>JAQQZY010000001.1:22555822-22567300 GCA_030068375.1 Ostorhinchus rueppellii
CCATTTTCCCGTTTTTTTGTTATTTGGTTCTGAATTGAAAAACAAAAGAACGAATGGTACACGGACCTACACGGACCTATTTGATAATGCAAGAGCAATTTATTGTTGCCGATTTGATGATTTGACATGAGCCTGTCAAATCCAAAAAGGTAGCTTTTTGCATCTGGGTCGGATCAAGGTTGAACTGCTTTCACACCTCAAACGAACTGCTCCAGGGTTTGATAGGAACCGCTCCGAGACCACCTCTTCAGATGGGTCAGGACTGTATATTACACATAACCAGTATTTACATGCGCACAACGCCTTACATAATAGATGTACAACACATAAATGTAGTAAATTTGAGGGGTTTTTGAGGAATATTTTCACTAAAGGCCCTTACCTGAAAAGCAGAGTGGTAGTTAAATGACCACTCGGCTCCATCTATGTATCTAATTTGTATGATCTGTCATTAACAAAAGTCCAAAATTAGAGCGGTTGTTCTCACAATATTATTCTTATAAATATTGCTATAATATTAGTAATAGCATAATATTATTACTACTGTTCTTTAGATTCCATGGACATTTGACAATATCAAACAGCTATTTCTGTCATCTGACATGCACATGTTGAGTAAACACTGCTTTTCCTATTTAGTAAAAAAAAAAAAAAAAGTTTCCTCTGTCAGGATGTGGCTCTGTCTTTCTAGGAGAATGAAGCTCTCCCTGCTCCACATGCCAAAAACTGTAATACCCATCATCCCTCCCCAGTACAGATCTGGGTCATACCATGGGGCCTCCCGGTCCAGGGGGGTACTGGCCAGGTGGTGGACCGTTCCACTGAGGGCCAGGGGCAGCAGGAGGGTAAGCAGGGTTCTGTGGTGGGTAGGCTGGGTTCATGCCCTGCAGAGACACAGACAATCAGCGGATGGACTCAATAAATAATCAGAAAATAGACTGAAAAACATCCCATCTGGAGAGTCTCAGACAACAGGACTGAAGGGTGACACTAACTGGAGAGGGTGGGGGCCCATTCCACTGTCCTGGACCGACTACTGGAGGAGGAGGATGGACTGTTGAAGCCTGTGTATGAACAAACACACACAGCATCTTAAATAAATGAATACATGGTAACAGCATAACCCAAAAAAAAAAACAGTGTTACTTTTGTGACAGTTCCAAAATATTTTTCCTCTGTCTTTAGATTTTCTTAAGTGATTTATTTGCATTTATTATGACAATATCCTCCGTATATGGCATTTTTTGGGTGAACATCAGGTATTTTCCGATATTTCATGTAGATGTTCATAAAAGCTCAGATTAAAGTAGATGGTTATTATATCAAAAACAGAAAAAACTGAAGAAAAAGTGACTTTTTCAGCAAAGTACATCATTAACTAAATAGAAAACCAAGTGCTTCCCTCCACTGTCATTCATCCAACTCCATGGGTTCTACTGATGAATCGATATTGTTGAAGATGACGGTGTTTCCATGGTAACTACAGAGCCTCTGATGTCCAAATGGGTCATATCTGATGACCATGAAAAGATGACAAACTGCATTTTACACCAATTATTTACATGTTTTGATAGAATTAATGAATCAGGGGGTGTTACACGTTTTAGATCGGTGGATGGTTTTGGTTGTCAGTGGCTCTTTGGGTCGTTATGGGATACTGTAAAACACTGCATTATGTAATAATGGCTAAGTCTGTTCATATTTGTGCCTTAAACTGATAAAAGCTGAGGCTATGACTGCTTTATGAGGCTGTTTCAGTTTGATTTAGTCTAATTGAATTTCTGTTACATTAATTATATCTCAGTTATATCAGTATCTTGTACTATACTTCATTGATATTCTACTATTTGATTCAATTGTGGTAGTATAATTCTAGAAAGTATAATTTTTTAAAAATTGCATTGATTTTCATTATTGAGGAAGTTTAATTTAACTGTTCAAAGAAGTGCAGAAACAGATGTAATTATTGTAGAAACACAATTGATTGAGAGTAGAATTTTCACATATACATATAAGAAATTGGGATCTTTTTATAAATCGGAAAAAGACCAATTACCATCACATGATGTGAGTGTTTTTATGTAATCAAGTGAAAATTGTTTGTTTTATATAATGCTGATTCAATAAACTATAATTCAATAAACTCTTACCATCCCTGGGCTGGGCATCGGATAATATGCCTGCAAACACAAAAGAAATATCACTTGTTTCAGCAAGTAATCATTTTATTTCTACGGTAAAATAATGAAGAGTGATGAGTTAAGTATAATCTCACTGCTCCTGGTTGTTGAGGGTTGTGGTAAGGAGGACACGGTCCAACGGGTCCAACAGGTCCAACAGGTCCAACAGGGCCACTAGGAAGCGGAACGGCAACACCTGGACTGGCCTGGATAAAGCACATGACACTGAGTATCATTGCTGCTTATTTGTGGGCTGGATCCAATGACTGCTCAGCCAAGTAGCAAGTGAGTGCTCACAGTTATTAATATTACGATCGAACAGCGGAACCTGGCAGTAGAAGTCCACCGTAGTACAAGAAATTCGCTTTACAAGCCATGGCTCAGAAGAATGTTTGTTGTGTAAATACGAGTGTAAATGAGTTATACATGTTCTTGTGATCAGACAAGAAGAATTGAGGAAAGATTTTTTTTTTTTTTTTTACCTGCTGTAGCTTCAGCCTTCATCAGATCAGCTGTTTTAGACACTTCACACCAGAAAGTGTTTGACAGCTCTGATGAAGGCTGAAGCTACAGCAGGTAAAAACAAAAAAAAAAAACATCTTTCCTCAGTTCTACTTATCCAATCACAAGAAAATCCATCCATCCATCTTCTGAACCCACTTCATCCTCACTAGGGTCACGGGGTCACTTGAAGCCTATCCCAGCTGCTTAACCCTTTAAGTCCTGAGCCTATTTGATCGTTCTTTGATTTTGTCTCTATATACCACATAAAAAAATATTCAACATCCCCATGCTTGGTATCTTTTTTTCAGCACAACTTCATCTGTATGAAGAGCTCATTATTATTTCACTATAACCTACTTCATTAACATATTGGGCAAAAAATACACAAAAATCATCAAATTCGAACATATCAGCTGATTCGACCACTTTTCCCAGTTTGCAAAATGGTGAATATATGGACAGAAATGCAACACCTGCTATCCCATCCCACTAGTATAAGTGCGCATTTATGCTCGGATAAACAAAGTTCCTACTATCAAATGAAAACAATCATATCTCTGGTTTTCCGTGGTCTTTTAAAACTGGGAGAGAATTTCAAATCCGCACTTTCGAGTAAATTTGATGGCAGTGCTCCATGTGACAGAGTTTTTTTGTTTCGGCGCTTTAAAGATGCAACATGATCTGATTACGCCGGCGTGATCATCGGCCCCACAGGGATAAGGGTGGAGGTGGGGTACACCCTGGACATGTCGCCAGTTCATCACAGGGCTGACATATGGAGACAAACAACTGCTCTCACATTCACACCTATGGGCAATTTAGATTAACCGATTAGCCTATCAGTGCTTGTCTTTGCATGGTGGGAGGAAGTCAGAGTATCAGGAGAGAACCCACGCAGACATGGGGAGAACATGCAAACTCCACACAGAAAAGTCCCACCATCAACCGGTGTTGGAATTGAACCCAGGACCTTCTTGCTGTGAGGCACAAGTGCTATCCACTGCACCACCGTGTCGCCCATCACAACAAAATCTCTAACTCATTTGGAATGGATGACACGACGAGAGTAATCAGTTTTTTACGACTGTAAATAGTCAGTATGAGGAGGTGTTCCTCCAGCAAGTGCAGCTTTATGTTCAGGAGTACCAACATTTAGATGAAGGAGGACATTAGGAAACTCCCCAGCAAGGACTGTATAGTGGAGGAGGCTATGTCTACCAGGAAATTAAAAGTGCTGGCAAAGTGGTCAAAGGTTTCTGATTTTGTTGAAAAAAAAATCATCCAGAGAAATTAAACTCAGGTCATGCAGGCGCTTTACTTGAAGTCCATCTATACTGGTTATGCTTACGACATTAATTGTGTGTTGTGTATTACTTTTAAGCAAGAGCTTTGCAAATTCATAAAAACTTGCCATGAAAACGCCACATTTGACATTTTTATTCTGTTAATTACATGCATGGGGAGAAACTATAGGCAGCAGCCATTACCAGACGGGAGCTACGTGCAGTCATTATTTCCATGTGATGGAGTGTGAGTAAACAAGCAGCCATCAGTGAGGAAGATTGAGTGGAAAGCATGTGTTTGCACTTGTTTGTGCATTCACCTTCTCCTTCCATGGACCACATTAAACTTGTACTGCGAGGTTCCACTGTATTGAGTACGAGAGCTGAAGTACCTGTTGTGTTGAGGCAGTGTTGGCTTTACTCCTGAAAATCTTCTTCCGACAGCAGCAGCAAATACCAGCTGGGATCCCGAGGAGTAAGAGCAGAGCCAGGAGTGGGTTTCCGTCTGAGTATTCGTGACGATCTGCAGATGACAACACAGAAAACCTACTGTGAACTCAAATCTGTAACGCAATATATTCAGCCAAATCTGGATGTTTTAGCAAATTAGCTGAGACAATAATAACACAAGAGAAGTTCTATGAAGTCAATCAGACATGGATTTATTTTTTTTTGCTATTGAAGAATAAGCACACTTTGGCTGTTCTTTATTCTTCTTTTTTTTTTTTTTTTTAACAAAAGCAATATTTAGTTAATTAGAACTAGAAAAAATTTAAAATGTTGTATCCAAACGGGAAGTTACATAAATACTAAATATTTGCCCACTGGGCTTTATTTTATCAATGTTATTGTTCCCATTTGGAGGTTTCAACACTAGTTTAGGCTCTTTCTTGTTGTCTTATGTAAGTAGGGATTAAACCAATGATCATTTTTATTGTTAATTAAATGCTCTTTCTATAAAATATCAGAAAATGGTTTAAAAAAAAAAAGTGTCATGACCAGAAAATCACAAGTTATGTTTTTGTCCTGTGTCCATTTCTGTCTCACGATTTCCGCTTTTATTTTGTAAACTGTTTCCTCAGTTTCTGGTAACTTGCCCTTTCCCTCATGTTTCCTGACAGTCTGAGTGTCCTCTAAGGTTTTGGTTGTTTCCACCTGTTCCCCCATTACCTAGTGTGTATATATCACCCATGTCTCCCTTTATTCTTTGCCAGTTTGTCCTGTCTTATGCCAGAAGAACCAGTGTCATCATTTCCTCATCAGGCCATGTAAATTGTTCCATGTCCTTGTGGATAATTTGAATTGTTTTTTCTCCTCTTAAGAGTAATTTTGAGACATTTGATTGCCTTTCATTTTGCTAGCCTTTGCCTCCTTTGGGAGTGATTTTGTGTTTTTGCAGTATTTTGCTTTTTCGTCCTTTATGAATGATTCTTATTTTTGCGCTTTTTGAAATAAAGACTGTTAATTTGGACTTGGTCATGCTTTTGGGTTCAGTTCCTTGTTCCGTTGTGTCAAAAAGTCAAGTCAAGCACATTATAAAAATTAATACCAACAATATAACATTCACCCCAGTTTTAACGACATTTTTTATCAACTTTTTGCATATTTTGTCCATAAAAACCGAGCTTTTCCAATAGTATTGAGTTTAGCATCTAAATTCTAAAATTGTACAGCTCTTCAAAAGTCAACCCAAAGATATTGAGTTTGGAGGGGTTTTTTGTATGAAACTTAAAATAAAACAAAGAAATGATTGAATGCCATTAATGCTAAAACATTTCATAGCTGAATCCACAGAAGAATCACCCCATCATGATTATTATTACATACACAGTCGTTAGATGACGCAACACAGCAAATACATGAGAATGTTGTGAACAGGAATACATCCTGTCCGTCTGTCACTTTATCACCTCTTCTACTAAGATAACAGAAGCCTTTATTCATCACACTGTGGGGAAATTTTGCAATTAACAGCCGCAACATACAACAGGCAAATGCAGAGAAAAAGACAGGTAGAAAAACAACAAATGGGTGAAAACTGAAAATATAAAAAGAAAAATAAGAACTTTGGCATTTATATAAATATTTCTATAAATAGAGAATTTTTAATTATCACAAAATTTTTACTAGGGGATGGCATGAGTAGAACATGAAGACACTAAAGATGGATAAAAAGAACTGGGTTGGAGAACTGAGCAGGGTTTGTATACCTCTGAGGAAATCCCTATAATAGATGTGGAATTGGAAACATGGAGAAAGAGGTGAAGGAGGAGGGGGGTGTTGTTAAAAATAGGTCTAGTCTAAAAGGCAATAAAGGCCACACATGTCAACTGTCACTCAACTTCAGTAAATTAAATTTACTGCAGCCAGTGTGAAATAAGCTTTAGTATATCAGGGTATTTTTAAATTCAGTTTGTCATAGATGAATGACACACCTTTGGACATATTATTACACATATTTCAAGCACTTTCTGAATAGAAAGATAAGATAAGATAAGATAAGATAAGATAAGATAAGATAAGATAAGATAAGATAAGATAAGATAAGATAGCAAACAAGAAATCAATTAAAATAAGTCATCTTAAGTGACTTTAATCATTGTTGTCCAGAAATCTGCTTTTGTTTCTTGAACAATTGTACAAAGTACAATGCATTCTGCTCTGATTCTTGAATACAAATTCTTGTAATGAACAATTTGTTAATTTAATTGATTCTCGTTCATTTTAACAGAATGAAGTAATTATAAATCCCTCTATGAGAGGGTGAATGAAGGACTGTGAGTAGTAAATAAATATATCTACACTTTAATGTGAGAGGATTTTACATGAACAGTCATGCAGATATTTTATAAGAAACTGTAGAGCAGTGCAACTCAGAGGGAGTATAATTGTCTGAGATAACCTTGGTTTGTTTTTTTTTCCATTAGTCTGATTTGTTGATCAGAACTGTGAGACTTAGAAAAAAGTGTCTTGTTGCAAGAAGTTTTTTTTTTTTTCCTTTTTTTAAAATTTGTGTTGGATTATGGAGATGTTTTATACATGAATGCTTCTGCTCAATGTCTTCTGATGGTTGACACTATTTCCCCTGCTTCTCTGAATAGAATAGAATAGAATAGAATAGAATAGAATAGAATAGAATAGAATAGAATAGAATAGAATAGAATAGAATATCCTTTATTGTCATTGTATAGTTATTATTACTATGAAATTATGCAGGATCCCTCCTGTGCTATACAATATAAAAACACAATAAATATTATAAATAAAGCTATAAAAATATGAAGATACCAAAAAATATTAAAAGAACATGGGAAAATGGCCAAAGGACTGAGGTTTTTTTTTTTTGCCTATCATGAAGTGTCAACTCACCACTGTGAGTTCTACCCCTGCATGTTTATATACAAGGCAATACTTGGCCTCTTACCTCTCTACATTTGTACACACTTGTGAAGAGAAATTCAGAAAAGATAAAAGATATTTATTCTCATATATGATCATATTTTGCTTCTATTCCTTTCGTCCATACAGAACTGGGTCAAAGAGCTGTTGTTTACTCTGCACCTTACACATGGAATCAGTTGCAGAAAGACTGGAAACGTACTAAGTTAATTTCATTGAGCGCTTTTAGTTTGCCACTGACAGGACTCTTTGTGAAAGAGGTTCTTAATCTCAATGGGATTTTTCCTGATTAAATAAAATTTAAATTAAAAAAAAATCTGAAGAAAATACTGACATGAGATTCAGATTTTGTACTTGAATATTCGATTTCTTTTTACTCAAAGATTCATAGATGTTTCGTTCTTTTCAGCTGTCACAGTGGCTAATGTAGCTCTGTGGTTTTGTGCTCCTC
The DNA here is from genome assembly GCA_030068375.1 of Ostorhinchus rueppellii. NCBI lineage: Eukaryota > Metazoa > Chordata > Actinopteri > Kurtiformes > Apogonidae > Ostorhinchus > Ostorhinchus rueppellii. Next base: position 22,563,640 of record JAQQZY010000001.1, read on the forward strand.
TACACGTCCTTACCAGTCAGATCCATCCTGGTAATTGACACCAGTCGGTTCTTGCGGTCATAAAGGTAATAACGGCCCACGTCAGTGTAGTTCACATTCCTGATCTCAATGTTCTTTGGATGGGTCCGCAATCTGTCCCAATAATCTGGTATGTCCTGGGACACCAGGGAGCCATCACGCACCTAAAGAAGACGGATTTAGGCAAGGATCAGCAACGTTTCCATTTGAGTCACATGAGAAAATACTGGAAGCGTTTCATCAGCTAAGAACACAAAAACACATTAAAGACACATTAATACACTATCACTGTGAAAACTGAAAATCATGAGGTAATTAATGTTGAAACTGCGGCAATATTTAACCTCATGGGAAGCTAATTTGCCTGTAAACACATTAATAATTGAACAAATGCATTATATTTTGGCTTGAATCTCATTCTGGCAATAGAAGTGTCCTCTAAAGGCCCCACCTAAATGGACTAGTTTTCCTTGATGAACTGAATGACATATTTCTACAGTCCATTAAAATCTGGAAGATACTGTTAGAAATGTAACCTCTTCATCATCAAATCCAAATCCTCTCTTTCCTTCTACTCATATTTTATCCATGTATGCCTTATAAGTTGACCAATGGTGGATTTTTACAGGCCAAAATATTAACGAGAACTTGCAGACAATGAACTGAACATCTAACTCAAAGAATAAAAAAATACTTAAATACAATAAAAACAATGTGTCGAGGTGACTCAATATGAAACTCAAAGTAATTAATGACCAGTGGACGTTCTGATGACATCATCATGGCATAGACTGAATGAACACAATTATCTAGTCTATTCCCACCCACACCTCCACCTCACCAGTGTTTGGTTTGCATGTTCTCCACTGAAACGGAGGGTCGCGTCCATCTCGCCAATGCCCTCCAGTGAGATATAGAGACTGTCTCCTGCTACACGCTTGATATAGTTGTTCTTTTCTGTAATAAAGAAGAATAGACCACACAAAGATGCAAATATATATATGAAAAGGCAGTAAAAACAGAGCAGTGAACAGCAGCATGCAAGCTTACTGGTGGTCCAGAGAATCTCCAAAAGTAGAACAGGGGCTAGAGCCTTCAGCTATCAAGCTCCACGATTGTGGAACCACCTCCCTGCCTCAGTCAGTGAGGCAGACACCACCTCTATGTTTAAGAGTAGGTTAAAAACGTTGGTTTTTTATTAATCCTCTTGTTAGGGTGGCTCAGGCTGCTCTTAGTTCTGCTGCTCTCGGCTTAGACTGCTGGGAGACTCATCTGGACACACTTGTCATGTCTGGAGAAAGACGCTAAGTCTATTTTGTGTGTTGTTTTGTCTCTTCCTGTTTTATTTTGTTAAGTTCCCTGCTGTGTCTTGTCCGTTGTCTTTACTTCCTGTCCCTCGTGTTTTCCCGCCGTGCAATCATTCCCTGGTGTGTCTTGTTTACCAGCTGCTGGTAATTGTCTCTCCCTTTTGTGTATTTAAACCCTGTGTGTCTGTCAGTCTAGTGCGAGATTGTTAACCTTGTCATGAGTGTGTCTTTCGAGCGTTTATTCCTGTCTGCTTTTTCCGTGTATGACCTGTTTTTCCTTGTTGACCACCGACTTTGTGTTATACCTGATTCCCTTTTGACCAACCGCCTGTTTATTGGACCTCCCGATCAGCCTGAATCCAACTTGTGCCTTTGCTCCTCTGGACGGACCTCAGATCCTGATCCACGCATGCTCAACGGTATCGGTTATTGCCTAATCCCTCTGGTATTGTTCGCCCTTGTTTTCTGCCAGTTTTTGAACTCTTTTTGTCCTCGGACGTGATTACTGACCTCGGCTTTGACTCAACCCACGAATCCAATCATAATAACATCTGTGATTGTGTTTCTGTGGTTGTAAATAAACTATACATAGTTCCTGAAACTTTCTCTCCGAGTATAACTCTGCAGTTGAGTCCCCTTTCTGAGCCCAGACGTAACAACACTGAGCTCTTCTCTGATCCTCCTGCTCTCTGACCTCCTCTCTGCTCCTCTTCTTCTTGGACCTTTTCTCTCCTAATTTTCTCTTCGTTTAATGCCCCAGCGAATACATGTTACTGACTCGATTTCTTCCCCAGAGTCTCTGTGCTTTATTGCTTCACAGGTTTTCCCAGGATCATCACATATTTTCCATGGGCCAACTCTGGACCTGCTGCTGTGGTCCTGCACCTCTCCTGCCTTCATCATCATCATCATCATCATCATCATCATCATCATCATCATCATCATCATTCACTTACCCATATTGTTGTTGATAGTGCTTATCATATAGTTCCATAGATATAATTATGCAAACACCAGCTGATCTACTTTGAACAGTTCTACTTCAGTTATCTGTACATCAGTTGCATTCATGTGTCTCCCCCTCTCCCCCAGTCTCTCTCTAGCTCTCTCTCTTGTTCTCCTCCCTTACCCTCTCTCTTTTACCCCAACTGGTAAAGGCAGACGGCCATCCTCCAGGACTCAGGGTCTGCTCCCGGTTTGTGCCTGTTAAAAACACATTTTCCTTCCAGTGTCACCAGTTACAGGTGTTTGCTCCTGGAGGATTCTGTTGGGTTTCTGTAAATTGCCTTGAGAGTCTGGTTTTGACCGGCTCCATATGTAAAGTGTCATGAGATAACTTTTGTTATGATTGGTGCTATATAAATAAAATTTGATTAGATTTTGATCTGAACTGAAAATTTGACAGAACACATCTCACATCTCATCCCTTGCAGACTGTTTCACCAGGGGACTCCTACATCATCTCCCTTCATTTTTTTCTTTGTTGACTATGTTCTAATTTTTCTGTTCAACAAACACTGTTTCTCCCTTTAGCACCGTTTACATGAATCCATACATTCTCTACCCCGTGACAAAGTGGGGGTCTGGAGGGGGATTAACAGGTCAGGTCTGACTGACAGAGTGCAACCATACCGACCTTGTTAGTGTGTGATATCAGCCAGACCTGGTGTTTTTACAGGCTGCCTGTAAATCCATTGTAATTTGAAAATCAAATAACTCCAAATGTATAGGTTGTATCAATACGCAGTTTTTGTGTATGTAAGTATGCCAAACTGCAGGAGTCAGCTCTGTCTGGATTTTGTGTGAATCCCTAAACACACATACACACATACACACAGAGGTCAATTGGCTTTTATAATATAGATGGAAGAAAAAAAGACTTTAAAAATTAATTAAAAAATTTAACTTTGACCTACTTTCCCCAAAATGATAAATGAAAATAGAGACATCAAATCTGTGTCACTGGAAATCTATAAACCCAGTTTGGTATGAATCCAACCATTAGTTTTGCTGGTGTACCAGGTGGACTGGAGGGTGTGGGCAGTAGAAGTGGAAACACAAACCACACAGATTACCAGGAATTATTTTACCCAGGTAAATAAATTCCTAGTAATAAAAGTTCCTGGAAATGTTGGTAGAAAAGGAGTTATTCTGATGCAAGTACAAGGAACACATCTGACTGAACTTCTGGTTCTTGTTGGCTTACGTACCAAACTGCAACATACAGATGAAAAAACCAGGGTTCCAGAATCTACAGGGGTTTTTCCACTAGCCCTACACAGTTGGTGCCAGCCCAGCACAGCACGGTACAGCTCGGTTGGAAGGTTTTTCCACGG
>JAQQZY010000001.1:22583563-22600955 GCA_030068375.1 Ostorhinchus rueppellii
TACATACACACATATATATACATATATATACACACACACACGCATATATTTATTAATATGACATGTATCATTATTGTTTTGTATTCCAGACCCCTGTTAGAGAAGAAACACCTGAATTCAACATGTCACAATACTATTGTCCATATAGTGTACGTACGTTAAATATACTTCTATTAGTTGAAAAAAATGGCAAAAATTTAATTAAAATCAACAAGCTGATCAACATAAAGTTTTCTTGTACATTTTCATGTTCCCTTGATTTCCCTGACTTAAGGATAGCCTGATATTGTACCCTGTCATCACCATCTATTTTTACACAACTATAATTGATCAGTATGTAGCCATAACATCTGTTTTTGTTTCTGCTCTCAGTAACACAGCTGAGCCAATGGCTCCACCTAGTGTCCTAATCACAGACCTGCAGCTCACTGGGAAACATAATACTACCTCAAGGAGATTATGGCTGTGTCTGGAATGTACTGTTTCCAGTGAGCTGATTATTCAAGAAGAAAAGGAAAAGTTTTTTTCTACCTTCGGCCGGGTTCATGATGGCATCGTGCAGCACCGTGGCCATGCAGCCTGCCAGTCCTGCAGGGAGGAAATACGAACCACATTAAAACCTGACATTATCTGTGCTCAAAATGAAGTCTACTCTTTTACTATGAAGAAAAACAGCTGATCACTATTGTAAAAATCAAAATTCAGCATTGGTTTTAACCTTTCGATTTACACACTTCATGCAACCTTTCATTCGTCTCTTGTTTGTGTTACTTACTGGACACTGTTACATTCAGACTTAAATGCATTTCATTTATTTTACAAAATGTATGCAAATAATAATTTGTGTACAATCACACTGCATTAATGCTCTGATTGAAAGTTTCTGCAGGAAATATCTATTAAAACTATGGCTCTTCTGCTTTTATATTATGTTAATTTGTGTCAGTGGTACAAAAATGTGCCAAATAGTAAATAATTAGCAACTATAAATATGACATGTCAGTGTTTTATATGAGTTTACTGTTACAGCACCAAACATCAAATATAATCACGAATACTAAAGAGGGAATTTTCAAACTAATGTCCTGATTTGGATTTTTTTGGTTCCAATCCAATTTTTTTTTATTAGTTATACCAATACAGATTTTTTACAATGAAATTTTTTTTAAAATTTGGACTCATTATTTATAGGTAATGCTAGTATTTTACTTGAGCTCACAATTGGGCTGAATGTGGAACCTGAACTAAAGCAAGTATGACACCTTTGACTCTTAAAGCTTTAGTATAACTTTTGCACTTTCCAAATGCATACTGTGGGTCAGGTTTGGCCTGCAGGCCGTATATTTTCCAGTACTGGAGCTGGTCTACAGACAGGGATTATATGGGGATGCGTTCTGTGCCATACGTTAGTGATGCGCCGATCAACGGGTAACTTGCAGGTTGGGCTGGGATGCGTCAAAAGAATGTCACTTATTGCGGATCAGGGCGAATAATTCCACAAAAACCCGCCCCGCAAGTTGAAAAAAACCTGACGTGCATCACTACTGAACCTTAAAGTGAAAGCAATACTTATAAATGTTTTACCAATTCCTCTAAGCCTCCTGCTGTTGTACGCCTAATTTTCCTTTTCCCTACCTTCAGAAACTTTAATTTGTGGGGACAGGACCACCACCCCCTCCCCCCCAGAACTGGGTCCAGATTGGCCTGATCTCTAAATCCATTTAGATTCATCCAGTCTAACTCAATCCAATTGGACTAAATCCAACTCAACCTTCTAAAAAATGCCAGATCGGCAGTCGATAACAATGTTTAGATCAGATCAGGACATCCCCGTTTCAAAACACTTTACTACTTATAAATGTGATTTTCTGATATTTGCGAAGATGGATTTCCATCACATTGTACTTGACAAAAATATCAAATAACAGAAGAAAGGTTGGCAGGGTTGATCTTAAATTACCGTTCCCCATGATAACAAACCAAAACCCAATCTTGTAGTACATGTACATTTTAGTGTGCTATTAAGATGAAGTACAGCACATACTTTTGAGTACTTTGTTGTGTATTACAGAATAGTGTAGTGTGTCTTCTACTTAAGTCAGTCAAGTGGGTTCTTACCGTTAGCAAAGTGGCTGTTAGCACCTGGGTGAATGGCGTCACTGAGGGAGAACTTGATCTTCTCATAGCAGGCGAAGTAGAGGGCGTGGGCGGGTCCTGCCCCCACAGCCAGCACATTCACACCTCTGATTGGCCGCCACACCCCTTCTGTCCGCACAATCTGCCGCAGGGCGTCCATCACATTCCGGTAACGTGCTCCTGGCTCTGGCTGCAGGCTCTGCATTCGAGTCTGATTATAAATGAGAAACAGGCAAACAGTAGATCAGACAGTAGGTCTAATAGGTCAGTGTGTCAATGATTTACTTAGAAGCGCAACATAAAAGATAACTTTATGTTTTAAACAAAATGACACGGTCAGGAACGGTAACAGCAAATATATTTTTTCCCCAAGTTTAATAGTGTTTAAACCTAACCAAGCAGAGGACTTGTGATATTTAGATGCAATTAAGACTTGGCTTTCCTAATAACCTGGAAATGGCTTAATGAAAAACCACTGACACTTTGGGAATGGACAGAAATAATACATGAAGTCTGAATTATGGAGAGCATAACTTTTTCTTCGAGACATTCTTCTAAAAAAATGCGACAGATACTGGGTAAAAAAAAAAAAATGGAAACAGTTCCTGAATCAGAATTTGTAGAAACTGCTTCTTGCATTCCTTTTCTACTCCCAATGGTGATTCTAATTATTCATTATATAATTTGGATCTGGTGAACTGCCTCACTAACAAGAAGGCCTGTTTAGCCTACTTACTTTTTTCCATGTCTAGTTGGTCTGTTTTGCTGTATTATTGTTTCTCTGTGTGAATAAAATCCAAAAATGTCTAATAACAGTTGGAGAAAAAAAAAAGACTTGGCTTTCCTCTGCAGTCATAGAGGCGCAAATAAATGACATCATGGTCCTGCAACTTGAGCTAACTTGGAAACAGTCACACCAACAGGGTTCAGATGTCCCAGGATAAATATAGCTACCATTATAGCAATGCTTAAAAGCAGCCGTTTCATGCATTTGTGCGACAGTTTAGTGCAGTGTATTCATTTGATGCCCGTTCTGCTGGCCAGATATCACACAGCTTCAGTTTGTGTTAATGATTTCCAAGTGTTATGGTTGCACTTAAACCTGAACTGAGATTTAAAAAAAAAAAAAAAAACAAAAAACAGCTACATTCAAGGAACCCACCACAAACCATGAATGATTAGACGGGAAGTGGTGCAGATTGAATCACTCAACCTGCTACTTGCAACGTGAATAAACAACGCTAATTGCACAGTCAGTGTCTTTGCTTCCAGAAGACTAGTTACTGGATGATCGAATTAAAATTTAGACAAGTATGATGCAATCCCCATGCAATAAGTAGCCTGCCCTCAGGACTAAATGTGCACAGGAGGGGGAACACAGCTAACTCGCATGGAAATTCCCATTGTATCCTTCTGAGAAATAATTGGAGCAGTAAAACAAGATCTTAAAAACCTACAAATAATGACAACACTAAACTTTTCCTTTTTGTTTTAGTGCAAAGAAATAAAATATGAAAATATTCACATTTCATAACTATACACACAAAAAATATGAATAACCTGGACACACTAAAATGTCTTAATAGATGTGCAATTTAACAATATTCTGCCACTTACTAAAGGTTTTGTGTATTTGTAGAGCCACTGTGATTGTAAGTTGTAATGCACACGTATATTAGGAGACATAATATTCTCAAAATTACACTTACCGGCAGTTTTCTTAAGACATTTCAAGTTTTTCCTGTTATTCTCATTTTTTAAAGGATAGTTTGTAAATGTTCATTTATGTACTTTTACAAATTTCACTAAAAAACAAAACAAAACAAAAAAAACAGAAAAATTTTGGAGCACACAATATTTTTTATCTGTTATTATGCTATTACTTTGCAGGTCTGGATAATAATGGATCATAATGGGCTGAATATGGCCCCTAAACTAAAATGAGTTTGACGGCCCTGCTCTAATGGAATGTGCTTGGTCATCTCCAATACGATGAAGTTAACTCCCATTACAGTTGGCCTAATGATTTCACCAAAAACAAACACAAAAAGCTGCCTGTGAATCATCAATAGAAACTATGTGTTCCAGTCACCCTCCTCCTATCCAGGGGGACATAGTATGTCATATTTCAACATCAGCAACAAGAAGTGACTTTTTTTGGCACTGGGAAAGTACAGTAATTAGCAACCACACTCTGTGCTCTTTAAGGTGGATTTGATAAGAACAGAAAGCTCATAATGATGACTGTAGTCACAGAAATACCAGCCGACCTGCATTTGACATGGAATCATTCCTTTGTGATGTTAAGTGTAATGTACCACTCTGAGCTCGGAGAGAAAGATGTTAAAAGCACAAGACACTCATGGTGAATATATAAACAGTATCCATTGAAGAAGACATATTTCTAAATACTTTAACCAGTTTTAAAGTTCCAGGGTTGTAACAGTCTAATCATACGCTGAGGGAATGATGAAGGAGGTTTGTTGACTTGTTCTGTGTCAATAACAAAAATCGAAAGGTCTAATTTCTCATGCAATACACAGGAGTCTGCTGAGGTGAGACAACTGAAATAACATCAGATAAATCAGAAAAACTTGCTTCTCTTTCTTTAATATCTTCAGGCTTATCCATAGTAATGTGTGTGAGACATAAATATACTCCGTTCATATTATTTCCAAAAATAGCTCCTTGGTGATTTCTGTTGAATACAGCTCAGTACAACTGTCCTACAGCAAAAACATTTTTCACATCCCTCCTTCTTCAGCACAGTTCAGCTCTGCACATATGCCTGTGTTAACTACTTACAGAAGTCACTTTTTGACCTCGAAGACACAGATTTATTTACCTCCTAGTGAATAATTTTTTTAACATCAGATTTCCACAAAGAAAACCTTGCGCTGATAACCATGCCTAAAAACTGTTTACACGATGGAGTCCTTTCACTGTAGTCCAACAGTATAACATTGTGTTGAGGTAATGTTTGCACCCCTTTACATTGTTATTCATCATAATTCCTGAACCTGACGTAATGCATCAAAACATGAATAGAACAAAATAGAGCAGGTCACTTTTTCTGGTGGATTTACCTCATCTATTTGTTTCCTTTGGCCAATGACTGCAAAAGTTAATTATCTGCCTGACAAGATTGGATTGAGGTGCGGCATCATTGAAAATGTCTGACAGTAAGCTAGAAAACAGAATTCACAACTTGCTTTTAATTGCTTTTTGTAAATTTGTGGAAATGAGGAAACAAGTGGCTAAAACCTAGCAAGACGTACACGCACAAGAACATTGGCCAATATAGAGGAACGGAACTGGGAAGCCAAGATTATGAGGAAGTTGACCAAAACAATTTTTATGAAGACAAAACAAATGAACTTCCTTGAGCTATTTTTTTTCCTTTAGGCTGTAAGTTGTGTAACACGCTTCCTTGTTCCTGTTCAATGTAAGCCACAGCCTGGCTTACTCACTGGAGAACAAAAAAACTTGTCAATGGCACTATAGATATTTGGTATAGTTACCACACAAAGCCTTGCAAACAAACCTAATATGAGGGTGCTTGGTTGAAGATATGTCAGGTTGGAGGGTGAAAGCTTAGACCAACTGGACTTCATTTTTCATTAATTATTTTCCAAGAATTGCAAACTGAAGTCAATATTTATTAATGCCAAGCACTTTTACCTACTAGCAGTTTTGTCAAACAAAAAGCTCTACAAAATACACAAGTGATCACATTCAGCTCTGAAAATGCAAAAATATTTGATTAGCTGTGAGCTAAGTGTTCATTTTTTATTCACAAAGCCCAAGTGGGTATACCATCTGTATAGATACCACAAGCATGTTTTTATAATGTCACTCACTCTGCCAATAATTTTCTACTTACTAATAATTTAAAATAAAGATGTGGTCGTGCCTTTGTAATACATTTGGGAGAAAAGCAGACAGAGGTTTGAGAGGAGTTTACAAACCAAACACTTCTCTGAACATCAGCCTAATGTAATACTATTTATATAAATAGTGTAGAGGAAATTTAGTTTTATCAGAGTAATGTCTATCAAAACCTGAAGCACTTCATGGCCTTGGCTGGCTTTGGGGAGTAATGTGTACCTGGAATTAGTGGAATATATGGAGAAAGTCATGAAAGGGGTTAAGGTCACATATCTGTTCAGTTCATATTACGTCAAACAGCAAACAGATAAGACAACAGAGTCCAGCCAGTGCTGCTAGCAGATTTAAAGAAACTTCAAATTCATAAAGTTGACATCCCCTTAAAAGTAAAACAGAAGTTAAGTTTTGAAAATACCAAATCTTAACAATTCCCCCCAAAAAACAGTGGTTTACAATCACTAATATTACATTTATTCCTGTCAGTTTCTACTAAGCCTACCAAGTGCTGATCTTATTTATGCTATTACACACAGACCTACATCTATCAGTGTACTTTAGTCAAGGTTTTATGGTTTTGATTTAACCCTTTCTGGTTTGTGGTTCTAAGTGCCAATAAAGTATCCGGTTTCATTTTTAAGTAAAGAGGGCCGCTATATACATAAATTGAGTCATTATTGAAATGTTTTCATACTATTCACCAGTTTACAAATGCATGACGATTATCAGAAGAATCTGAACCCAGATTATGTCATCATGATATGAAGATTGACATCTCATTTCTAAAGTTTCTAAAAGGCTTTGGAATGTTTCGCGAACTTATTTCACATTATACTAAAGGGTAGTATTGAAAGCTCTGCAGTATTTATGTTTTTCTTTTAAAAGAAGAAAATAATTGTCAAAAACGACATGTCCGACAATAGAAGCATGATAGCTAAAGGTAGCCACTGCTGGTTTTGGCTAGCATGCTAGTGAATGGAGTGTGTTGCTTAACAGAGACAGAGATGACAGTCAACATGACAACTAACATTTACAGATTAGAATACATTCTTATTTACCGGCATGTATTAAAGTAAAGCATACATGGTTTTGTTTATATTTTGACAGTCGTGTTTTTCTTTCTTTCGTTGTGTTGATGTATTAGTTGCTTAACTGACCTCTGTTAGCAAGGTTATGGCTGCTAGCTTGTGGCTAACTCGAGCTCAGGCTTGTGTCCAGGCCTTTAAGTTTACACAACCAGTTTGGACGTTCATTGTGACGGCCACTGGACCTAAGCACAGTTCATACGAAACTACGAGTTGTGTTTCTTTGTTTTAATACCTTGACACAGTCGATAGGGTACATAAGGCAGTGCTCCATGATTCCGGCCACGGCTCCTGCCAACATGTGAGTGCGTGTCGGTACTCCCTGAGGCAGTCCTTCATAGTCTATTTCTGGATCGACAGAGGTCGAGGTTTCCATAGTTGCCCGATGCAACACCGGGGAAAAGTCCTGGTCCATCCGGGTAGAAAGAGACCCGACAAATCCTCCTGTCGCCTTCAGAAATCTGCCACCCAGCCATCGAATATCTGCCCCGGCAGCAGCACCTGCAACCCGACTATCGACGCCCGGTGTTTCCACGGACGTTCGCCGGGACACGAAGCCGTCCGCTTCCATTCAAACGAGGGTTAAACTCAATAATTCTGACGACCCGCCTGCCCGTGTAGTCTGTCCGGCAATGATATCAATATCCCACCCGGCCGGAAAACGTCTTGGCGGGTCGCGGGCTGTAACTACGCGGCAGACAGCTGCGCGGACAAGCAGCAACCCGGGAGAAGAGGGGAGGGGCTTCTGAGGGTCCGTCTGTAAGGCACACCAATACCTATTCGCGATTGGATAAAATGTATGTCATTCATTAATACCCGTCTTCATTTGTTCGTTTATTTTTCAAAGGGGCGGGCATGAGATAAAGGGGCGGGCATTATGGGGGTGGGGTTTGGATTTGGTAACGCTGGAAAGTCACGTGGTAACTGTACAGGAAGAGTCACATCCAGGACGTCCCACTTGGAATTTACAGCATTTGTAGCTATTCGTTTGACTCATTGCATAATTGCCTAAGTCGTGTTTTTGGCCAAATTGTGGCTCCTCTTTGGTGTTCTTTGCTGTAAGGATGGATTAACTTTTAGTTCCGTTTTCAGCAAACTCAGTGGTAAAATGTTGGGTAAACATGCTGTAGATCCAGTTTGACACATTCCACCCCTCACACAACATGTTACCACATTTATGTAACCATGTTTTTTTCAGGGTTTTGTATTTGTGGACTACAAGAAGATTTCAATAAACCTCAATTCACTTTTTTTTTAACTTGCGGGGAGAAAAGCATTTAAAGAACTCTCTTTTTATTAATGTAATTTTCCTGCTCATAAACTTTAGATTCTGCATTTATAAAGGGCTTGACTCTCCATCTTATCTTTGCAAAACCCAAAATGTGTGTTTCATTTGGATTGACAAAAGCCACATTCACATTTTAGGAGCGCCAGTTGAAAAACTAAATCAAATGCTATAGCTGTGGTTTCTGACCTTGATATGTGTCATCCTGTGTATTTATAACACAGTCCCTCTGAATATGATGCAACCGTTCAAAGAACCTCATAAAGTTTCATTTCTACAGATATAATACTGTAGCTGTGCAGTGTAAGTCTTGTTATGACCACTAGATGGAGCCAAAGTGAAAGTTTTACAATCAGACTCAATGACAAAACATTTTGTAAACTCAAGGACAAATCTAGTTAATAATAATAGGGTTTGCATTGATCATTATCAGCAGTGAAACAAAGGTAATACATATACACACTGTGTGTGTGTGTGTGTGTGTGTGTGTGTGCGCATGTCTGTCTGGGGATTCACATAATACCTGTACAGAGCTGACCGCTGCAGTTTGACATACTTATGTATTTGTGGCCGAAGAAGATGGTAGTGAAAATGACAAGTCAATAGGACCAGTATTTTGGGAGATATTTGTCATTTTGAAAAACAATAGCCTTATAATCACGTTGCTATGGCCAGAACGTTTTGGCGGTGACTACTGTACAAATGCAGTTCAACATGCATGAATACACAACAGCATAAAAACTACCAAATCTTGGCTCATGTGCATTTAAAGGGCCAGTGCTCAAAACAACCTTTCTGGTGTCATTACCCAGAAACAGGGTTGAAGATGGACATGTAAAGATGAATTAATGAAGAATTCAGACCCAAGCAGAGCATTTACAGATTATGTACTGTAGACCACAAGGAAATGTTGGAAAATGCATAATTCCATTTAAAAAAAGCAAAATATCACTCCTTTAAAATAATGTAACATTATACTTCAGTGTACCATTTAAACATGTGTATTACAACCTACAGATCACGGTAGTAACAGAGAGAATATTGTTAAAATTGCACTTTCTTCTCTTAAGACATTTCAGGTTGTTCATATTTATTCAAGTTTTGCATTTTTTGTGAAATTGTAGTTTGTTTTAGTGTCAACTTGTGTAATGTTACTTTTGAGTTATGAGTATTTACTATACATGTTATTTATGACAGCATTTTTTTTTTGGTCTGACCCACTCATGATTGAATTGGTTTGTATGTGGAATCTGAGCTAAAGTGATTGTTGATGTCTAAGTGTAATTTTTGCATTTCACAAATTCATCCCACAGGTCAGACTGGACCCTTTGGTCCTGGCCCACATGTTTGACACCCCTGTGGTAGAGTATCTTGACACAGTAGCAGCTGGTTATTTAACCCTGTAAAGCCTGAACCATTAAATCCTTGACAGAAAATTCCAGTTCTTTGAAACTGAAGCCTTTGTTGGTCCTTCTGAACAACCCATTTTTTTTTTTGTTTTTTTTTTTGTTTTGTTTTTGCAAATATCAATTTCCATGTATAAGTTCAATTTTTGTATCAAATTTGATACATCAGGTCTCAATGCTAAAATATTATTATTTTTGAACAAACAAAAACATAATATAACACAAACATGTCAAACAAACTGGCAATTCTTTTTCAAAATTGCCCAAGTTCTCCTTCCTCATTAATTAATGATAGTTTTGTAGCATCACCGGAAAGGCCTCTAGTGAATGAATTCCTCCCCCTGGTGGATTATCGGTGTATTGCATGTATCTAATGGTATACATCAAGTTTTTCAAGAAAAGAAATATCACACTGATCATGTAGTCGGGTTCAAAAGTCATATATCGGATAGGATACGTTTGGTGTTATAGGGTCAAATTCATAATCATGTATGAGTTGTGGGACTAAATTTTGGAAAAAGTCAGGACCTTTTTCAGTCCCAGTCCGTCCGTTGTCATAGTTGTGATTTTCCTCAAGTCAAATCAATGTAAACTGATGAAACTGGTGTGTGTGTGTGTGTGTGTGTGTGTGTATGTGTGTGTTCATGTGCTTGTGTGCCTAAAAGTGCGTGTAATTCATTGTTAGGCTCTTGAGAGCTAACATATTGCCGCTATTGATCTTTAGGCCTAAAACCAACACAGAAGCCTGGATACTGATGACAGGGAGGCCACGGGAGTCAGGGTGTCCAGATAACACACACAAACACACACACAGACACACACTTCTGCACACACAAATACAGATGTCGTAAAAGTCGGGAAAACCAGGTAAACTTCATCAACTCTCGGTTTTAGTGATTATTTAATATGCATTCAGTTGTTGTATGTAACACCAGAAGTAAAAGGTGTTATTTATCGTGTGTTTAGTTTAATTACAAGCTTATGCTTCAAGTTCAACCCCAAAGATTAGGCCTTTTCCTTCATTTAGATTCAATGCTGTGAAAATATGGAAGAAAATAGTCAAAATTGTACATATGCATAGCTCTGAAGTTTATTTTTCTTTCTAATCCCTACGTTTAACATAAATATGAGTAAATAGCTGCATGTTATCCTCTTACATTATAAAAACAGGCTCCTTGCTCTGTTTTCATGCATTCATGGGGATGATCAGTTATTTTTTTATGTTGCATCATGACACAACTTCTTTTGTTGTTTTTAGAACATGTACAAAAACTGTATTTGTCCTGTTTTCTATTGAATAGAAGATGGAGACACTGATCTGCCAAAACATTTAATTCAGAACATACAAGCATTCATTTGGATTCTTTTGTTGTTATTTTGTTCCATTTTATTTTTTCCCCTTATTGTTTATTATTTTGTTCCGTTTTGGTCATTATTACATGTATTTTTTCTGTTTCGTTTATTTTGTTGGTTACTTTGGGTATTTCTCTCTTCGTATTCTCCTCTATTCAAACTCCAGCAAATACATGACTTGACTTTTTCTCTGGAGCCTCTGTGTTTTATGTCCTCACAGGTTTTCCCTGGATCCTCTCTGGACCTGCTGCTGTGGTCCTTCTTCTCTCCTGCCTCCATCACTCATTTGTCCATATAGTTGTGATAGTGTTTGTTATATATTGTTACTGGTAAGCCAGAGGTTTCTATTGTTGGTACTAACAGCAGCAGTTATGGCTATTTGTGCTTATATAGCAGCCCCCGCCCCCATCTCTCTCTCTCTCTCTCTCTCTAACTCCAACTGGTCAAGGCAGACGACCATGTACAATGACATGAGATAACTTTCGTGATAATGTAACGCTATTTAAACTAGAAAAGCACTGGGAGAGCGCAGACCTCTGCCAAGATAATGTTTGTATTTTTTATTTATTTTTAAGGTAGTGTTTGTATTTCTTTTTTTTAAGGTAGTGTTTGTACTTTTTTTAAGGTAGTGTTTGTTTTTTTAAGGTAGTGTCAGAACTTTCCTCCACTAGATGGCGGTGAATGACCTCATATGCAACTCTGTGCCACCATGCCCGATCTCACAATGATAAAGAATCCTTTAAAAAGTTCCTGGATGCAGACGGTGATTCAAGATGCCTCCAAGATTTAATCCTCTCTTCCTTGACCCAGAGTGGACATACCCTGAAAATTTCATCAAAATCCATCCATAACTTTTTGAGTTATCTTGCTAACAAACAAAGTCCGATGGTAACAAACAAACAAACGCACAGTAAAACATAACCTCCTTGGCGGAGGTAATAACATTTGATTTGATTTGAACTCAACATAAAAACAAGTGTTTACAACCAGTCATTTATCAGACTACATGTTTTGTTTGTTTGTTTGTTTGTTTTTCTATGTTCACTACAGAGTGTTTAAATGGCTCATATCTGATGACCGTGGAACTGTAGTCTGATTTCTTTAAACTTCTGGTATCCCACCCAGACAAGTTCTTCTTAATCACTGAATGTGCGTAATCTGTGCAATGTGGTAGTAACATTAGAATGTTTTTCATACAGTTTGTTTTACCTTGGTTTTTTGTATTTTACCCACTTGAGCTATAAACAAAAAATACTACTACTCAATAACTGCCATATTTTAAATTCCATGTTTGTAATGTAAACAAACAATTTTTTTTTCAATATACAACATAAAAAGTGAATTACTTTTTTTGTTGTAGCCTGGCATATGTCAATGATTAACAGATAAGCAGCAACACTGGTTAATATGCATTATTATAGTTTGTGCTGAGTCAAATGTCAAATGCTAAAACGTGTCAATGTGCATTTTTTACCCACTTCAGAGAAGGGTACGAGTGTAGTAATTTTTTTTTTCTTTCTTTTAAATCACTTCTTAAAACACATTTTTATAAACTTGATTTTATGTAATGCTGTCACCTCGGAATGTTGAATTTTTAATTTTACCCTGTTTTAACTATTTATTTATACATGATGTTAGAGATATTTCTTTGATTGTGTTGCCCCTATTTTACTATCCTTGTTTACATCTTGCATCCTGCTGTTTTGCCCTTTTTACTATGTCTGTAAAGCACTTTGTAAACCCAGTTTTTAAAGGTGCTATATAAATAAAGTTATTTTCATTATTATTATTCTTTTCTTTCTTTCTTTTTTTTTTTTTTTTTTTTACAGTATGCTGATTTTTGTGTCAGGGTCAGAATGTTTAAAGTCATACAAAAAATGAACAACTTTTCAGCTCTGACCTAATATAAATTGTGAAAAATAATACAACCTTTTATAACATGTAGTGCAAAGTGTGCATAATACGCTCACCTGTATACCAGCAGGTTAATGTATTGACAGGATTAATGGATCAGAAGTTATGAAACATTTTAGATCAGAAGATGCTTTTGGATTGTGGGCAGTTGTTGAGGTGTTTGACAGGTAAAGCTACAGTTTTAACCCTCATCATAGTTTACTCTTTATTCTACTTCTGCTCAGGAGAAGATGTTGGTTTAAGATTAGGATGATGTGTTTGAGTTCAGTTCTGTGCCACATGTGTAAAACTGCAGAACATCAGGTCTTCAGGTTGTTGCGTGTTTCAATCTGCCGTTGTTGACGACGAGTGCAGCGCTGAACTCAGAGCAGAGGGTCCCCCTTTAGAAGTCAAAACAGCATGTGATTTGATTTCATGCTCTTTTATCCTTTAACTGGCTCGATAACAGGGACGGAAAAAGCAATGATCAGTGTGTGCGTCTGTATAAAAACCCTCCATCATCCCTTAGCAGAGGATCCATTAGCTGTCGGCCCCCTCCCCGGTTGCCCAGTGATAAAGTCAACAAGGTGTGTTTGACCAATCCGGCTCGCAAATATTTGTCCTGGAAGCTGCCTCATCCCATGGGAGACACACACACACACTCAGCCATGTGGTCAGGTATATATACAGTGACTGCAGCAGCATTACATATGCACACACACATAAGATCCATCAGTGACCTGAGGTAAGCCTGTACTGGACTTCAGAGAGAACTGCAGCTGAAAAGGTAATCAGTCTTTAAATCATTTCAATGTACTGATTAACTGTCGATGCTGCTCAGACTGAAGGTCTGTCATAGTTCAGACCAGGCTTTAAGACACAGATGAATTCAAAACTATACTCTATAGTTGTTGGCGTTATCGTATTGCAGTCAGGTCTGGGTCTGTGTCTGTGCCTCCAAATGAAAACCTGTGGATGATTACAGATTACAGATTATAGTTGAACATTTTATACCAGTGATATGCGTCTACAGTGTCTCAGTCCTCCTATGGACCAAACGTCAAAATCATTTTAGTTCAGGTTCCACATTCAGCCCACTGTGATCTCAAGTGGACCACTCAAATAATAACATATTAACTTAAAAATGATGTCAACTCCAGAACTGAGAGAAAAAAACGGACAATTACATGATCCAATCCAATCCAAGTTTATTTGTAGAGCACTTTAAGACAACCACAGTGGACCAAAGTGCTGTACAGGAAAATAAATAAATAACAGAATAAAATACAAGACAAGAATAGATTTAAAATTAAAAAAGAAACATAAAATCTGTACAGTTTAAAACAACAACAAGTTAAACATAACATCATGAAAATGTTTACATCTACTAAAAGTAAAATAGGATAAATTCATGGAAATGTGGTCAAACTGGATTGTACGGTCACATAAACGATTATTAGACCATCAAAAGTCATGAAAAACAGTGGTTATGCAACCAAGTCCTAACTCCTGTGTATCATGTGACTAAAACAGACAGAAAAGGAAACATGGAATACCTAAAAGCACTGTTTTTGTCAGTACGATGCCATAGATACTGATGTAAGAACTGAATGTATTTTATTATTAAGAAAACATGGAAAATGACTAGATAGAAGCTCTGGAATGAAACTCTTATGAGCTATTTTTGTTGTTATCATTATATTTGTCCAAACAAATGTAAATGTAGCTTCAGTTGTACCAGGCATTAAAATGAACAAGAAATAGAAGAAAACAGGAGTGGTCTAATAGTTTTTTCTGTGACTATATATATTACACTGTAATAAGTAAAACATTGAATCAACTTTAAAAAAATTCTTCAATAGGTCACAAATAAAAAAAAAATAGTTGAAGGAACCAAATTAAATTACATTAAATTGCATTTAATGTAATTTAATTGGGTTCATGTAAGTATTTTTTTTTTTTAATGTGTGACCTATTGAGACATTTTTTAAATGTTTTACTTTTTACAGTGTGGTCAGATTTAACTTGACTGGAAATGACAAGTTATAATTGGACTGGATGAATGTAATAGAGTTGAAACATGTGGATTTTTGAATAAGAAAGTGGGACCTCTTTTTGTTCTAAGGTATGTTTAAAAAAATACAACAACAACAAAAAGTAAGACTTACTTTAAGAACAGTTGTTTTTGTTTTATTTTTTATCTAAACAGAGAACTTACATGGAACGTGTGTGTGTTAAATTTCATGCTTTACCATTGTTGACTTTTCAGACATGATACACAAATAATAATAAAATAATAACAATGGATTGAATTTCTATAACACTTTTCAAGGCACCTAAAGCACTTTACATTATTGATCCATTCTTCATTTGTTCTCACATACACACTTTGTGCTTAGTTGTCTGTTATAAAGTATCTTTACAAATGAAAAAATAAAATTATTAAAAAGCAGAAAATGTTTAGATCTACAAACTAGCCTTTAAAAAATGTGAATAACCTGAGCAACTATGAACAACCTGAAATTTTGTAAGAAAAATAAGTTCGATTTTAACAATATTCTGCATCCGATTCTCATTTACACATATGCATTAGAACTTACAGATCACAGTGGAGCTACAAAACATTTAGTAACAGGCAGAACATTATTAAAAATGTACTTGCTTTTCTTAAGACATTTCAGATTGTTCAGATTTGTTCAGTTTATTCCCATTTTTGGTGCAAGGACGGTTTTGTAAATGCAAACATTTTAATGTAATTTTACTTTTTTGTGTGTGTTTTTACACTAAAACAGAGAAAATTTTGACTTGTCATTATTTCTAGGTTATTATGATGGTAATTTGCTGGTCTGAAATATATAGAATACACACAAACACACAGTAACACACAAATGACACTAAAAATATTAACAATCAGGGAGTTCAGGGGCCACTTACAAACCAATATGATCTAAAGTGGGTCAGACCAGTAAAATACTACCATAATAACCTACAGATAATGACAAAAAAAAATCCTTTGGGTACTGATCCAAAAGCAGGACTGGGTGTTTGTGGGTTAAAGCTGTGAAACTTGAGTCAGTACGTCTGTTGACATGATTT
This sequence comes from Ostorhinchus rueppellii, assembly GCA_030068375.1. NCBI lineage: Eukaryota > Metazoa > Chordata > Actinopteri > Kurtiformes > Apogonidae > Ostorhinchus > Ostorhinchus rueppellii. Next base: position 22,599,703 of record JAQQZY010000001.1, read on the forward strand.
GCATTTACAGTGTTGGCTCTAGTTCAGACTAAACCACAGGTGTGTTTGAAGTGATCATGTGACTTGATCCTCCTCTTTCTCTCATCCTGGTGTTTGTCTCAGTGTTACTAAATCATCATGGCAGCGGGCGTCATCAGGAACTTCCTTGTCCAGGCTCCGACTCCGGGTTATTTTCCTCTGATTTACCGACAGTCTGGACTCAAAGAGATCGAAGAAGAAAAGGCGGAGGAGAAGACACAGGAGAGGGACGATGAAGAGGAGGAGGACGACGAAGATGTGTCTGAGGCTCAGGAGGAGGAGGAGGAGTGTTTGGAGGAGGTTTTCCTCAACCCTGCGCCCTCCACAGTGGATGTGACCAAACAGCTGCTGAGGTTTGCCGACCTCATCAGCAGAGACGTCCAGAGGTATTTCGGGCGATGTACCAGTGACCAAGATGCCTGTGACATCTACAGCGACTCGGTCTCCATGACAACCAGTGGACGTCTGCGTTACTATGACGACCTGCTGAAAATAGCAAAAGCAGGAAGCCCCGAGGAGCAGGAGAGCTCCTCGGTCAGCTGTGGGGAGGAGCATGGGGCCAGGGTTGCTAAGGGCAACAGTGGTTTGGGACCCCTGGCTGAACTTTTTGACCAAAAGGGTCAGATTCAGGGCCAACCAATGATCAAGAGGCATCTGCCATTGAGTTTCTGGACTGAGCCGATCTCATGCTGCTCATTGGTCAGCTTCACGTCTGACGCCAGCGACACACCCCCAACAAACAGCGCGCACACAGATGCCAACACACAAGCTCAGTACAACACACTACAGCACACACATACACTGGACAACACCCAGCCAGACTTCAGTGACTTACTGGCAAACTGGGATCCGAACCCAGAGCTCAGTACCCACACCCTGACAGAGCACTAAACACAAGTGCATGATGGGACTCCGAGATGATGACATTTTACTACATTTCTAACAAATAAAAGATACTGGGAACCCAATAATTGCATTTTTTTCCTGTTTGTTTTAAAGGGTTTTATCACTGGAATTCCCAAAATAGACTCAAAGAAATAAAACATCAGATTTACTTAACTTGGTTATGTCAACCAGTCCCACGCAACTGGGTTTAGCAGAATATATTCAACACAGTTATGTTGAATTTATTCAAAATGTTTACATATATAGACAAACTAGGGCTGAACGATTTCAAGAAAAGAGTTGTATTGTGATTTCTCTGGCAAATATTGCGATTTCGATTTCAACCACGA
>JAQQZY010000001.1:22676142-22690395 GCA_030068375.1 Ostorhinchus rueppellii
CCCCCCCCCCCCCCCCCCCCCCCCCCCCCTGACCCGCAGCAACTATGTTAACACCCTTTTAATTTAACCTTCTCTCATTATATATGTCACACATTAAGAGTAAACAAAGCATCTGTTACCGTGCTAATTAACTTTCCCTTCTGCTTCCATACACTGTTCTGCTGCTCTGCTTCATTTCATAGATGCATTATGTTTTGTTTTGGTTCGCTACATTATCAGTCCTTAAGTCATTTTGCACCCCAAGAGAAAAGAATGTTTGATGCAAGCGCTGACATGAGTCAAAGGAAGCATGGACCAGTTTCTGTCATTGTAATAAATACACAGTGGTGCAGAAATAATTTTCTGATTACTGGTGTCAGACTTGTTTGTGGAAATAGCTTTTATGATTTTCCAGGTTTATTTGCTGTTGTTGAGAAGCTGCTGAAATCACTGCAAAACTAAACACTGGATACTGACAAACACTGATTAGTTTTCAAACAAATTAACGAGAGACGACCGGAATACTGTTGTTAGGATTTATACTCAGATTATCTCACGGAGTTGGGTTAGATTTCTCCATTGCTTGTGGTTTGTGCAGTTAGCTATGAAAATAAAGTTGCTGTACATTATAATTAGGGATGAGAATTGAAAAGATTTTAACGATTCCAATTCAATTATCGATTTTGCGTATCGATCTGATTCTCTTATTGATTGTCATTGGGTGAGGGAATAAAAGTATACAAATGGGTTTGTTTGCATTAACTGTCTTTTATATTTCCATCGCTGCACAGAAAATACAACATATACAGTATACACAAATAATAATAACAGATGACACTGGGCCCGGTGGGGGGGTCACACCATACAAGTGAAACACAAAGTGAAGTACAAAGTGAACGTGAAACTTAAGACACTTTACTAATTCCTCTGGCTCCCGTTATTGTGCACCTCATTTTCCTTTTCAAAAAAAGTTGCATTCAGAAACTTGCATTTGAGGGGGCAGGACATTTGTTGCCCCCCCTAGAACCAGGCCCAGATGACATCCTGGTGTGCTCTGCCACTGCATTCACAAGCCTCGCTAAGTAGCGTATCAAACACGTGACATTCCTACAAATGAATCGCATGCTTTGTGGACAAATGTCCAAGCATTTTGGAGGGATTTCCCCCTTTGAAGAAATGGAAGCTTTGCAAGTGTTACAAGTGGCCTTGGTGTCATGTTTTCAAGTGAAATATAGATATACTTTGGAGCGTTTCTGTCTCAACACCATATTAGCTACGTTCTAAACCAAAACAATGCAGTGTGCGTGTGATATCATCACACATGTGCACTGAAGGTGGAATCAATAGTTAAGCAGGCAGGGAAATGATTCCGAGGAATTAAGCTACTGGGAACCAGTTCTCAAAAAAAAAAAAAAAAAAAAAAAAGAGATTCTGGATTCCTATCCCTAATTATAATGTTATGTTAACAATGTATTTCCAGTTTTTCCCCAAAATTAATTCATATCATTAGTGTGGTGTGGTTAAATGAGACTCTGCTCACCGTAACATTTTATAGCTCATTGTAATCCTCTGGTGGAGCAAAATATACAATAGCGTCAAAAAGAATCTGTTATTAATGGAAAGCATGAGCATTAATACGGTCATCATATCTAAATTACAGGCTATTGAAGAGTCACGCCTCTCATTCTAGAACTGCCGCACACTACTGCTTAGATAAAGAGCGACAGATTCAACAATCCTTTCCTATTGTGATAGGGTGATTTATCAGTAGATATGAAAACAAAAATGCTACACTGTTGAAATGAACATATTCATATAGTCATATAAGTCATAAAATCAATTAATATAGCTCTCCAACTGAGTATCCAACTCTTAATCCAACATTAATCAATACATGTGAAACTGAAAATCAGACTAACCACAAAAAGAATTATGGCAATTCTGGGTTATTTTCCCTCAAAGTCACAGCATTTTCACTGGAGAAATCTTATAGGGTTCAACAGACGTTTGTATAACATCCTGCCATTTAATCGGAAAAACCTCCATCTATAGACTAAACACCAGAGACTGTTCCATTTTTGGCTGAAAACTCAAACATGTCCCCATTGTGACATAATCAGGATTAAGTTCAGGGTTGATAAAATGTCTCAAAAAAATTCAATGAAATGTATTTTGAACATGTACAGAAGAAGAAGAAAATAAAAGACTTATGGACAAAAATACAAAAGAAACCAAAAATATTTACATTAAAAACAGTGCGGAACACATTTATTCCCACCCCATCCATAAATTAATCATTGTTACTTATGAAACTTAATTTATTATTATTATGATTACTAATTTTTAGTCACTGTTGTTCAAAATAATACCATTTCATCTGTGTATTAGGCTGGTATTGTGAAGAGCCTGAGACACCAGCTGAATCCTGCAGTGTGCATCAGACATGTTTCTCCCCTGTTTGAGTCCTGATCATCCCATTCTATGGCAGCAGTTGTTAAAAAAAATCTTCACCGAGTTTCATAGTCTATTTAGCTTGTTCCACTGCAGGCTGCTCCTTCCTCCTCCTTGAGCACAGACAAAGTGGGGTGGCCATTACAGATGGTATTTGAATACATGAAGAGGCTCCAACCCTCAAAGCTGTTTCATAACTGCAGACACTGTGGCCATATGCAGTCCGGGAATTACACCCGCAACTTTAATGCATCTCCACTGAGCCAACCAAGTGGGACGAGGCGGTCTGAGGTCACGTCTGGACCTGAGACAGATTCAGATGGTTTCCGTGTGGGCAGACGGGCTGCTGGCAGTGCCGCCATAAGCCAACATGTCCCCGTCACACAGATACAGAGCAGTACTTAAAAGCTGGGACTGATCTGATCTGGTTTTGGTACTGACGTTATTAAGTCAGAGGATGTCAGGGTGAAACTACCAGCCCAGATTACACTTTCCAAACTGTTGGAGCACCTGATACTATAAAAGCAGGAAGTTCACTCATAGAGTATTTGTTTACACAGGAAGTGCATTTATATTGACAAATCACCACTTTTCTTCGCAGCACTTGAACACTTCATTAACACACTGTGAACAGGTAAAGGCACTGTTCGGCCAATGACTTACAGTCATGGTGTCATTGCAGAAAAATAGAACCAATGTCCCTGTATCTCACTGGCATGTTCTATAAAGAATCAATAACAAGTTGAATTTGTGAGGTTGTCAGGTTCTGCCGCTACAGTAGTGTCCTGTAACCATTTCCATGTTATAAGCCATCAAAATATGGACCATTGGAAGTGAAGACAAATTTGCAATACCGGTACTTCAAAAATTCATGAAAAGTTTTGAATTTTAGTTTCACAAAATTGTGACATTGTTCCAAGGAAGCTATAGATGAAATCTGAAATGAATCCCACCGGTAGTTTTACTGGAGGAGATGTTTCAAGAAATTGCTGCTGATGACAAAGATGGCACAGACGATGACAAAAACAACACTGGACACAGCACTTTCACAATAGCTCATGAGCTGTTAGTCAGTGAGATAAAAACAAACATGAATGTAACATGCGGGGAAAAAAAAAAACTATTGCCACGCCCACACACTCACCTAAACTCCCATAAACACAATAACCCCCTCACTACCTGCATAGAACACAGAACATGGGATAAATGTCAAACACCCCCAGTGCGATGTGGGAACACACACCACAATATATAACACTGACATATTAAAGCCATCCCCAAATTATTGCAGCAGAGAGGACTCACTTTTAAAAAACTCAAGATACAAACCACAATGAAACATGTGTACAACAATATGTAGGAATTGAGAGCTGAAAAATATTTATCATTAATTAATTTATCGATTATTTATTTAATATTTGTTTTTTTCCCATATCGGCCATCTGCCTTGTTTTTGAAAACCAATATTTAATCAGTAGTAAAAATATTATAAGATGACTCTGGGCAGCACTTGTAGTTCAGTAAATGTGAAGAGACTACTATGTGTACGTGTATTAATAATTTCATTTATACTGCTGCATAAAAATCGGAATTATCTGCATGTGTCAATTGTATTTTATAGTCAATGTGCTTAAAAAAATACAAAAAAAAAAAGAAAGGCGTAAATATGGTCCTCAAAAATAAGCTGTAGATATCGACCATCAGCTGACCAAATTTTTAATATTGGCATTGGCTTTAGAAAAACTCATACTGGTCGACCTCTGATAGACCTATATACTATAATGCAATATAATTTGTTTGTTGAATTGTAATAAAGGGGTGAATTAAATAATTGTTTACCACTTCTCAGATGTGTAAATAAAGCGAAAATGTAATTTTGGTCGGTTGTCTTGTGTTTGATAATTTGCTTCTGTTGGTTTTATTGTGCTTTTCGTCTGAAATAAAACATTAATTCAAATGAATGAATGAACATATTTGGAGTCTGTGTGTTTTGTTTTTGATGTACTGGACCCTGAACGCACCTTCACATAAATAGTTTCGACTTGGCTGTAGTTCTACCTGGTGCTACATTAAAACCTACTGATGTCCTAGGTGAAAGCTTAGCGCAGACGGTAAACACCCTGTTGAACTCCAATAATCTCTGAATCAAAAAATAGACTCAAACAATAATATCACTCTGTCACAACCAATCTATTGTCTTTGCCCGTGTTAATAATCACTACAAATCCACACACATGTAGTAAAAATCCCTAATCATCAAACATGGCAGATTACACCGTTTAAATCAGAGTTTGTAGAAAAATAAACCTCATCTTACAACAATATTAAGCATTCTGCAACTCAACATGTGCACAGAACACCCATACTAGGCTTTTCTACCTTAATTCATGTCTTTATATTTTAATTGCACCATCTGTTGATATTTCCCATCATTACTTCTGTAGCTTAATTTGACAACAGACCGAGCGAAAGTTTGCTGCTGTCAGATTTGTGCGCCGTTTTCTGACCACTCGGAGAATGTTTCGAAAGTAAAAGACGCATTACTTCAATACCAATCTGGGTTGATGATCTCTGTAATTCAGATTCACCACACAATGAGCCATAGCAACATAAATCGTATATATATCTTATCAGTTTCAGCAGTCGGACTCTCCCTCTTGGATCCCTTTTTATATTTATAATTCAAGTGCCATTTCACTGGAAAGTAAGTTGGAAAGTGTAGCCTCAGCATGTGGCATAAATAGTGAGCCATGAGTGAATCTGAAAGGCTTACCTTCATTGTGCCGCTGTGGACGCTGGCAGCACCAAGCCTAAAACTAGGCTCACAGAAGACTAAGTATACAATATATTTAGAGTATTCTCACCTGGCCATCAGAAAACCCTTTCCCAAAAGGATTTAAAGACCCGGTACACTTGACAAACATAACGTGCTGCGGACTTTTAATACTCCTCGGCCAAATATAGTGCAAGATTCTGTTGAAAGTTACTTAATTTAATTTAGATTAGATTGTCTTTGAGTGAAACTTATTACATACATATTTATATTTGAAAGTACTCAAATATTATAACTGCATAAGGTACAAGGGTATTGAACCTTGAAAAAGTAGGTCAAGGTCACCTATTTTCAATGTGTTTCTGCTCCATGCCAAGATGCATTCACTGATAAATCTGGTGCAGATGCAGTTCATCAGTGCATCCCTCAGATAATGCAATTATTATGTTGTTGAATGGACAGACGGACAAACGGACAGACGACAAAACGATTACAATACCCCTTCGGTCAGAAGTTGGCTGAGCGGAAAAAACAGTGATTTCATGTCATACGTTAACGACTATCAGTTGTGAAGCTTTAGTGTTTTACCAAGTTAGTTCAAATACAAAATAAAACAACATATTAAGGTGGTGGTTCTGCAAGATAAAGGTATGTTTTTGTCAAAGGACTTGATCTAATGGTGTTACTTCCCTGTGAAAAAATGAACATGGTTTCACTTTCCCCCAACCAGAGGAAGGAGTGTGTTAACATTACTGTTTTATATAAACTTCATGATGTAAAAAGGACTCAACCAGTCAATTCTGTGTCATCATCAGCCTTTTAGATATCACAGGGGTTTAACCCATTTATACCTAAAACACCTGGAAAACATGCCTATATAAACCTATACAAACCCAGGGTTAATGTCCTCATCTCCTGAGGGTTTTCTGAAAAAATACTGAGAATTGTCAACGTCTATAAAAACCTTAATATCTAAGCCTCTGAAGCACATAAAAACATGAAATAAAATGCATTTAAAAGGTAAGACTCTCAGGTTTTATTAAAACATGGACCTTTAGCATTAACATACCAACATATTTTTATAAAAAATCTCAAAGTCAGATATGTTAGGAAAGAGACTTAAAGCCGGCAAGAGACTTAAAGCTGCGGTACGCAACAACCAGCAGGAGGTGCAATGCTGCGCTGCGCAGCATCCGGTATAAATGGGTTAAGAGACAAAAATGGTATCACACTTTCCTGTGCCACACTGATTTTAAGTGGCTGGTTAATAGTATAACAACAGTATTTACCTAAAAAAGACTGTCATCTGGTACTTCTGCCAGACCACCAGACTTTGACGTCAGTATTTTAACTGGAACACCAAAGGAAGTGTTCTAATCATTCCAGTGACATCATGTTGTTATTCTCTTTAGATATCTTGTTCGTTGACTTTATATCAACCCTGATTTCCCTTGTGCACTGGTGACAAAATGCAGCAATAAAAATAATTATGTATCTATGGTGCAGCAACTGTGGCACAACTCATTTCATTTTAAAAGCCAGCACTTCCATACTGTAGTTCTATCTGTATGAGGAGCACTACACCAAACAGACTGCTTTTCTTTGTATATTGAACAAACGAGTAAAACTGGTCAAGTCGGGTTTTCAAGTTGAGATAAGAATAGGCCAACAGAGAACAGGACAAAATAAAACAATTACAGGTCTCCATTGTGTGAGTTTAGTGAAGCAGAAGGAAGTGCACTGGGGCAAACAAGCACTAGAACAGAGAACCATACCTGGTGTGAAAGTGAGAGGTAGAGCAACAGCCTTGGTATCGGTCAGCGTTAGCAGGTTCTTGTTGGCTGTGAGGACAACCAGCTGCTGGAAACCCTGACAGGTTCCCCAGATAGGGAAGTAGTCTGAAGCATCATTGGCCTGCAGGAGAAGAAAGAGTGAAGAATGACAAGGAACTGATCAGGGGGATGTGCTGCCTTTAAACATAACCACAAGAAAGTGGACGTTGTGAAACAGGACTCAGCTTTTTTTCTGTCTAAGGTGTCTGTCATTTATCTATATGTACAAAGTATGATGGTCCACTAGCGCTTTTACTCATGGGGAACCACGGGTTCTAGATGAGGTAGTTTTTATGTAAGAAACTTACCTCTGATCCAGTTCACTCCTTTACTTTCTTGGTAAATTCCACTGGCATTTTCAGTTGAATAACCTCTCAGCTGGCATGTCTGTTTCTGCACATGAAATCTGACACCATGGCAACGGCGCCCTATTGTTTATCTGTTGCTAGGTAACCCACTTCAATTCTATGATTCTAGGCATAGCAACATGATTGTAAGGATATGGTTTGCCAAAATTGCTAATATTTCCAAAAATACTGGTTCTATCAACTTGCCAATTCTGCAAATCTCCTGCTCGACGAAAAATACACATATGCATAAAACTGCAGCAGTGAGGTCTTTTCAAGTTTTGCATGATACCCGAGACACACACACATAGTCTTCTTCCCTTTCATAATAATAATGTTAACATTGGGACTTCCTTGGTGACATTTGCACTTTTGGTGTCTAAATGATGAACAATGTCAACAAAACCCTGCCAGACTTATGCCATTTATCAATATGTAAAAGACTAAAACAAACCTGTTGAAATTGTCTTCGGTCTTTCTGATACGTTCATTTTACCCATATGTTGAGACTATGATAAGTATGGCGACAAGATGAGGCCAGATAACATTGTATATGTACGTCAAGTAATTTAAATGCAAATTGTAAAGGTAAATTCACAATCGCTCCATTGTAGTGAATGAGGGGGTTGACAGAGTACAGCGAGGGCAAAGGCGGGAGAAATGTGTGAAACAGATCGTATCATCACTTCAGCCACAGCCAACGGAGACGGCTGTCCTACGGAGCACCGGGAGACAGGAAAAAGCAAAGACATGTCCACTCTGTACAGAAAGGGGCATCAGATTACTTTGATCACCTTCATAATCTATAAAATACTTTTAAAAAATGTCTGATCCACCAACGGAGGCAGTGAACCAGGGTTTTGTTTTCACAATGTGTTGAAAACAGAAGAGATATCATGATTTACCAAACAATTTTTATGTCAGTAAAATATAGGCCAACATCTTTTCTCATAACTCAGCTCTCCACATCATAAAAACTAACACATTTAGAACCTGTGGGTCCCCACGGGTCAATGCACTAGTTACCTATAATTGTTAATGTTATGCCCTTGACATAAATACCAATACGTATATGTGAAGAACCTTCTGTCTGTGCTGTTATAATCTGTATTTCTGCACATCTTGTCAAAGCTATCAGATACAGATGAAACAGAGCAGAACTCCCAAAAACCCTGGAGGCAATGGAGTGAGCCAGAGACCAACAGGGTCTCTGGAAACAAACAATCCAGAAACAAAACGAACACGATGCACACTTTAATACCCCTCGGCCAAATAAAGTGTAAGATCCTGTTGGAAGTTACTGCCCTATAATTTAGATTCAGTTGTCTTTGTGTTATTATTCCATACATATTTATATTTAATAGTACTCATATTATAACTGCACAAGGCCATTTGACCTTGAAAAATAGATCAAGGTCACCTATTTTCAATAGGCTTCTGCTCCATGCCAAGATGCAGCCACAGTATACATTTGGTGCAGATATGCCAATGCATTCTTCAGATAATGTGATTTTGTCGTTGACTGGACAGACAGACGGACAGATGGATGGACAGATGACCAAACAATTACAATAACCCTCGGCCAAGGGGTAAAAAAAAAAAAAAAAAAAAGTAAATCACCTCACAGATTACAGTCATTTAGAATGACGCCTCTGCTTTTGACTCTTCTTTCCCTGTACATGATAACCACCTTCTTCTACGTCATTCTTGCCGTTATTGCCATGGCAACATAATGAAAAAGTATGTGGTCAGTGACCGAAACAGATCTTTCTTTATTCACGTAGAGGGAGCATGAATGAGAATTAAGACTTCATTTAATCGATGTCCTGAGACTTAATCAACTCATCTTACCTTCAAAGCCAAGTCGTAAAAGATCCTGGCAGCTCGACTGAACTGAGACGTCTGAATATCTACATCTCCTCCAGGCAGCAACAATCTGGCAACACACATCCAACATACAGTTTAGTGGGTTTAATAAATTACATACAAACACTAGATAAGACTCCACAACCACAGTTGACAGAAAATAATTGCGCTTGTATCGCTGAATTATGTTTACTTTTACAGCCTGTGGTTTTATTACAAACCGCCAGCTGTTGTGCTGGTGTGTGGAAATCAGAAAATTGTCCAACTGCATTTAACACTTCCCACACACAGATCAGAAAGCCAACATTTGCATCTTAGGGGCCATATGTTTGAGGATAAGACTTTATGTAAAACAGCTCCATTTCTGAGGCCAGGAGACTGTAACAAACTGAACAGAACGGTGTAAAACACATTTTTATTTCCTGTCACAGAAAATACCTATAATACACGAAGTAACTTTAAGAGCACACAATGAGATTCATGAATATTTTACTTTTAATTCATGGACCATATTTCCAATTCTAGTTATTGTTGTTATTGCACACATTCTGGGAGACATGCAAGGTTTTGAATCAAGGAAATGCTTTATTCTATCAGGCTGTAGGAATTTGACAGGACCATCCATTCTTACAAGTTCAAATGTCAATATCTGGTTTGACCTCCTTTTGCTTGCACCAAAGTGGCAACTCTGAAACAGACGTTATATGACCATTAATCTGTCTCTGTGGGATGGCCTGCCGCTCCTCCTGAAGAGCTGTACACAGCGGGGCCAACGTTACAGGCTGTGGTATTCTACACCTAATGACGACCTAACATACATGCATGTTTGATTGGATAGGCCTGTCGCGATAATCAATAAATCAATTAATTGCACAATCATTAAAAATGAGCTTGATAAGTTTGCTGGGCTCGATAATTTTTTTATTTACCAAATAAGTTAACTTCGTTGTATCCATGGTGACTGACTCCTAAGGAACCGTCCTTAGCATAATGAGGAGTGAACCCTCCTGTCAGTCACTCTCTGTGGGGAGGCGGGGCATCTGGCGCACCAGGAGTGCAGCATGAGGGCTGGTGAGGAGAGATTTGGAGGAAATAACAATGGAATTGGTTTCTCGGCCGAAACCAACAGCTGATGTGTGGGAACACTTTGGATTCAAGCTAAATGACAGCGGCGAACCACGGAACTGAAATGAGCCAGTAAGTCGCGTTTGTTTGAAAACAGTTCGTGCTAAACGCGGCAAGACTACGAACATGCACCTTCACCTCAAACACAACCACCCACTGCAGTTTTCCCAGCGGAGAAAAAAAACCTCAACCAAAGAGACAGAGTCAATGTCGTTCCAACAGTCCACCATCACTGGGGCGTTTATCAAACAAGCCAAATATAAGCGTGACAGTGTCAAATGGTGCGAACTCACAGACAGTGGAGTTCACTACATCACCAAAGAGATGCAGCTCTTTAACACCGCTGTAAAGCCGGCATTCAGACAAATGGTACAAGCATTTGACTTGCAGTACGGATTGCCCGGGAAAACGTATCGTATGTTTAATATTTGATATTGAATATATGATATTTACAGTGTCTTTTTTATAATATAATTCTGATTTTAAATATTCTTAAGAAATAAAAGTTTATGCATCTTTAAAAGGGTGTACTTGCATTATTATACCATTATTATTATTATTATTATTATTATTATTATTATTATTATTATACTAGTTGAAAAACGTTATCAAAACGGCAATATTATCGTTTATCGCAATCATTTCTGGGACAATTTATCGTCCAACAAAATTTGTTACGGTGACAGCCTAGGATTGGATTCATGTCAGGTGAGTACGGTGGCAAACTGAGCACACTGATGATCTCTGTGTCCAGATACTCACATCGGACACATGCCATGTGGGGACGGGCGCTGTCATGCATGAAAGTCATGTGCCTGTCCTGACGTATGTGTGGTCACATGGTTCCTGAGAATTTCATTGAGGTACAGTAGCGTTGCACAGTAAGGTTGCCATTGATGATGACTAATTCTGATCTCCAGCCATAAACTACAGCAGCTCAAACCATCAGAGAACCACCTCCATATTGGTCCTACTGGTGTACACAGGCATTGGCAAAGCTCCCCTCCTCCCATCATTCCCCTGGAGCTTGAATCTGGACTCGTCACTAAACATGACATGGTTCCACCTTGCTCTTGGCCAATTCCAGTTAGAAGGAGGACAACCCCAGGCAATATGATGAAGTCTTGTGTTGGTGTTCAACACTATGGCAACACGTGGTCTGTAGGAATGGATACCATGCTCCCTGAGTTGCCAGTGGACCATCACGCTGGAGATTCTCCCATGTGTCTCTGCAGCAGGCAAACAGAGTGTCTGTCTCAGAGGTGAACCAAACTCATGTGTTGACCCTCAACAGGGGTGGGAACACGTGGCTGGTCCTGGACATGGGAGATCCCAGGTGTTTCCTGTCTCTCTGTAGCGTTTGCTCAGATGAGAAACAGTGGAGTGATGGACACCAAAGTGAGGTGCAACGTCCATCTGCGTCATTCCTGCACACAGCATCCTGACTGCCTGGCTGCACTCACGTCTGGCTTTTTTGCTACAGATATTTTCCCCTTTTTTACTTCATGGTTTTTATTGGGAGGGTCAGATGCGTGCAAAGCCTACACGTTATTGGTTAACAATTTAGCCCATCCCAGTATTTCACTCCCCTACTCAGTTTGTACATGGATGAGTACAACTTTCATAAATCGCTCTGCAGTTGAGAAAAAGCACAATCAGTCAGGCAGAACAACAGTGTATTGTGTGTCTGAGCAGCTGTTCGGAGCATCTGAGTATAACTTATGACAATTCTAGCTAATTTCTAAATGTGCGTTTTTAAAGTTGCTTAGTGTAGCATCAAAATAAATAATTCAGAAAATTACAAGACTATAAATAGAAGCAAAGAGTCAAACAGAGCTGAGAACTCACCCATTTATGGAGTAGAATATCTTCGTATATTCTTCTTGTGTGCGATTAATTCTGGTGAACAAGAGACAAAAAAATGGTTTAAGCCAAAATGCAAAAAAGTTCCTGCGTATATACAACTTATTTGAGAGTTGCTTGGAAAATGAGGCTGAAGGTCGAGATTTTCAAATATTATATTATTATTAAGAGGAAAACAACAGATCTGATCTGACCGGAGTTCGTACAGATTTTTCAAGCTCAAATACAAGTACTTTTAAGGAGCATTTTCAAAAATTTTTTTCCAGCATAGCACCTTATAGCTATGGTAAAACACAGATCTACGTGAATGGAGTACCCATGATTATTGCTTTCACTTTTTATCACAATTATGCATGTTGTATTATGCCATAAACATCTAAAATTAAGTTTCATAATACAAAAAAATTAAAGGAGAACACATAGGGCGACATGGTGGTGCAGTGGTTAGCACTTGTGCCAGGAAGGTCCTGGGTTCGACTCCTGCACCAGTCACTTGTGGGACCTTTCTGTGTGGAGTTTGCATGTTCCCGTGTCTGCGGGTACTCCGACTTCCTCCCACAATCCAAAGACATGCACTGATAGGTTAATCGGCTAATCTAAATTGCCCATAGGTGTGAATGTGAGAGTGATTGTTTATATGTCAGCCCTGTGATGAACTGGAGACCCCGCCTTTGCCCTTAAGTAGCTGGGATAGGCTCCATGCGATCCTAGTGAGGATAAAGTGGGTGTGACAGACAAGGAATGAACCCACACGCAAAACCACCAGATAAGTTTCAGAAATATTATCTTTACTGAGTTATTCTGAATACAAAACACAAATCTGTTCTAAGTACAGAGTTCTCTTCGTCTCCAGAGGGAGTGCTAAGTCACTGTGATCCAGATCCGGGGATTCGGAAGGGATTCCACAGAGTGGGTCCAGGTCCGGAACGGAACCCCCAGGGTTTAAGGGGCACGCGGAGTGGGAGGTCGGGTTCAGTCTGAGGTCGGTTGTCCGTGTCGGTGTAGGGCTGGGGCGAGACGGAGGACTTGGTCGGGGCCGGTCTGAAGGTCGGTACCAGCAGGAGCAACGTAGATCAGGCTGGAGGTTTGGTCAAGGGGCAGAGGGCAGTTCGGTGGCTGGGACAGAGGCAGGTATTCAGTGGTTCATACGAAGGTGGTTTGATTTCCAGGGGCGCAGACTGAAGACGTGGTCAGACGGAAACGGGTCAGGGACTGTAGACTAGGATCAGGAGCCGGGAACAGAAACTTGTAATATGAGAGGAAACACAGAACAAGTGCTCGAGCATCACACTATGCATCTAAAACAATCTGCCAGATCCTGAGACCAAGAGGAGGAGTTATATAGCCAGAGGAGAGATGAGGATCAGGTGTGAGCACAGGTGAACTGAGTCAGTAATTAGGTCACTGAAAACTAGGTCAGAGTTCAGAGGGTGTTTAAAGGAGACAGAGACAGGAACAGGGAGACACAAATAGCAGAGACATGACAGCGGGTATAGAGAATGAACTAAAGGAGAATGCAAAGTTTTATCCCAAAAAGGGAAGCCACTTCTTCAGACACACTCAAACTGAAACAAAGAATAACATAAAAATGTACCTGGAATCGACCTGAAAACACCTGTTCATTTCTTTTTTTTTTTTTGACATACAGTTTTATTTTTCAAAATGTATCACCTTTCTGTAACTGGCTTTGGTTTGGAATCTAACCTGGCAGAGTTAATACTAAAAATACACAAATAAATTACATCCCAGAGTTATACTTTCAAGCCCTTAAACTGAAATGGAAGCATTTTTCAGACCTGGAAAACACAACCTTGAAATTCATGCATTTTGAAGGATTTCAAGCCCCCATGCAGACCCTGTGTGACTCAACTCCAGGTTATACGTATATTTACTGCATAGATATATAGGACTGTTGCGTTTTTGTTTTTCCGTCCATCTACACTTACAGTGCCTTGCAAAAGTATTCGGCCCCCTTGAACCTTGCAACCTTTCGCCACATTTCAGGCTTCAAACATAA
>JAQQZY010000001.1:22695687-22712226 GCA_030068375.1 Ostorhinchus rueppellii
TATATATATAAATGGAGGAAGAAAAAAATCAAACTGATCATGATTAGATTTTATGACTAGCAACATTGCTGTCAGTGTGTAGATTGTAGAATTGTGGTTGAAATGAAATATAGTCATTATTCTGATTGGCTGATGGGCCTTAAAGCTGCAAGGCCTGATTTTGAATTACCTTTCAGCGTGTTGTAATTGAAGTGATCCTAGAGGACATGAGATGTCTGCATTTATTCACTGTATTTTCAGGCTGTAGAAAATCCATCTTGTGACACTCAAATTTAATCTAATCACAGATGTTTTCAGACAAGTGGGAGGGTTAAGTATGTGACTGACAGCTGTCATTACCAATCACTGATCAGATTCCCTCAGAGGCGACTCTGAAGTGGCATGGCTTTTCTATAATGCCATCAGTTGCATCAGTATTTATATTTAGTCTTTGGACAAAGAAGAGACAGCTGCAGGGGGAAGGGGTGAATTTAAAAACTGACATTGTCCTCCTCGTTGCAGCTCCAGTTTTGAAGAAGTGAAAATGATGAGACAGACATGAGAGGACAGCTTTAAAGCAGGCATTAAATGTCTTTAAATTAAAATTGAAAGACATGTAAAGAAAAAAAAAATCTCAATATGATTATTTTGACTGAGGATGCATTGATCAATCAGCCTCCATCATCAACATCTGTATCGATATTTACCTTTTTGACCTACTGTCAAATTATATAATATTAACTAATGCTAATGGCTGACATTTAGCTGATGTTTGAGTCCTGTGTCTGTTTTTAGCTCAGCCGCAGAATCTGTCTGCAGTCTGCAGATACTGCCATGTCATACCTGAATGTTCTGTGTAACTCTGTGCATCTCAGACACAAAAACTATACTTAATGCTTTTGATGTAAACTGTGACTTTACCTGCTAACAGTTAGCACACTAGCAGTTACTGATAAAACAGCATGAAAATAACCCATGTAAGCAATTAAAATTTTACTCAGTTTTACTCATTTACTCAAACTGGCATCGAAGGCGTTACTTCACTGATGACCGACAGTATCAGCTTAGATCAGATTTGATAATTCATTAGTGCGAATGAATATTTATTTAAAAATAATGTAATGATGGACTGAAAGACTTCAAAACTGTTCTGTTAATGTTTTTAGTTACACACTGAAGAGTTCTTGTTTTCTGTGGCACAAAAGGTGGAATAACAACAAAAACAACATGAATAAACATAGATAACATAGGATACAGCGACCAAACAATTAATATGAATATCATAGAGGTTTTAACCCTGAATTTAGAATTCCAGTGCATCCGTAATGAAAACCACCCTCGGTATCTGCATCAGCTTTGGCCAAATAGTTATTTCAAACATTGATCGTGGTGCAGGCTTTTATCACCACTGAGTCTGAGAGATATTACAGTTGTAATATGAGTCACTGTGTTAGTGAGAATGGAAAAGATGTGAATTTTTCCTGAGGTCTGTACCAAATGTTGTGACACATTTTAACTTCATCAAAAAATGAAGCTCTATTATTGCCGTATATGGGTGTAGTGGTAATATATATGTTTATTGCATGGGGCAGGAAGATCTCCCAGTACGTTTATCAAGTAAAATTTTCCTTTAATTAGTCACAAATCTGTAGTTTGTCCTCATTGTGGTCAATCCATAAAAAAATTAATTTGAGGAGAAAGAGGTAAACATTTAGACTCCTTTTTTTTAATGAGGCTGATCTGAAGGTTGGGAGGGTTCAGGCTGAGGTATAGCCAGGTACTTATATGTTAATAAAACATTAATTAAAGCGTTTAAAGGTCATCAACTTATGCCCCTTACTGTTCCCAGATAAGCAACAGCTGTCAATTTTCAAAAGGTTTTCCAAAGCCTCTGGGATGCCGCACTGTGACCTGAGTGACATTTGAACCTCTTTACATGGTCTCACCTGGTCGTACTCAGTCCTGCCCCCTTGTGGCGACATGGCCAGAGGGTAGGGGCTCAGCAAACCCCTGTGGCCCCCGTAGGCCTCGCCAAACGCAGGCTCCATCCCATTCATACCCGGCTGGGGGTGCAGAGACACAAAGAAACGCAGATTAGGACCCCGACCCAGCAGAGAGGCGACGATTCTAAAGAAACGAGGCTTCGGCGGCGCTTCTACTTTACCTGAGGCATGCCCGAGGCAGGAGGGTGTCAGGTCGCGGTCACAATGTCAGTTCAAGTGGGTTCGGCTGCAAAAACACAAGTTCAGATCTGAACACGGACGCGAGGGGATGAGGGGGGAAAAAAAGAATGAACTAAAGGACGAACTTCAAAACAGACAAAGCAAAACAGAGAGGGAAAGGAGGCGGCGTTGTTGTCGTTACCAAAGGTTGAGAGTTGAAAAGGGCTAAGTAGTCGATGCCTTTTCACATGACTCAGTCCTGCAGCGTTCAGCCCTCCCGTCTGTAAGAGAGAAAACCAGGAGGAATAAAGAATAGGGAAGTCAGAAGAGGGTTCATCGGAGGCCAAGATGCAAATTATATAGCAATAAAGCAGTGAGAGTAAACACGTTGTAAAGTGTGGGGATGTGAGAACGCACTGTGAATCTGCAGGGGATTATGTGGAATCATAAGTTTGAACAATGCGATTGTTTCTTTCACACAGAACAGCACAGGTTTGGGCTACATTAAGTAAAGACAACAAAAGATAATGACATACAGAAATACTGTTGAATAAAGGGGTTTTTTTTTTGTTCTTTTTTAAATCTTTTTCGCAAACATTCCAAAGCTTCCATCGGCTGTTGGTCTTTTTGGCGTGATGCATTTGGGCACTTTGCATTTTATGTGAATAACCATTGTGACGGTTAGATCGCTTATTGTCTGTACAGCTGGTTTTTCTATTAATACATCATCTTATTCAACGTGAAGAAATAAAAACACGGTGCTGCTGTCAGAAATGTAGGACATATCACTTCCTGAAAAAGACCTGTCATCAATAAGCATTTAAAGCCAACAAATACAATGCTTTCATGTACTAGGAAAGGGTTGAATTTCGTTCTGTAGAGTTCCAAAGTATTCAGGAGTTTTTGCGTTAATGCGAAGATAAACACCGAGTAGCATTTGTCTTTTTTCAGTGTGATGTGATGCTGTTATCACAAGCTGCATCAAAGTGTTAAATGAAAGTGCTAAAAATTACACAACCTGTACAGGAAAGAATTAAGAAACAGGTTCAGAAAGATAAGAGTAGAAACAGCATGTTTCTCTCACTGGTTTGGTTTAATAATCTCTTCAGAGGACACAAAGCAGACATTTTGTGGCTGTAAAGCAGCATTCAAGTGTCCAGTGGAAAAAAAACACAAAAGGTGAAGGGTGGAATAGAGGACGACGGTGACATCCTGAAGGCTACATCTTAGCACTGACTGAAATGTGCAGCCTTGTTAAACAAAATGAATAAAGTGAACCGAGCGGACACTTAACACAAGTACCTTCTTTGTCCCCAGTTTTTACTTGGCAGAAGTATTTGTATTTAGCAGAGCAAAAAAATGCAGCAAAAGTACAAGATCTGTATTGAAAACCTTGAAGTAAAAGTATTTAACTGTTTTTGGCAAAAAATTTCAGATAAAATTGCCAGTTTTATACCATTACACAGTCAGGTCCATGAGTATTTGGACAGTGACAGACTTTTTAATCTTGCCTCTGTTCAGAACCACAGTGGATCTGAAATCAAACAATACAGATGTGATTGAAGTGTGTACTTTTCAAGCAGTTTAACAAAAATATTGAATTTTTTATTTTTTTTATTTTAACCCGTTTCACTCCATTTTCAGAGGTTCAAAAGTAACTGGACGACTGACTGACACTCAGCTCCGTGTCCAGATGTCTCCTGTTCCTGGTTATTCTATGAAAAATGAAGCAGATAAAAGGTCTGGAGTCAATTCCAGATGTTGAGTGTGCATTACAGACCTAAAAGTGTAATGTTTTTGACAAATTATTTAGTGATGTACACGTTTAGAATTGAGCTCATTTAACCCATAAAGACCCAGACTGGGTACGAAATCACTCACTCCTTCACTCCTCCCTATTCACTCCATAGGGAACTCTATGTAGTGGACTATATAGTGAACTCATCAATCAAAATGGAAAATGGTTTCGGACACTACTTCGCCGCACAGTTAATTACGTCATTACTGTTGCACAATTCAAACGTGCCAATAATGCTGTTTAATAATGCTGTGCCGCAATGCATTATGGGCTATAGTGGGCCGTCTAGTGACCATCGGTTGTCCACTCCATTTCGCTGTGAATTGTGGGATACATTAAGTGCCCTACATAGGGAACATCAATGCTCATTAAGCATTCGGACACCACTACAAAATGGCGTGCTCACTATGTACTGCACTATATGGTGAGTAGGGAGTGATTTCGGACACGGCCCAAGACTTTTATGGTAGTTCCCAAATGATTTTTTTCCCCCTCTATATTCAACATTTTTAAAATAATTTGTCATCATTTATTTTAAAATAATCCTCCGTATTTGACATTTTTCCTGTGAAAATCAGGTATTTTCCAATATGTCATGTACTAATTGTATAGATGTTTTTAAAAGCTATGATTAAAGTTGAGGGTTATTATATCAAAAACATAAAAAATGTAATTGAAAAATGACTTTTTTCAGTAAAATATATATAGGGTTCCCACTCTTTCCATGACACTATTTTCAATTACATTTTCAACCGCTACAGTTATCATACCATACACTAATACATTCTCCTGTCCCCTTCATGTTCTTTTCAACAGTTGTAACTTGCATTTACACAAATTGTTTCTATGTTCGTTACTCGATGTGCAGTCCATGGCTGTAATTCATCTATGAAAAATAATTATGATTATGATTATGTATCACAGAATAATGCAAACACAGCCACAGATTACAGCGTAGCACTTCATTAGCTTTACAAACTGGAGTTACAATGTTCAACTCGGTAATTCCCCACTCAACTTTCTCTTCTCACTTACTTTCTCCTTCACTTCCTCTAAAAGCATTTGAATATTTTTGACAAATCACTCAAAAGCAATTTCCTTCATTTCATCTCAGTTTAGGCACACAAGGTCACAAGGCAGGGGGGAGGATACATAATTTTCCCAGGATAACTTAACAATTTCCAGGACATCTGACGTATTTTTTTTTCTTTTTTCTCATTTTCCATATGTTTTCATGACTGGAAAATTGGTCAATCATTTTCCAGGTTTTCCAGGATGCGTGGAAACCCTGATATACCAGTAACTGAACATAAAAGAAGCATTTCCATCCACTATCATTTATTGAGCTCCATGGTTTTTACTGGTGAATCAATGTTGTTAAAGATGACGTGTTTCTATGGCAACTCTGAATGTCCAAATAGGTTATATCTGATGACCATGAAAAGATGACAAAGTGTATTTTACACCAATTATTTACATGTATTGATAGAATTAGTGGATCAACAAGTATTAAATGGTTTAGATCAGAAGAAGGTTTTGATTACTAGTGGATGTTTGGGTCTTTATGGGTTAATCAACTTGGAGGCTAAAGGGGACGGAGACTTCAGGTCATCTGAATAGGTGTCTCTTCTTAAAACATACTTTTACCAGAGGGCATATCCTGGTTTTATTTGACCTACTTGTTTACTTTGCTATTTTAATAGATTTTTCATAACCTTTAGCTCAATTTCATTATATTTTGTTTGAAAAATGCTAAAAGGGGGAGGTTGCTGTAAACATCATTTCTATCAACACTTTCATTTCATCTTTGAGGTTAGTTTTGCTGATATTATCATCTAAAGCACTTTCAAAATGAGCCTGTTTTCACTTAAGTTTACTCATCTATCATTATAAATGTTCTCAGTCTAGATTTCTGAAACATTTGTAAAGGTCTGACAATAAATAATCATTTTAACACACAAATAATTTCTGATTTCTTCCATTCTCACTCAAAGAAATCAGCCTTTAAAAGAAATATTGGTTTGGCATTTATCATGATAATTATTGAGAACAACATATGCATAGTTTCAAACCAATACTAAGTCCTACAGGCTTGTCCATAGAGTGCAGGGGTGTCAAACTCATTTTAGTTCACAGGCCACATTCAGTCCAATATGATCTCAAGTGGGCCGGACCAAACAATCACATACTGATGTAGAAATAACGTCAAATCCAAATTTGTCTCTTTGCTTTAGTGGAAATAAACTAAAATTACAATATGAAACTATTTATATTTACAATCTATCCAGTTCCCCAAAAAATATAAATAACATGAACCATGAACTGAAATTTCTAAAGAAAATTAAGATCAATGTTAACAATATTATCCATTACTTTATTATTTACGCATGTGCAGTATAACTTACAGATTACAGTGGATCTACAGAAGCAAAAAAATATTTAGCAGCGGGCATGTGGAACTGAAAAACAGCCCTTCAATCAAAGCATCCTGTCAGTGGAACCTTTCAAAGTTAGTATTTTCTGTGCAATCTTTGCACTTTACAAACTCATCCCATGGGCCGGATTTGAGCCCTCTGAGGGCCAGTTTTGGCCCACAGGCCGTATGTTTGACACCCCTAATATAGTGCACACAAGAAGAGAATGAAAAACTGCATCTGAAAAGCAATGCTGTCAGGTAAAACGTATAATACTTGTGCTTCACTACATCTCAGAGATGAGTATAGAGCTGCAGGAAATGAAAAGAAAAAGTGCTTCAAATCTTAAACCTTTGGTTTTTAAGGACGACACTGAAGCTTATTCCAAAACTAAAACCCCAGACAGTCAGTTTTAGTCTGGAACAGCTGGCCTTTTTGGTTTTCAGCAGATTTAAATTCAACAAGAGGAAAACGTGACATTTTGGGACCTATTCTCATCAACAGATTAGTTTGTATCTGTTGCTTTAGTGAGTATTTGTGGCAGCGAGGCAGTGTAAGTGGAGTGGGTCCAAAAAACAACGGTGTGTTCATAGTAATGAAGGAACATGTCACCCCATGCAGTGATGTGGCTCACTGATGAGTTTTTAATAGTTTTTGGACGACAATTGATCTCAACAGCACAGAGTGGGAAGATTTACAACCCAGCTAACACTTTAAACGGTACCATTTCATTACTGTGTTATTTATTTTTTTATTTTCATGACCTTTGTTAATGATCAGACAAACACAGAGACATGCCCGCTGTTATCCTTTAACCTAGCTAACTCGTCCTCTAAGGCGCTTGTTCCTAGCTCCGCCTACTACGGGAAAACTCAACCAATTAGATTATTCCTCTTTGCACCGGTTAATGTCTGTGTGGCCAAAACTCTAATTCTCTTGTAGAGAAAAGGAAGCCACAGTGCAAACTCCTGATCAGGCCAAGCTCCTTTCAAACGGAGACATGATGAAATCCTGAGCAACAGCTACACAAACACACACACTTATACACAGCAGAAACAATGCAGACCCGCTATTCAGTACCTGGAAAAAAAAACAGGCAAAAGCAGCTCCCACAGACCCGGGTTCAGTGATTCAAGAACAATGCCATAATACGTTCTCTGTGATTGACCTCAGGCACACAAGAATGAGGAAATGAGGACTGGCGGGGCGGTTATGACACTGCCCTGGCACGCCACATGGAAAACTGGTATTTGGCACAATGAGCAAGCCAGCTACTGACATACTGTGTACACAAACACTTATCAGACACATACAGTGTTTTGGAGGAGATAAACTAATGGAACGACAGTAATAATGGTTGCTCAAAGGGTACACACCTCTATCATGCACTCACAGCAGCAAAAGTAAAAGCAGGCGCATCAGGGATACAAAACACTGAGTTTTAACAAGGATTAAGCCTATGTAGTTTTGAGGTCAGCTGCGTGCTTGCACAAACAGCTCAAGTGCTTGAGTTCTTACAGAAACATAAAACAAAAATTAGCCTTTTAGTTGCCAGTTGGATGAACCAAAGTGACTTCCAGCAGCTTATAAAGCATATTTCCCCCCCAAGTATTTCAGGAACACACACTTCAGTGACATTCTTTTATCACTCCGCAGTCTCTTGAAGGTGTTTGCTACTGCTGCAAAGTAAATTTAAACTGTAAAACCCAATGCACCTAACTTTTTTTTTTTTTTTACCTGTATTTGTTAATACTGTGGCTGATATAGGAGTGAGGTGTGCCTATCGTGGAATAACAAGCCTGCAATCATTTATTATTGTGTGTTGGTTCAACATACGCTCAGTCCAAACGTCTCCATGCTCAAAAACACACAATGACAGCGTATCAGTAGAAAAACAAAGCAAAAAGTGCTTCATCTCAAACCGCCGTGGGTCAATAACCACCAAAACATGCAGCTTGCCATCCATTTAGTCCTCTCTAAACAGGGCTCTGCAAGAGAAGCGGATGCCAACACAACTGCAGCTTATGTAACAACTACATCAAATACATACTGACAATGTAAACACGGGAGCTTCCATTCTCAGAGTGGTAACATTATGGGTTTGTGTAGAGCAGTGTGTGCGCAACACTTCATTCCTGAGGTGATTTTCCATATCCCATGCTCCAGTTCACAGAGGACGTCTTGTCTCTTTAGGTGATAGTGCAACTGACTTCGCAATCACAGGATTAGGAAGTACTCTAGTCATCGAAAATGACCCCATATTCATGCAGCAGCTTGTTATATAACAGAGAATGGGGTATTGTCCACAAAAACAGTGTCAAATCAGCAGAATAGCATCTGTTTGGAGGTTTCAAAATAATAAAAGTGAATTTTTAAGCAGAATATAACACTTTCTTTAAAAGAAAAAAAAAAACACAGCTTAATTTAGTGCCCTTTCAGTACTTTAAGGTATTCACATCTCAAATGGCATCAGTGTTTTACTACTGAAAGACAAATTTTATATTCTAACTTTCAAAATATAAAAAGGTACTAAAACATAACTGCAGCTCCAAAGAACTACCAAACACATCTGGAAATCAAACCCAGTCATTCTGAGAGCACATCATGAGGCAAATTTGGAGCAACAACAGGCTGACCAGACAATGAACCTTAAGCAGCTGGAGGCCTCTTCAAATCAGAAAAAAAAGAAATGTACCAGTCTGATAGAGGACAAGTGGGTAACGGACGGATGGAGGTTACGCACGGAGAGATGAGGACGGTGGTGAGGAAAAGTAAATTAGGCAGGAGTCCATGAAGAGGCTGCGATGGCAGAGAGCGTGCCCGAAAACAGAGAGGGGGGAAGCGGGGACGCAGGGAGCAGAGACGGGCTGGCTGTCGATCTGTCTGGGAAGCCAATTTGCCAAATTAAAGCTCCAAAAATCTGGGCGGCGGACAAAGCTGCGTCTCGCCTAACAAATCGCCCTTTCTCCTCCAATTAAAAGAAACTTTAATCAATGCGTCGGAAAAATCAAATAACCTAAAGGGCCGAGGATGCGCCCCCTTTTGCCTCTCCTCTCCGTGTCCTTGGAGCTCCATTCCCCGTAATGATGGAGAGCCAAAGTGCCCACCCCCCCTCCCCTTTCGCCGCCCCTCGCTCCCTGTCCATCCGGTGCGCGTAAACAACTCGAAACCCCGGCAATGTAGACACGAAACAACCCCTACAACAAAGCCTGACGGGTCATGGCGGGGCCGTGGATCCGCACAGCTGGAAAGAAGAACAGCAGCCCCGGCGGAGCAGCGGAGGAGCGGCAGAGGTGGCACGGTGGCAGCCGGCGGTGTGTCCCGCATGGCACGGCGACGGAACAGCTGCTCTTCCACACCACAGCCCCTCCGTTACTCCACACCGCACATCCAAGACCTGTGCATTTTATTCCATTTTACACGAATAGAGCAGAAATTCCTACCTAAAGCAACCACCACTCACCGCGGAGTCTCCAGCCGAGACAACAGGGATCCTTCCAGCGCACAGACAACAATAAAAATGGGGCGCAGCTGGCAGTGCCACCGGATGTCCAACATTTAACTGGTAATTCGGCCGATCTGTGAGCATGAGGATGAGCTTCACGGATACGGACACGTGCACGTGCGAAGCGTCCATTTAGTGTCCACATCTCGGACTTCTGTTACATATATAAAAGTTACCGCGAGGAATAAATCACAGAACTTTGGCTGGTGTTTGTCCACCTGCAGGTGCTGCTGGTGGTAATGTTACAGGCTCAGACAAGTTAGGGAACACTCGGTGGAAAAGGAGGACTTTATATCTATAAAACTGTAAAGTTCGGTCATTTCAAGTGAGAAAAACACACACACTCAACGGGAGCTTTTCTAACAGCTTATCCGCGCAGGAAAGTAGAAACATAAAATATATGCATCTATGATAAAGAAAAAATAATAATAATAAACATTAGGGAGTTACACCACTGTATTTCTGAAAATATTTTTTTAAATGCCATTTTCTTTTATATATACTGAGTTTCCCAAAAACATGTGTCTATTGTGTTTGTCGAATATTCCAAGTCACTTCTGTGCCATACTGTATGTAAATCCATGTGAAAGTGGCCATTTTTTTTAATCTAAGGAGACCGTTAAAAGCCTAGATGTTTGTAACTGGACTCTTTTCCATTTGGAAACAACTTCTGAGTCCGTGAACTTGACGTAAATGCGCTTTTATTTGGCTGTGAGATGGGCTTTACCTTATCGCGTGTCCTCGTTTGTCCCCTCGGAGTTAAGGCTCCTGCGGACCGGGCTAAAATGTCGGCCTCGGCCTCTCCAGATGATATTATTACGCACCATCCACGGAGAAGGGGAGAGAGGCCCGCGTGGACAGCAGCAGCGGCCGCGCACCCGCAGATCCGGCCCGACCTACGGCCACATGCAGGAAGTTAGTTTACGGTAGTACCGAGCTGGGCTGTATGGCGGATAAACGGGACAGAAAAGATGGTTGTAGGCTGTTACACCCCCCCTCCCCTCCTCCTCCTCCTCCCGTCTCTCCCTCCCCTCCATTGGTGCAGAAGCCTACCGTTCAGGAGATGAGAGGGAGGGAGAATAAAGCAGCACCAGTCATATCTCTCCCCCCGAAGCTGATCCATTTAATAATAAAGTTTTACCGGTATCGCACAGCGGCTCCTTTGGTGTTTATCATCCGCCGGACGCTCAACTCAAGGCGCGAGACACTTTATCAACCAGCGAACGGCGCTTAAACCACTTTACACAACACAAACACGGACACACACACTGGCTGAGGGCGTGTGTGTGTGTGTGTATTGTAAACGCTCCTCTTTGTTGTTCAGTGTCAGTCTTGTGTTGTTGTTGTTGTTGTTGTTGTTGTTGTAGTTGTTGTTGTTTACGCAGTTGTTTCGTGGCCGCGCGCAGCCCAGAGGTAGAGAAATGAGTAGTGAGTGACTGACCTGTTAGAAAAGGGAAGTGTGTCAGCTGTAAAAACAGTTGCAGCCCTCTTCGGCGAACTGGGGGCACCTGAGTTCACCATTAAGCCCGTACTCCGACCAACAAAATCCGATACAAAAGCGCATCACATCCGGATCAGGTCTGGAAATAAAAGCCCACAACAGGAATTGTTCTGGTTCTTCTTCTTCTTAGGCTAAATGTTTATTTGTGTGGAATACGTGTTATTACTGAAGAATTAATAGACAAAATAGTTGGTTCAATGGTCAGAGATGAACACAAAACCGACGATATTGTCAATCATTTTTAAATGACCTTTTTTCCCCACCAATTTTAGTCAAGCTTTTTTCTTTTTTTTTTTTTTTTTTTTTTTTTTTTTTTTTTAGCTCTAGGCTTATGAAAGCATGAGTCATTTTATTCAGAAAAAGCTGAACAAGCTGAAAGGGGGGCAAAGGGTATGTTTGTGTGACGTTACTACTGATGAACCAATAGAAACCAAAACAAACAAAATAATCAACAAAATGAACAAAAGCAAGCAAAAATAGAAAAAATGATCAGTAACATGATCAAAAACAAACT
This sequence comes from Ostorhinchus rueppellii, assembly GCA_030068375.1. Lineage (NCBI taxonomy): Eukaryota > Metazoa > Chordata > Actinopteri > Kurtiformes > Apogonidae > Ostorhinchus > Ostorhinchus rueppellii. The sequence goes on from JAQQZY010000001.1 coordinate 22,707,561, forward strand.
AAACGAGACAAAATAATCAATAAAATGTACAAAATAAGCAACAAAATACATCATCAGAAGAATTCAATAAACCAAAAAATGTCAACTGTGGGGATTAAAACAAGAAACCTGGGTAAACAATGATAACAACAGAATAATAGGTTCATTCAATAAAGCAATAGCACATTCAGGATTGAAGAGACATTGCACAATATAAACATGTCTTTTTCAAGTATTCATTGATTATTTTTATTATTATTTGCAGCTTACACAGTAATATAAAATAAAACGTGAAGTGAAATCAAGGCTCCAATCAGTTTTTGTGCATCAACAACAAAAATGAACAATATTAGAATACAAGTGAATAAAATCATCCAAATTCCTAAAGCACATATCAAACATGTAAAAAAAAAAAAAAAACAAACAAACAAACAAAAAACAGTGTTTTGGAGTCAAAATGACTCATTGTGAAAGTGAAAATGACAGTGAGGTAACGGTGTGTATCTTTGTAGAGTATGTATGTGTGTGTGTGTGTGTGTGTGTGTGTGTGTGTGTGTGTGTGTGTGTGTGAGATCAAGTGGGATTTACCTGGATTTAGGTCAATTTTTATTATTTTATTTTATTATTAACTTTTATTATTATTATTATGTTTGGTTTTTTTTTTTTTTTTTTTTTTTTTTTTTACAATAATACCAATGCTCAGTCAGTGCTTTTGTTGTGAAACTCTGACACATTTTTTTGTTGCGTTGTTTTATTTAATGTTGTTAAAAAAACAAATATTTTCTAAACAATTATTTTTTATTTATTTATTTATTTTTATTAATATTTTATACCAGTGTCGTTTGTCGCTTGGTGCTATTATTGTGAAACTCCGACCCCGGTACTTCCTGTTCTAACCTATGTGATTACCGCACACTTGACGCGCGTTAAACGCAGTGAAAACGGATATGGTTTGTAACGACGACACGGCGTCGTCAAAGGGGCGGGGTCACGCGACCCGTCTTTAAGGACACTGGAAGACCTCGGATGTGAACCCGGTGACCTCTGCAGCCCCACCGTCCCCGACACAGCCCCGCCGGAGTCCCATACGGATACCTCTGCACCCGGACGGGTTCCTCCAGACCCGGAGGTTTACCCAGAGTGCAAAGCTGCAAAGTACACAACGTAACGTAACACACCTATTGCACACTACTGCTGGAGTCCTGGGTTATTTGTGACTTTTTACGTTTAACAAGATTTTGAAAGAGTCTTACATTATCTCTCCATTGAGGAGGAACAATAATGAAATAGTCTTATGTGTCTTTATGTAAATAGGATTTAAATGTATATATTTTATTTTGATTATGTCTTTTATTTTAAATTCACTAGAGAGACAATATCTGCAGACAAAGAATTCCTTGTATGTGTTTCAGTTCTTGGCGCATGAAGATGATTCTGAATCTGAATCTGTCCTTTTATTAGATATAAAACATCAGTGAGCATGTGGGGACATGTTCCAGTAAAACACATAAATGGTCCCATATTTACACTGTAAAAAGTAAAACATTGAATCAACTTTAAAATTTTTCTTTAATGGGTCACACATAAAAAAAAAAGAGTTGCAAGAACCAAATTAAATTATATTGAATATAGTTTAATATAATTTAATTTGGTTCTCTAAACTCTTTTTTTTTGTGTGACCTATTGAAGAAAAATTTTAAAGTTGATTCAATGTTTTACTTTTTACAGTGTAGGTTTTTATATTCCCTTTGATTATATTTACTGTTAAATCAAAGCTTGAAAATCAAACTGATATACTACTATTACTACTACTACTACTACTACTACTACTACTACTACTACTACTACTACTAATAATAATAATAATAATAATGACAAAGACAGTCATGATTTAGAAGAGCTATTCTATATAATGAGCACTTCTGCTTCTGATACTTTAGTGCATTATGTAATTATTTCTTCCATCATTAGGTTTAACTCATAAAAACCCAAGCATCCATCACCAACTAAAATAATCTACTGATCTAAACTGTTCAGTACCTGTTGATCCATTAATCCTCAGTTCATGTAAATAATTGGTGTAAAATGCAGTTTGTCATCTTTTCATGGTCATAAGATATGACCCATTTGCACTTTCAGAGTCTCAGTAGTTACCATGGAAACACCATCATCTTCTACAATAGGGATTCACCAGTAAAACCCATGGAGTTGGATCAATGACAGTGGATGGCGATGTTTGTTTTATGTTCAGCTAATGATCGATTTTACCAAAAAAAAAAAAAAAAAAATCACTTTTTCTTCAGTTTTCTCTTTTTTTGATATAACGCCCCCGACTTAAAATCTGAGCTTTTATGAACATCTTCATAATGAGTAAATTAAAAACAGCAAAATACCTGATTTGTACTGATAAAATACAAAGTACAGAAGATAAAATTATAATAAATGGTGATAATATGGAGAAAATTCATTGGGGAACTGACACAAAAGTAGTGCCGGGCCTTTAGGGGTTGAGACAGATAAAGAGCAGGGCAAAGAAATTGTGCCAGCAGTGTAAAAGTAGAGCAAAAACAATACAAAAATAATAATACAATTTTACAGACTACATAGATATATAATACATAATACATATTAAGATACCACCATAAATTTCACATAATACAAGTGAACACCCTTCACAGTCTTCATATCACCATTCATAAACAAAATAAATAAATAAATAAAATTTTAAAAAAAATCCTGTTTATTATTTCAGCCGCTTCCATGAAGGTTTTAATTATTAGAAAATTATTTATCCTATATTTGAGCCAGATATTGTTTGCTTTTTGTTGTCTCAAGTATAATTTTGTTCAACTTTTTGTGCAGTCTATTTGTTGAATACTGAACAGTTTAGGATTCTATACAGGATAATGTGTGTGAATGTATTTATATTTTATACATATCAACAAATTAATCAATAATTACACAATATTTTGCATTTTGTTTTGTTTGTGTTGTAAAAGCACACATTTCACAGTGAGTAATCGATGCATTTTCCTCCACTTAAATAGAAAATGCTATGCCATCTACAGTAATCACAATATAAGCCTGACTGTTAATGTATGTATTTATGTCATCCACCATTCCAATATACTCATTTGTTTAGTATTTAATGTGTACTAGTATTTAGTACCATTTTGCAGTAGGCCGGTTGCTTCCAAGTTTCAAGTACCAGAATATTCATACTACACAGTAAAAAATGCAGTGTCAATATTTCAGAGTCAAACTATATTAACCTTGGTATAGTATTTATAGCTCTATGGAGAGTAAACCAGCTCTAACACAAGAGCTAAAAGTCAGTGTAAAGTTCTGCACAGATGGAGTGTCAAATTCAACTCTAAAGGGTGATGATTAGTGCCAGTCTGCTGCATTGCATTGTGGGTACTGGACATTTTTCTCATTATGTTCTATTTTATGTGCAGGGGCTCAAGGGGGTTTAGTGTTCATGTTTATTTAGGTTAATTTGTCTGTTTTATAACATTTATTGGCCTTTTTATGTTTTTTTTTTGTGTTTGTTTGTTTCTTTTACATTAATGTGACACCATTAGTTAAACCTGTAGCAGAAAAAAACAAACCTGACTGACCATAAAGGTTTATTGTGTTACAAGTGGGGAGTGCTTTACACTATCAAAGTAAAAGCATGTTCTAGGGTAATTAGTATCCATGGAGCAAACTTTCAACCTTCTCAACCCCCACCTCAGAGACTCTTGTAATTCTATACTGTTTCAAGGCTGGCATAGGGTGTAAACTAATGAAGAAAGTAACACTGTAGAGAAATAAATATTAGAGTCATTTTATAACTAAATCTGGAGTAAAAATAAATTAAAATGTAATCATATTACTCTAGCAGTGTGAAAGCACCACAGTGTTAAATATTTGTTCACATTTCATTGTTAATTTCGACACTGAATTGAGTAGAATTAACTCTGAAAATTTGACACTGCCCATAGAGTAAATTTTACTCTAATTTTGAGTGGGACCAAATGTTATTTGATACAGAGTTAAATTCAACTCTCTAACAGTTAAACTGACACTATGTTTTTTACTGTGTGGACTTTATGCAATTTCTAATAAAAGTTTAAATTAATTAGTTTTTCTTATGAACGTCATTTCCTTGTTTAATTAATTTTGCATTCATTATGGTAAAGTATGTTAAATAAAAACAAGTTATGTATGTAATGTAATGAAATCACAACAGCCGTCTTACAGTTTCTTTCCTGTATTTTTAATAATTTACTCACTTATTTGACTATTTCAGGCCAATTTCATTGTTTTGTTTTTTTGCACTGAACAAGAATAGAGAAAAAATGGATACAGGAGTAAGGGGGTCATTTGTATCATGAATAATATGCAGTAATAAAACATTGAAGAAGGGCCTGTGTCACTATTATGTTGAAGAAATATGTCCTTGTGTTGTACTTCATCCATGCAACAGAACATAGTTTGAAAAGGATAAGGGCTTAACATGCTTAAAACAAAATACGATCAATGCCCATGTATCTCACTCAGTACGTTTCCATGCACAGCTTAGCTCGATTATTCAGAATAGCTTGACTAAGGACTTCGGGGAGAAATCCGGGTTTTCATGCATGGTTGAAAAGTCGAATTATTGTTCCACTCCTCTACACTGGGTGGCGCTACGCCTTCTTTG
>JAQQZY010000001.1:22717892-22737320 GCA_030068375.1 Ostorhinchus rueppellii
GAGAGAGAGAGAGAGAGGGAGAGGGAGAGAGAGAGAGAGAGAGAGAGAGAGAGAGAGAGAGAGAGAGAGAGAGAGAGGTAAGTTGCGGTACTACGATTTATTCAACCCTGTTGTGATCATACATGGTTCCTTCCATGTTGATAAGATAGGACTGTGGTCCCACCAGCTGCAGGCATACACCTCTCACCATCGTCCCATCCTGGCCGATGTTCAGCGCCAACAGATCTCTCGCAGATCTGTCATATGTCAGCTTTGCTGCCTGATGCTTCACCCTCAGCTTGTCCGTCACGCCGTTGATGACCTGGGGTGCTAACAGTTGGTCAGCCACAGGAAAAAAAGTTCACAGCCTCCGTGCTATTAGCTGTTGTGCTGGGCTGCAGCACATGGTCTCAGTGGGCGTGTTTCTCTAGTGTAGGAAAGCCTTCCAGGGGTCGTCATCAGCACGGTCTGCTTTTCTGCATCGGCTTCACTGCAGACTCCACTTTGCCATTAGCTTTCAGGTGTCTCGAGGAGGACATGACATGTTCAAAGCCCCACTCTCTTTGCAAATTCCTGAAACTCTCAACACTCAAACAGATTTCGACAGTGACAAAGGACCCACTCATGGATGCCTTACCATGCAAACTGTGCCTTATACCTTTGACTGTCATTTCTGCTGACTGTCTGCTGTCTGGGAGTAGGTTGATCTGCCATGAGACGGAGGTCCTGCCTTGTGTAGCTCACCATCTGCCAGGACTGAGTGAGGGCGTTTTCACACTGGGCATCTGTTGGACCCCAAAGTCCACTTAATTTTCTCAATGTAAATGCAAACATTCCATGTGCAAGTACCGTAACTGTATCCAGCTGAGAAGGTAGTCCTGGGTATGATCTGCATGGACTCCAGTATGGCATGTTGTCATATGGAAATAATTTGTACCTGATAACTGAAGTGACCTAATCACCACAAAGCCATGTCACGTCCGAACACAGAACAAAGAACCCAAATACAGCGTCTTTGGTTTAAATATAAGAACAGTTTATTTGTGACCACAGAAAACAACTTGTCCTCAATTAGAAACGGAACCTTCTGTGATCCAGGGAAATAATCCAGGCTCGGGGTTGAAGGCCAGTCCAGGGGTCGAAAACCGTGAGGGCAGGAAATCCAAACAAAGTCACCAACACAGGTTAAACGAGCTCTAATCAGAGGACAAACAGGGTCAAAATCCAAGGCAAGAAGAGACCAGCAACAGAACATATGGGGGCAAAGCAAAGACAGAATGCCGTTTTGAGCGAGGTTCCAAATCTAGATAATCAGGCCGAGGCACAGACTGGGTACAGGCAGGTTCAAGGGTCCAAATCCAAAGAGGTAGTCCAGACAGGCAGAAGTACTGGCAGGAAAGAAGGCAAACCTCAGAAAACCCAGGGTCCAAAAAAGGGTTCGGGTCCGGCAGATCAGGCAGGAAAAAATAATGCTGGGAAGTCACACAAGGCTGAGACAAACTGACAACGCGACTTTTTTTTTTTGGCAATGATACATTGAAGGAGAGAGAGATAATGTGACACAGGTGCAGCAAATTAGGGCGGGGTCAGGTAATCAAATAAGCGGGTAAGGCAGGGAACAGGAAGACTCCAGACATGAAACTGGAGGAAGACTTAACGAAATAGAACAGGAAATGACAAGACAAGACACAAAACACTAACGACTGGGAGCGGATGTGACACACCATAGATGGCGCTCCTGTTGTCTCCTGAAAAAGCCTTAGATCCATGCAGCACTGAACCACTCAGTAATATACCAGGGACAATGATGATCCCTCTTCTTCACTTTGCCTTAAAAAGTCTAACGCATGGAAAAGTATTGCCTGTCTTGCTGACATTGTAGATGAATAAACAGAACAGTAGCTCAGTTGATGACCGAAGAGTTTGTCTTCTTCTGACTTCTACGTGTGTTGGATAGCGACAGAATTCCTTCTACACCACCACCTACCATTTCGGCCCTGTAACACCTACTTGTACTCGGGCACAGGCTACAGTACATGCTTGTGAACGCAACATCTACGAGAAAGATGTGAACATAACCAGGCACATGACTGACCCGGATACCCAGTGTGAAAACACCCACAGTCTCTTTCTGTTGCTTTTGTGCATGCTCATTACACACTGAGCACTACTGCACATAGTCTTTAATTTCCCCTGCATGTTTGGCCAGTAGAGAGTATCGTGGGCCTGTCTATAGCATACCCCACCCCCACATGGTTGTAGTGGATCCATTTCAGCATCTTAGGGCGCATAGGTTTCAGAGTGATGACATGCTAGCTCCTAAAAAGCACACTATCCCGTGTGCTTATTTCATTTCTGATGGCCCAGTATACACTGATGGCTATGGCGCTCTTTTCTTTGTGCTCTGGCCATCCCTCCAGGATTGAGTGTTTGCAGGCAAACATCCTCCTCTGTGTGTTTTGGCTGGTGATGTTCAGATAGTCATCTTGCTGAATGGCTGCTGCGTCATATTCGTGCTCCTGTTGCAGACCATTTCACCTCTGTACTGGGTATCTGTTCCCTGTGGTGGTTTGGAGGCTCTGCTGATTGTGTCACTTATGTAATTTTCAGTGCACGTTTTGAAAGTGCTTTGGTGCACTGAGAAGGGGCTTAGTGAATATTGACACCAGCCGTGGTGGTTGGTTTCTGCAGTCACATCATCCCTCCCATGTAGGTAGTAGCGGAAGTGTTGACAGGCGAATACAATGTTCACGCACTTTCTTTCAATCTGCGTGTAGTTTCAGTCTATCTGGGTCAGCATGTGGGAGGTGAATGTGACTGGCTGTCCCCCCTAAAGCAGACAGCAGCCCAAGCCAGTCTGACTGGAGTCGCTCTGTATGGTCACTGGCGTGCTGACATCATATTAATGTAGAACTGACACCGCTGTGACCAGTGTCTTGATTCCCTCCTCAGTGGTTCTCAGTGAATGCTTATCCCGTCTGTGGGCTGAGTGACTGTGGTTAAGTATCCATCTTTTTCATATTGGTCCAGCTGCACCTTGACCCCTGCCTTGAAGGCCACTAGGACATTCTCAGTGCGCACTGGGCAGTGATTCACTATTGACATAACATGCAGCTTGATATTGATACTTACACAGACCAATGCCCCATTTCGGTCTCAGTGCCCCCATCTCAGCTTTCTTGTTCCAACCCCCCCCCCACCCAAGTGGTGCCCCATTGCCCCCTGGGGGGTGGTACCACTCCTGTTGAGAAACACCAGTGGAAAGTATTCCCTCAGTCTGTTGAATATGTCCTGTTCCAATATCTCTACTTTCCTGAGTACACTTACCCATAGTACACTGTCCGGACTTACTAAGTGCATGGATTTCAGCAGGAAAGTGTTGTTCCAAATCATATACTCCGTGGTGCACTTACCAGAAATTATGATCATGACTGCCGCTGCGCTTTGTCGTCTGCCAAAAAACACCCCCGATTTTCAGAAGATTTTAACCCTTTACCCAACATTTTTAATGAAATTTGCAAAATTACTCCATTAGAAATGTGGAGAATGCGGAGAATGCACCAACGTTGTCAGCGACGCCATGTCCTCCTACTCCTGGCGGAGAATGCTCTGGTAAGTGTGATTAAATTAATTGTACGTCATGTGATTTTGAGTATGTAAAACGGCAAAACTTACATTTGTAAGGTTAGCAGCTGCAGCTGCGACTAAGTTGGATCTGCCTCTTCCGTTACGTAGCTAAGATGGTGGTCGTTGAGTGCGAAAAGTGTACATAGTTCCACACTTCAAGATTTGACTATGAGTGCACCATCCGGATACTTTAAGTACACTTATTCTCACTTCAATCATAATGTGAACACCCTTCGTACTCAAACTAAGTACGATAAGTACGGAACGTATGAATATTGGAACACAGGGTGAGTCTCAGATTGTGCTTGTAAACATGATGACATTCTTTCCTCATTAGCCTCATGAGTTTTGCCACCTGCTTCTCTGCCTTATTGATCCTGGTCATGAACACATAGTCCTCAAATTCAGCCTGAAAGCTAGCCCAGTTACTGTGAAGATAACAGTAACTGTATCAGTAACAGTAACAGTATCAATCAGTGCCCCCCAGGAGAGCTGTTGGTCTTTCTCTGGGAATCATTATTTTCAAATTGGTAGCTTTGGCCCAGAGGGCTGGAGAGTCGGCTTGTGACTGAAGGGTCACTGGTTTGATTCCACAGACTGGTAGAAAAAGTTATTGGCTGATGTGAATAAAGCACTAGCGCCCCATTTTCTTCCCGGGTGCCTTCTATGGCCGCTGCTCCTAGTTTGCAGTGTGTGGTGTGTTCCTGCATGTTCTACAGATGGGTTAAAAGCAGAGATTGAATTTCAGTGTGTGGTAAAAAAACAACAACTGTACACTGACAATAAAGAATGCAAATGTAATCTAATCTTAATCTAATAGCTGTAATACCCCTCTCTTCAGATGCACTTTTGAGATGTTTAAGTCCAGTTTCTGCAAATGTTGGGCCACCAACAGATATCACAGCTTCAGCAGCGTCAAGCCCTCCTTCTGTCCCCTCCACCTCAGAAGGGCCCAGAGATGCAGCCTCGGGACCAAAGGCTGCACCACTCAGTCCATTTCAGGTCCATTTCAAGTTCAAAACAGCTTCACATTTCCAAAACAACACATCAGACAAATGTGTCAACATGAATATTATTGTGGCATTTATATTGTATTTCAGATATTTTGGCATTTATTTTTTAAGCATGTAAATTGTGTGAGATGGCATCTTGTAAAGGAAAGACAATGGTAAAAACAATGCTATTCGATTTCTTTTGTAAGTGTATGTAAATTGCAGATGGAGGAGGACACTATTGAAAATCTCACCTAGGGCACCACCATGGGTAGGGCCAGCTCTCAGTGAAGGGCTACATGTATGCACCCTTACGTCCATTATGAACACTGAATAAGAGCCTCTAGTGTCTATGAAAAATCATGTGTGGAGTTAGCCTTGTCCTTGATTGCCAAGGTAACCTGAACCGTCAGCATGCGTGCAGTGCAACAACTTCTACACAGATGCAACAGGAAGGCTGATACTTCCTCCTTCACATCATCACATCTATTTTTCTCTTTTGCATCCACTCATGTTGCACTACATGAGCGTTCACCCATAAATCATCTTTTCTACACCTCTGATTCAAGCGTCATCTAGTCTTAAGACAAGGTTTTATATAAAAGGGTGTGTTATAGTAACCTTGTCTGATTAGATTACATTTGTATGAGGGTAGAAGGTTTGGTTATTTTGTTTGTCAGTGAGTCATGCAGGAGAACATTATTGTTGACAATGAAAGCACAGCATAAGCCTTTAGATATGTACTCTATACGTGACTGTATTCACATGCACGCTCCTATTCATTCAACAGGAATGTAAATAATGTCAACAGAACAGCAAGACTGTATGAGACATGTAGTTTCTTTATTGGGTGATGCCAGTCAACATAGAAGCTTTTAATTCACATTACTACAAGGTCACATATAAGATGTAATTTCCACCAACTATTAGATCTGATGTAGGTTTCTGTTACCACGGTGACTCTAAATACACTGAGAAAAAAAAAAAAAACTCCATCTATGTTGCCAGGAATATTTAACAGATAAATAGCTGCCAGTTAAAAACAAAAAAATAAATAAAAAATAAAAAACAACAGAACAGAATCTGTAAAATTTAGGGTGCGTTAACAAGCAGCATGTTCAGAGGGGGCTTATTATCTAACGTCTGGAGTGTTTGGGTGAGTGAGAATAATGCCATTTGTTGTCCAATGATTCACTCTGTCCTTTTCCAAGCAAAATGCAGCACATTTCTTTAGGAATGTAATTGAAACCAGGTACAGGACAGAAACAGAAAACATGATGATTTATGTAAAAAAGTAGTATGAGAAAACTAGTGTCAGCTGGCATTCACATTCAGCTCGTTTCTTCTTGTAATTGACATGAAAAGAAAAAAACAAACAAAAAATACAAACAAAAATACAAGGTTATACAGGACCTTGATGAAGTTTGACTCCCTGCCAACAGCATCGCTAACATGGCAGGATGAAAGGTTATCAGAGAACATGTAAATTTAGTTTAAAGCCTCTGGTTCAGTTACAATTGAAGGAAAGAATTGCACAGAAAAAAAAAAATGTAATTCATGAGTGAAAAGAAATTCCACGTTCTAACGCATGTCGCTACCACAACTACGACGAGGGCTGGAGGAAAAGATACAACACAATTTGGTCTTTCTAAAAAGTAGCTGTATATTGATTTTGATTCTTTTTGGCTGAAGCAAAGTGGTTTTAGAGAGGAGGAGGAGGGGGGGTGGGGTGGGAGGGTAGAGGGGTTCTCAGGGCCTGAGGTGGGGGGGGGGTGTAGTTGTGGTAGTGGCTCTGCACTCAAGGCTCCATGTTCTTTAAAGTATCAGAGAGAAACAGAAATGTAGAACACTGCATTATTCAAGGCGAAGGTTTCAGAAAAAGAGGTAAAGTGAGGGTGAAGAACAACCTTTTTGAGGCCAGTTAGGTAAACTTTACTGTCAAGAGAAGGTACAGACATCAGAAGAGATAAAACAATACATTCTAGCCTTGAGATATTTCATGATAAAACAGCCTCATCTCAGCATTCAGTGTAAATGATAAGCAGGGACATGGAAATTATTGTGGTTGGTTATCAATGAGTGTTTCAGTGCACACTAATGTTCTCCAGACTCCAATGCATGTGAACAGACCAACATACGAACAGAACAGTTATTGTTCTACAAGAACAGACTATATATTGTGGCCTTAAACATCACCTTCAGGTGATTTTACACCAACAAGCTGATTGTTTTCCTCAGTTCCAGCCTCTGCAGTAAATAAGACAATAAGCCCCAACTTGAAGGTGGAGGGACAGATGTTGCAGGCACATGACCTTTGACCTCTCATAGTGTGACAGCAATGGTCATTTTTAGGTCCCTTTTCAATTTCTGATAAAATTTCCCTCAAGTTGAAGGCAAAGTATATAACATTTGTTGCTTGTCTTTGTGAGCCATGTTCAAATTTGGCCTGTGCTCAAGCAAGAATGGAAAAGAATGAGCAGCACGGTTAAAAAAAAAAAAAAAAAAAAAAAGTCCATGATTTTGTCACAACGGGTACATTCCAAAAACACAAACACACCTAAATCTTGACAGGAATGTTGGCAGTGATGCATCAACTTCCTCTTTTCCCCTTGTGTGAGGCGACAGGTTGTTAAGTCTGTGCACATGTGTGTTCTGTGCCCAGACAGAACTGCAAAAAGAGTGAAAGGACGAGAAACCCTGCAACTGGAGTCACGGTTATAGATCAGATGGAAATACTGACACCCAGAAACATCTAGCAAACAGCACAAAAAAAGACAAAAATGGAAAATTCAAGCAGAGGGCAGAGTCTGTGCAGGTAAATATCACCACACACTGACAAAGACTCAGAAGTGATGATTGAAAGGAAGTAGCATAAGAGTCCATTTATTTAATGTTATATACTTTGCCATATATATATATATATATATATATATATATATATATATATATATATATATTTCCTGCAGAGCGTTACCATTAAAACAGTAGTAAACAAGCAACACACACCACTTTCTACAGCATTTGTAGTGAAGTTAGTGCGCTGCTGGCTCTGATAAAAGCTGTTGGATGTGTTCATGAGCTCCACAACACTCAGAAGACATAGACTGATCTGAGCAAAAGTGATTCCCAAACGAAATAGGTCAGCCTGTCTGTTGTTTCATGCCATCACCACTGGCTGTGCCGCTCAGACTACAGCTCATGCCTGAGTGCTACTTTGATGAAGCTCCCGTTACTGGGGCTTTACTCTCACTGCAGAAAACATCAGCCGGGTGCAGAACTATTCACATTTGTACAGTTCTACAACAAACAACTACAATCTAAATACACAAAATAGGTCTTGCATGCGGGACAGCTGTCTTCCATAAAATGTACTGCTTCTTTGCTTGGTTTCTTTTGCATATGAATTCATTTAAAGGCAGTTATTTTCTCAGTCTAATGACAGCTTTAGGGAGCAACTAACCCTGAAAAAAAGAAAAAAAAAAAATCCAAAGTTTAAGTAAAAAGAATTCTGTGAATCTGTCATCATTGGATAATTTGAGAGAGTTAATATAAAAACAGAAACACACACTAAACCAAAATCTAACGGCAGAGTGAATACGGAATGCATGCCCTCTGCTGTTACCTACAGTATATCTGTACACAACCAGCGAGAATGGGCAGGATTTCATCAAAAGGGGTCGAGTGGAAAGGGATTGAATTGGGCGATGAGATCACCATGGCAACGAGGACCTCCGTGGTGTCGAGGGGAATGTGGGAGGGAGTTGCATGCTGAAGTGGTCTAAAGTGGAGGGAATTGCTCTTCACTTCTTATGGTTTTGGGAGATTCTCATGGCCGCAGTCCAAGTAGTCACAGTAATGAACCCATCACACATACATATATTTACACTCACACAGCATTACATCACACTTATTAACAGTTATATAACAAGGCCGTGTGGACACTGTAATTACAACTGGCCTACGTCAGTGCTTCCAGGCCAAAATAAATATCAACAATTAGTTTGTGTTCCCTGATGACAAAAACATGAATAATAAAAAACACAGTAAACTAAAACACTGGAGGATTGCACATTTCTGGGACGGAAGGTCAACATCTACTTCTGACAAATTATCGTCAACTTCACAAATTCATTCAACAGAAAAAAAAAGACACGCTGAAGTCACAACTTGTCACTTTGTTGTAAAATGAAAAGCATGTGTCTTAAAGGAGCATCGCAGTGATTTTGGATGTTTAAGCTGAGTAATGACAATTGTCCTCCGTTAATTTATGTTTTTGCAATTTTCAGCAGAATTCTCCTACATTAGCATGTCTGATTAGCACACATTTGGGTGTAAAATTGTATTCTTAAGGCATGTAAAGCCTTGCAACTCATTGGATTTTCTTCTACAATAAAAAAAAAAACAACAACGAAAAAAACCCCAAAACAAACACACTGCGATATTTCTTTAAAATCTTAAAATTACTGTACATGACCCTTAATATTGCCCAGATGACTCAAAACAAAACTGATGCCCATAATTGAGTTATAAAATGCAGCAACAGATAAAGTGTCCCATTACTTCATTGTGGACGATGGATTTGGAGTTATACTCAAATTAAGTCCAGCGAACCAGAGGACATGAACAATGAGAGGTGTGAGACTACACAGTCCTGGAAGAGAAAGAAATGGAGAAGATAAGAATTAATCATTCACAAACTTAATTATAACTTATCTGTGGTGATGGTTACTTTTACAAAGTATTCCACACATTACATAATCTATAATGTCATTTCCAGTGCCAGGAGTAAGTCACATGGAAGCAACAAGCAAAACTGGGCTGTTGACTTTTCAAGTGGTTCTATGTAGTTCAAAAATTCATGGGAAGGAATGCTTCTAGGACCAAAAAAGAGTTTGTTTGCGGTGCTCTTTGGAAAAAGTAATTCATAAAGTAGATGACAAACTGGAAGAAAACTCCAAGGCACCGTCTTAAAGCATTATTATGCCTTTATTTCCATGGCATGGTCACATATATAGACCAGCAATAACAACAGTGCAACGTGCACTGTGGGAAGCAGAGCTCTACGCAGCCACGGTAGCAGCAACAACAAACATGTCGACCAAACAAAAGCGGGTGCATGGACCTCTGCTTCCCACAGTGCACATTACAACAAATGTCCAAAAATGACCGAGTGACCTATTGGCTCTGTTTGTAAACACATGGAGTGTTTATGGTGGAGTACACTTCAAAACTGTTCACCACAAGGGAAGAGACTCAGGTGTGTAATCACAGAAAGACTTACAGGTTCATGATACTTAGGCTCTGACTTGGGTTTTTATAAAAAATTGGTGATAAAGTCAAACACAGTTTAAAGACAGTCACTGTAATAGCAGTAGATGTAAGCAACACTATGGAGGTTTTGCATGAAACTCAGTGCATCCATCTTCCTTAAATGAGAGTCTTGCGAGAACTATACAGTAATTTTCAAGATTTACAACATGTCGCGAGATGGGACTTTACTAGGATCATGCATCAGAAACTAAACACTCTTCAATGGAAACACTCACAAGTAGCAATTTGTCAAAATTGTAGAAATATCACTTATTTTGTGGGAAACTGTAATGGAAACTCAGGTACTGATGGTTCAGTAAAAGTACAGATATTATGCAAATTCATTCATAATTGTAATTTTGGGTCCTGAAGATACACACACGAAAAAAATGTGTTCGATCCAAAATCAAACGTTTTGGGAACAACTGTGTGGAATTATTCAAAGACAGAAATGTAGTTTGTTACTTTGACTTCCTTCAACATTGTGGTACATTATTATTGCATGTAAGTGTGAATGAATGTGGTATTTACATACTATTGCTGCCTAAAGTAAATATGAACCAGGAGTCACACTAAATGCAACTGAACAATAAACTGTAAGATTTACATGTATGGAAATACAAACAAAATGTGTGATGTAGGTCTTTTAAAAAGGCTGAATAATCTTTTTCCTTGACCTTTACCTGTTATTGTATAAACAACTAAAAAAGGCAACAGTAAAACTATGCTAATTTACAGTTCCATTGTAGAACATGTTGTTTTGACTAATCCTCTTAAAATAGAAGTGGCACCAAAAGGCAGTTTGTACCTTGGAGGAAAAGAGAGGGAGTGGGAGCCTTTAATGGTGCAAACAAATCCATTGTTTGCACCATTAAAAGGCTGAATAACTGTGTGCACCAGCTCCCTTTCTTTTCCTCCATGTACGCTTTCCCAGCTGAGAAGCTCCTGATTTTACCGGTTTCTGCTGGAGGATGTGTTGAATACCCTGTTTAAGTAGTTCTTACATTGCAGGAAAGCAGGGAAAAAGGCAAAAACAACAATGTAAATTTAGTAGTCAACTAAACATGAAGGCTGTTCATTGTAACCGTATCCTTTATATTGACTCTGGATATTGTACAGTGAAGATGCTTGTGCTTTGTTTTAACTCTGAGATTAATGACAGTTGTTAAATTCCACAGTGAATGCACATATCACACTAGTCAACCTACTGATGTTAAATGTTCTCTAATTTAGTCCACTGACACCAGAGGAGTGCTGTACTATTTCAACTCAAGAAAGTTAGAATGTTAAGTAAAATCAAAAGGAGTAGGACCAATGGCCGTGTATCTCACTATCATTTTCTACCAAGGATCAGTAACAAGCTGAATTTCTGAGGTTGTCAAGTTCTGCTGTTACGTTAGAGTCCTGTGGTCTGGATATGGGAGATCAAGCTCTCAATATTAATGGGTGGTACTTTCACTGGAGAACACAACTAATTAAATGAAAATCTATACATGACTTCCTATCAGTGCTCAATAGTAACTATATTGATATCTCTAACCATTTCCATGTTATAAACCATCAAAATATGGCCCATTATAAATAAAGAAACATTTTTAATACTTCAAAAATTTCAACATTTTTGAATTTTAAACATTCAAAAATAAAAACTTGTGAAAATTCTCCAAAATATTTGCAGACGTTGCCCCACATATAAAATTTGAGATGAATCTCAAATGACATTTCTGGACACCTTGCGTTTATATTAGAGCTTTGCAAGATGGCTGACTTATGGAATTCTACTGTCATTGGTTGGAGCTGGACAGAGCTCAGCTGAAACAGAACTCAGATCCAGTTTCAACTAAGGGCTCATTTATGCTCTATGTTAAAGAAGCAGACGCATACGGGCGGAGTGTTCTGTCCGTCGTGTGCATTATGTACGTAATTTTGTTAGTTTTCTGGGAGCTTACGGATGTGTATCCAGACGGAGAATACAGAGCAGTATCACTGAGAACCATGGAGGCAGTATTGAGATTTGAAGAGAATAATTTCCATAAATAGCAGAACTTTTCAAAGAGTGACTGTGTAAGTTAGTGAAAAACGACTGACATCTTTCTGACTACTATCCTTCTCAATATTAATCATAGTATTCAGATTAGTAAAACCACCTCCATTGTTGCCATGTTTGCTATTGACTTTCTTCTTCCCAAAAACCTTTGTTCTTCTTCATGGTACTCAACCAGTATGCTAAGAGTGGCGCCCTCTAGTGGATTGATTAAGAAATGCTCATTCCAATCCAAAGGACACAAGGAAGTATGAAGGCAATGATGCACGACAACGTCAGAAAGGGACAAACCTACTTGTGTATATAAAGCCAGCACGAATGAGCCTGCAGACTCTCCATCAGTTCCCAGTTATGCTTTGGTGAACAGCGAGGCTCGATAACAGTCAGCCTCCCCGCCCAGCTGCAGCTGGGCTCTGCATCCAAAATGTAAGATAAACTGTGACTCAAGAACCATAATACATACCAAATCATGGATAACCTGTACTATTGCATCCCTATTAGAACATGTAAAATTTTTGAGAAAAAAAAAAATTTAATTTTGAATGTGATGTGGGTTATTAAGCGCAATCTATCAATAACTGCAGTATTGCCATATTGAGATAATATCGTGAGTCATGTATCGCATATCATGAGGTATCCTGACATTCCCTGCCCTAGTTTTTTTTAATTAATGTTCCTCAATGTGAAATTGTAAATTGAATATCTTATGATCTACAGTGCATAATATAGTCAAAAGCTTGTAAGAATCTGATGAAATCTCTGTGCTCAAGGAAAAAGGTCAAAAATCAATACTCAATGCCCATGATCTTCAGGTCCTTGGGCAGCACTGCATTAAAATCAGATATAATTCTCTCACTGAAATTATGGCACAAGCTCAGGAACACTTCCAGAAATGACTGTCTGGACACAGTTGACCGTACCATCTACAAATGAAATTTAATACTCTATAATACAAAGAAGCCATATGTGAACATGATCCAGAAACACCATAATCTTCTCTAGACAAAAACTCGTATGCAATGGATAAAGGTTAAGTGGAAAACTGTCCTGGTGCTAGATGAATTGGAATTTAATATTCTTTTTTTGGAAATCAGGGACATTGCATCCTCCAGACAAAAGAATAGTTGTCAGCTTTAAATTAAAAAACCTGCATCTCTGATGGTGTGGGGGTGCATTAGTGGTTATGGAATGGGCAGCTTTCAGATATGGAAAGGCACCATCAATGCTGAAAGGTATACATATGCTTTAGAACAACATATGCTTCTGAACTTGCCTGCTTGCATTCTGGACCTTTTACCAAGTGAAAAAAACATGTAATGAAATAATGTAATGTAATGTAATGTACCCACGAAATGATATAACAAAGAAGATCCAGAAATGAGCAGCTAAATCCTTTTACAGACTGTTGATGACAGAAGAGACAATGCTACATAGTGATAATGATGGACCTGTCAGACCTTTTTAAGAGTCTTTTTACTGTCATTGAATACAAAACTACAAAAGATTGTTTTTAAAACTCTACATTTTCTGTTTTCTAAGATGTCTTGTGAATAAAATATAGGATGAGGATACAAAATATACTCTATACAAAACAGACTGAGGTACAAATTCAGTCATGTGTATGTGCCATTCACGCTTGTGAAATAACATCTTTTATACTGATACTAATATTGGCTGATATCAACAAATATCAGCCGATTATCTGCGCATTCCCGCTTTATGTGTGTGCATATGCATTTACTACATTTTATTTTGAAGTCAAGTAGCCAGTGAAGCCTGATGTCACTATACACATTTCAGAATGATGCCAGTTCTTTCCTAACACTGATGCTCAGAGCTCATTCATTCAGCACTCGTATTAGGTTAATACTTTATATTGGCTGATAATTAAAGCTTGAGAATTGGTATTTGCACTGGAACTGAAAAAGTTGGAAAGTGTCAGTGCATCTCTATCCAAAAACCGAATGATGATGGATAGAGAGGCATTCTGATACATCCTCTCCAAGTGTCAACTGTATTCTGTTTACTGCCCATTTAAACTGTAGCTGAGTAGTTACTCACATTCTAGATTGTAAATATGTCTCCTCAAATGCATGTATTCTGTTTCTCTCCAACCTTCATTATAACCTTCATTATCTGGACTATTTACTGTGGAGACAATCAAACGTCCCCTTCAAAACAGTGAAAGGAACATCGGGGGCTCAGGGGTAAAACCGCCTTACGTAAGTGCACTTTTTATCCACCTCATTTCTTCTTGGAGTTGATAAATATTCACGCCTGAATGCCACTTCTGTCACTGTAGGCAGTTCAGTTTGTGGCAGCCTTTAACTAAGGGATTTTCTTTCCACTGAGAGAGCAAAACAGAATAGTTTTTGATCTAGAGCAGAAGAAGTGGTTGGTGCCAAGCAGCCAGAGGAAAGAAACAAAAGTAAAACCTTTCTCATTCTGTCTTTGTGTTTCTGTTCATTCTTTTTGTAATACATGTTCTAATGCAGTTTCACCCTCTGTGTGTGGTGTGCTAATGAAATAGCAGAAAACATTGTGGCTCAAATCACAGCCAATCTAGATACATAAATGAGCACTTTTCTATGCAGGTTCACAAACACAGCGTGCTAAACATGGACACTTTTTTTTATCTATTAAACATGTACTGGAGCTTTAAAGCTGCATTAAATGACTGACTGTCCACTTGGGGGCAGTTTAACAACTTGCAAACAACACTGACACCCTGTCACCCTGTAGAGCTGATTGTATTCACAAACACAGAGTGACATTAGTGTGGACGAGGGCTTCTGTCTCCATGACGACTGCAGATCCAACATTCACTGGCGGTTTAGCTCTGTTTTGGTCTCCCTTTCAAAACCCTCTCACGTTACAGTCATTTGATCCACTGATAATGTAAATGTGAATGCACTTTCAGTATCTCTCATTTCTGTTCCAAGTGTGAGCCGCCTTTTAATCCCACAGCTGAAAAATATCAGATGTAACAAAATATTTGACAGTAATGATGCACGAATACAGTTTTCTGGTGGATTAAAAGCAAAATTTAAACAAACTACTAAGGAGATTAATGAGCACCGACAAGATGTTTTATAAAAAATTATTGGTATCAATAGAAGTTGGTGCATAGTATGTAGTTCTATCTGGTGATTCTGCCTGCATGGTGTTCCTGAGTTCTCCTTGGTTTAGAATGTAGCTAAAGCTGCAGGAGCTGCAGTCAGGAGGACAGAACTTGATATAAATATAGATGTGTGTGAGTATACAAGTGATGTTGTTTCACGCCGATATAGAAAAGTTTTTTTTTTTTTCAAAGCTTCAATGTTGAGTAGAGGAGGAGAATCGCTCTATAGCAACTTATAGTCTGGAAAATATGGTGTTTAGGCAGGTGGGCACCGCTCCCACAAACAGATGGACCGGTCTGTGTTTCGCTCCACCACATCCCTAAAGTGATTCTAACTCATCAACGCCACGATCCGGTTTGATGATCGGACACAGACAAACCGGCAGCCTTCAGACAGGTGGACAGGGTGACTCCCCCGTTATTCAACTTCAGCAATGAAGCCTAGTTTGGGCAGTTTCACTCCCTACTGTCGACCTCACAAATCCCGCTGTGGAAAAGGGCTATTAACCAAAAACTAATAATTTAATTGAGGAAATTCTTATCGACAATTAATTGATAGTCGATAAATTGTTTCCATCCCTACTACAAACCTGTTCAATCACCTGAAGAGACAGCATCCCAAACAGTATGCTGAGAGCCAAACTGCTAGAAGACCAGCCACATCACAGCCAGAGGCAACAGGTAATGGTAAACGAAAGCAAACAACTTTAACGCAAGCATTTAGTAGAGGCACTCTTTATGAAAAGAGTAGCAAAAGGTGGAAAGAGGTAATGGAAGCAGTGAATTTTTACTTGGCAAAAGATAGGATTCCCTTTAAAACACTCGAAAACAAGGGGTTCAAAAGACTGCATAAAGTAGTTGACCCATGGTTTGAGCTGCCCAGCCATAAATACTTCTCCAGCTCTCCTTTATACCAATAGCCAGTGAGTCTGTAATTTGTTGTGATTTTTTTCACCTCCCATCCTGTGTTTGCACCCCCCGGGAGAGTGCCCCTGGTTGACAGCCAACGACATAAGGAAATAGTTTGGCTGCACTGATCAGAAACTGGCAAACTAGTCTCAAAGATAAATGTAAAGAACTGTGAAAAAATTGAGATTGTGATTTTATTTTTTAAAAATTGTGATAGTATATTTCTGCCACATTGCTCATCCCTACTGTTAATCATTGTGCATATATTTATCCCTCCTGTGACTGGCAAAATCTGAATTATGGGGTAGATTTTCTACAAAGTATAAATGCAGTCTGTGTCCTCTCAGGCTGTAGTTGCAATATTGCGAAAAGGTAATTATGGATTTTGTTTAGGGTGGTAAATGTCAGACACTGCAGCTTCATTAAACACTTGGAGTAAAACCAAAGCTACAAGCAAAAAAAATATGTTGAGTGAAAAGACAATAACTAAATAAAAAACAAAAATTATGCAACATAGTCTAAAGCAAAATAGAATTGCAGTTAAAATCAGCTCTGTGCTTTTACATTTACTTTGTACTATGTACAACTCATTTGAACAGTTACAGGGTTTCTGCAGGTATAAGCAGATCTAATTTCATGCTTTTTAACGCTTTTTTTAATGCCACTTTGAACAAATTTGCCCACATCCAACTGCAGTTGGACGTGGGCAAAACTGATTACAGTTTTATGACAGTTTACCATTGACAGGCTTTCATCAGGTCCTGAATAGTTCCTCCTCATACCACTTCAGCTGATACTTGCATTTTCCCATTTTTCCAACATTTGCTAATATTCCCTCTGCTCTTTTGCCACAGCATGAGCATGCTCACAGCACATTGCAATCCAAATATCCTAAGTTGCGACTTCATGTATCGGCCATAGACAATAGCCAATTAAAGGGTTCCACCTGTCAATCATCACACTATACTTCTGGACAAAATTATTAAATGTTTATATGGTCAAAATAAATTGTGAATAACATTGCTTTTTTCCCCATCAAGTCTTTTCAATTTTTTAATGTCTCTGGATATTGAATTTAATGCTCTTTAATGTACCGCATAAACCCTGAGTTAATAAAATGATTTTACACAATATGGGGATTCTACAGTGAAATGTTATGAATGTAATGATGTTATGAGTCTAACCCCACCCACTAGATGGTTCTGAAAACTGGTAAGTGGCTGAGCTGGAGGTGCTCGGTATCTGAATATCCTGGCATGGAAGTGGCACAGGGGCAGTTCATGGACATCCATATCACAGAGAATCACAAGAGCCTTATGCAGAACAATATGAGGCTCTGAAAGGGGATGGATGGATGGATGGATGGATGGATGGATGGATAGATGGATAGATAGATAGATAGTCTTTAGAGCACTTTCTTTCACTGATATAGGCTTTCCCCATAGGGAACTAACCCCCTGAAGTGCTCTCAAACCTACCAAATTTCCAAATGTCACATTCAATCACACAGACAAATTATGAAGAATGAATGAATGAAAAGACTTCAGCTTGACCTGTCAGAATATGAATAAGGTTTAGCAGAATTAGACTGGAATGAACACCTCAGATTGGAGGTTGGAATACTGATTTTATGCAAATTTCATAAGGTAGAGTCATATTTAAATAATACTAAAAGTACTAACCTACACCATGGTGGTAAGAAGGCAGAAAAAGATTTTCAAATGGGAACCTGCAAACTATAACATGTAGATTTTCACTAATGTGTTTCATCACAGAGTTACTGTATTACATGTTACATATGTATTATACAATATCTTACAATATTGTTTGCAGCTCAGAAAACAGGTTTTAGGTTTTAGTATCACTTTAATCAACATTTGATGACAGGCATTTATTCCAAGTTTTTTCAGCTTCAATAACCAAGTGTCATAATAACTAAAAACTAAATAACAACTAAACTAAAAATCGGACCCGTCTACAAAATAAAACTGAAAAAAGTTATCCAACTATTCAAGGAAAAGGTTGAGAATGAATGATAATGTTAAACAATAACTGCATTCAGGGTCAAAGGTGTCCCTGAACACGGCAGGAAGATTAATGTGTGTTACCAGAACATGGAAGTGAAAGACCAAAGGATGCACGGACATCACTTCAGCTGGACATGTGAGGGAGTCAGATGTCCAGGGTAATGTCCATGGGTAAAGACACAGTGGTCTGCTGAGGTTTACATCAACTCACCGGATTTACTCCCAGAAATAGCGCAGGTACCATATAGTTTCATTCTTGAGCTGAGGACCGAATAGAGGGTTGGTCTGGGCGAGAATGGCTATCAACCAGCTGAGGAGAGATGGGAAACAGGGTTAAGGTTAGGTCTACGACAAGTCTAAAGTCCAAACACCAGGCACCACTCATATGTGTACGTTTCAGATTTTACAGCTAAGAAACCCAGGTTTAACTAACAGTAAAAAAAAGGACTAATGGCTCTGTAGCTCATGGGCCCATTATAAGTTTAGGCAAATTTCTAATATTTCAAAGATTGATCAAAAAACTCAAATGAAAATTTCTGAAAACTATGAACAAATTTTGCAGGCATTGTCCCAAGGAAGCGACATACAAAATTCGAAATGAATCTGACCTGTAGTTTCGCAGATGATTGGTGAAATCTAGATATTGGTGACCTTGAGTTTGATCCTTCAAGGTTACACAAGGTCAAAGGTCATGGACCCAAATGACCCTATCTGTGCTCCATAGTAATTATATTGATATCTCGAACCATTTCCATGTTATAAGCCATCAAAATATGGACCATTATAAGTAAAAGGTACATTTTTAGCATTTCAAAAATTCATAAAAACAATTCAAAAGCCTAAATTTCTCAAAACTGTGAACACGCTTTATAGACACTGTCCTAAGGAAGCTACATATAAAACTTGAAATGAATCTGAGCAGTAGTAGAATGTTCACTAAGACGAGTGGAATGACATCCCACAAGCCACAACTGTCAACTTGATAAGAAGATGATGTGTTGCTCTATGGGATGGCTCAAAACGGAACCCAGATTCATTCTGTTTCCACTCATCATACTTCAGATGTTGGACTGGAGTCCACCTGTGATAATTTCAGTCAAGTGGACATGATTTAATAGGACACACCCGTGTCTATGTAACATTGATAGTTACATGTCAGTAGGGTTGGGTACCAAAACTCGGTACTATTATGGCACCGACCGAAACATAAATTATAGTAACCGAACCGAAATGTAAGATGCTTATCGGTGGCTCATTTCGGTGCCTGTCAATCATAATTCCATCTGCTATGGACATGCGCTCTGCGCTCTAACGGCAGCGCGGACACTGTCGCAAGTTCCACGCAACAGGTTACAGGACAGACAGCTCATCATGCCGAGGCAGAAAAGATCTAAAGTGTGGCTCTATTTCACACGTAAA
>JAQQZY010000001.1:22842285-22863041 GCA_030068375.1 Ostorhinchus rueppellii
CTTGCGGTTTTCCCTTTGGCCAACTTTCTTTGACCTCAAGCAGATGTGCTATGTTTGTAAAATTGCCGGAATTCTCCTTGAAAAGACGGTTGGCCACTAAATATAATTACAGAAATACTATTAATAACAGAAAGTGAATTGTGTGTTGAGGTGAGCATTCATCTACAGCAGTAGTATAAATAGACACTGCATCATAAAACCTAGAAAACATTGACAGAGTCAATCATAAAACAAGCCCTTTGTTCAACAGTAGGTACATTAGTTTCTCAGTTTCTACCTTGAAGTATTTCCACTCTGTGTGCTGATTCTGGTCACAGTGTGTGATGATGACAGCAGAATTATCACTTCCTCTGGTCAGACACTGATCATACTGCATCAGCTGGTTGGCCTCATTAATACGGAACAGCTACACAAACACACAGCAAAAAAAAAAAAAAATTATAAAATAACTTCCCATTATAAATACCTTCAACTGTGATTGATATCCAACTCAGAAAAGCAAGTAAACACAGTTCAGTCCCTTTAACAGTTACAGAAGACAAAAGTAGCGTTCCCGATTAGGCAGAATTCTTTACCTGATTGCCTCCCATCCTGTGGCAGGGTCCGATCTCCACATTCCCTCCATTTGTGTGTCCCATACTGTCAATACAGTAACTTGTCTCAAAGCCCCGAATCTTAAAAAAAGACAACACAAAATGTTACAAAGCCATGAAGAAAAGTCAGATAACATGTTCAGAGTAAGTTTTTATACCTACCTCCCCCCATTCTACATTTTTAGGAGGCAGAGGATAGTGCATAGGGATGTCATACGCTATTTCTTCCATGAACCATTTGAAGCTCTTGCATCGATGTTCCTCCCTGTAAAAAAGAAATATTGAGACTGAAAACTAAACTAAAAAGACTCGGTGAGGCGGTGAGGTAATGATATTAAGTTAATCTATAATAAATTAATGCTGGAGAAGTGGATGGGTAATTAATTTGTTTTAAACATTTCAATACTGTAGTTTATGTGATGTTTGTTAAAACATTGTTTTATTTGTTAATAAATGTGCAAGTTATTGTATAAAGGGATTTCTGCTGCTTTCATTGATGGGTTAAAATTAAGACCCAGCTTTAAGACAAGCTGATGGGATGCCGACAACATTAGCAGGTTAAAAAGTCATTAAGATATGTGAAAACAACAAAATGTGTATTTAGTTTGCACATCTACCTGAAGCGTTTGAGCTCACTGATGTCTCCATAGGCAAGAGTCAGAGTTTCAGGACGACTGGCGTAGAAATAATCTTTGTAATCGTCCCACCAGACCTCCACTACACGAACATAGTTCTGTATACAGAGGAAAATACCTTCATGGCATAAGAAATATTTTCCTCTACTAATGAAAACAATTAATTTTATTTTATGAAATAAGTGATGACAATTAGCAAGAACTCCACAATGCTGATGATTTTCATTAGGGATGCACCAATACTACTTTTTTCCAGACCTAGTACAAGTACTTATATTTGAGTACTTGCCAATACAGAGTACCAATACAAGTACTTGAAAATCCCATTATAGTTCTTAGTTCCTTTTGAAAATGGACTTTATTGTCATTGTCATTAGTCTGAATTGAACAAAGAGCTGCTACTGACACGGTAGTGCAGTGGTTAGCACACAGCCTCACAGCAAGAAGAAGGACCCGGACCCGGGTTCGATTCCCGGGCGATCCTTGGGACTGTGTGGAGTTTGCATGTTCTGCGTGGGTTTTCTCCGGGTACTCCGGTTTCCTCCCACCATGCATTGATAGGTTAATCGGCTAATCTAAATTGCCCATAGGTGTGAATGTGAGAGTGATTGTCTGTCTCTATGTGTCAGCCCTGCGATGAACTGGCGACTTGTCCAGGGTGTACCCCGCCTTCGCCCTAGGCTCCATGTGACCCTAGTGAGGATAAAGCGGGTATAGAAGATGAATGAGCTGCTACTGAGATTTAATGAGTTAGAATGAGCATTTATCAATCAATTCGCCAGGGGGCGCCACTCTTAATTAACCATACTGGACAAATACCACGAAGAAAAGTAAAGTGTTTTGAGAAGAAGAAGAAAGTCAGTAATAACAAACATGGAGATGACAGAAGTAACAGTAATGTGGATACTAATGTTGCAGTATTTCTACTGGTAAGGTTTAAAAGTGAAGCTTCAGGAGGTAGGGAGAAGACAAATGAGTTTTAAGTTTCGCCTTTACCTCTGTGTGGCGTAAACCGGCCCAGCCCTGGGTAGTTGTCACAAATATGTCAGTAGTTTGTCACTAACTCACACAGTCGCCCTTTGAACAGATCCTTTACCTCCACGGTTCTCGCTGGTATACTCCATCTGTGTACACATCTGCCAACACCTGGAAAACGGACAGAACTGCGTACGCAGAGGATGGACAGAATGCTGTCTGTATCCATCTGTGTCTTTAACGTTACTCGCAGGCAGTGTTACTTTTGTCACTGTCGTTTATTTTGAAAAATCTCCACTCTGCTGACATTCCTCCGCCATACTTGCTGCACTTAATTGCGAATGTCACACTGCCATAAGTGGTATCAACGCAGTTGTATCAGAGTACTTTTACAAGTATGAGTACAAGTACTGACACTCAGTATCAGACCTGATACCGATACCAGTATCGGGTATCAGTGCATCCCTAATTTTCATATCTCAAGAGGCTGATTGGAAATGTAGTCCATTACTTAAACAGATGGCAAATACAATTTTCCAGTTAATTTATTATCACTCACACTGGCATATAAATGTGTATGAATGTTTGGTCGTGGTTGGAGGGGGTTTGGCGTGGATTGGCAGCCATGCTTCTGTCAGTCTAAACCAGGGCAGTTGTGAATATAGATGTACTTGACCACCACCAGTGTGTGAATTTGAGAGTGAATGAGTAATGAATGCTTCGAGTACACTGCGTGTGTGTGTTTGTGAGATAGATTAGACAAACCTAATCAATTATCATCTATTATTATTATTATTATTATTATTATTATTATTATTATTATTATTATTATTCAGTAGAGTTCAGGCCCACAGATGTCACCAAAGACTAATATCTTATTAAGTTTAATTTGCCCTTGACAGTGACTAAATAAACACTACATATCTGGTGATTAACCTTCAGTGTTGGTGAAGACCCAACATGTGCAGGTGGGGGGTTTCCTTGCCATCCTTGAAGTCTGTAGATATGACCGACACGAGAACACGGTACAAAGAGCAGCTTTCCACCGCACTGCCAAATCTACAAACAGACAACAGAGGTTAGAGACGCAGATACAGACAGTTCTGAAAATGTATAGAAGAGTTCACAGAGTCAAAGGGCAAACAAAAGATACCATTTTCTCCACACCTTATACGATATCTCAAAATTTTCTCCTCCCCAAATTTGTAATCCTGAGTCATACAGACCCAGCTCAAAGAAGAAATCTCTCTCAATAGCAAACAAACCCCCCGCCATGGCCGGAGACCTGCAAGCATAAAGAAGAACAAATATATCCACATCCCAGAACAACCGTATACACGACACAGTACTAGTTACTTTCAGGTATTTTGTTGAATTAAACATTTACAAATTAATTAGAAAATATGAAGAGACTCATTTCATTTCCAGCACAAACAGCAGTTAACAGCAACAATAGCAGAGAATGTTATAGCAGAGTGACAGAGAATCAAACGGCAAAATAAGAAATTAGTGAAAGCATCTGAAAAAAGGAAGCATGACAGGGTGAATGAAAATGTGAGGGAAGGTGGGGGTGATGGTGCCCCAGTCCGAACCCAATTCACACCAGAAGTTTCCAAGTGGACCAAGAAAACGGTACCGAAACAAACTGATCTCAAATACAGCTTAAAGATGATGACCCCGAACAGTGAGGAAAAAGTCAGTAGATGCCCCTTATTTTCTGTGTTTTTTTCATTATACACAGGAAAATCTTTCATTGAACTTCCTTATTCCATCAAAGCCTGTCTCTAGACTCTATTTTACATTTTTTATAGTCATTTCTACAATGTCAGAAAACAAGAATAGAAGATATATAAGGTTAAACCCAATCAAATAGATCCAGGGAGGCCCGCAATAAATGTAATGAAATACTGAATTTCCATTAGAAGAAACATTAGAGCAAAGACAGAGCCAGCAGACACATAGAAGTATGCTACACTCCATCAGAGGTAGCCCATTCTGGTTTAGTTCGTTAGTTGTGAGAAGCAGTCAATGTTAAGACTCATTTCCACCTTTAATAAACACATTAAAACATCTGAAGGTTCAACATTAAACATTGCATATACATGTAGGTCTCAAATAATGAGAAAAAAATATTCAAATGACTCTTGACAAAAATAAAATGGCTCTATTCAGATGGATATTTAATGAAAAAAGTCCAAAAACACAGATGACACTGAATTTAGTCATGAAATAACCATGTGAATAGACTCCTTTTGTCAAAGAAGTGCCCAGAGTTGTCTTCTATTTCAGTGTTTTGTGTCCCCTACCAAAGAACACCTTCACTCACTCCATAAACTCTGAATACTTCAGAATACTATTTTATTCTAAGTGGCTATTGCCACCGTACTGTGGGACTACTTTCTCATTTGTCTTTTACCACAGAGACAATCAGTGCCCTTTTCATATCATGTGTAGACTGGTAATCTGTAATCTGTCACGCTGCTGCCACAGTATTGTGACAATAAGCATTGTACATGCCATACTCACACTGTTAGTTTCAGCATCCAGGCAACCAACATGAAACATGCTGACTGTTTTGCCTCATATGAAGAATTTGCCTGGGTTTTTGATTAATATAAATCAGCCACTGGGACAATGTTCAGAGTGCAGAATTTGGATCATTTGATTGGCTCTGTGGCAACAGACAAACCAATATTTCATGCCACAGTACTGTGGCAGTAGCCACTGCCTTATTTATTTTACTTCATTTTCAATTTAATTTCTTTTAACGTAACTAAAATATTTTCTATGTTCTTTTTTGCAGCAAATTAAAGGCATTTTATAACAAAAAAGCTTTTAACCAGTTCAGTATATAACTAATAGTTGTTTTTGAAGGTTAGTTGGATGATTGTAGTATCACTGTGCAGCATAGTCAGGAGGCATTAGTTTTCGGTACCTATAAGGCTCAGTCTTAGTTTGTCTGAGTTTTTTTTCTCGGTCTCCCAAAGGAACCCTCTTCCAGAGCATGCTCCAATCCCAGGCTCCTCTAGCGAAGCCATCGCTGTCTCCTCCACCCTGGGGCTCGATGGTGAACTGCTGGCCGTGGATGGAGTCGATCAGAGGCACCGTACACACCGTTCTGACAGAGTGTGGGCGGGTGAGGGAGGGGTCATGCAAACAGGATACATGAGGGAGGAGCCAGGATGTGGCATACATGAAGGAAAACAGGCAAATACAGGCAGAGCAGTAAAATACGCCGAGACATGGGGAGGTCAGACCAGGACATGGTGGAGGAACAAACAGGTGGGAGATGGAGATGGAGACACAAACAGAAGGATGAGTGTTAGTGGGTTGGCCATGGGCTGCGGGCAGTGTACCGGTATGGCTGGGTGGTATGTTTTCTCTTGGCCTTCTCTTTCTGGCTGAGTGGGACTCTCTTCCAGAGCAGACTCCAGTCCCAGGCACCTCTAGCCAGGCCATCCTCATCTCCACCCTGCTGAGGCTCCATACTGTACTCATTACCATCTATGTAGTCTATAAGTGGCACTGTACATACTGTCCTACACACACACACACACACACACACACGCACACGCACACACATGCACACACCTGTACTCGATCTTTTTTCCTTAAATGGGAAGGTGAACAACATACCAAAGGCCCTTTTCCACCACATGGTACTGGGTCAGCTATAGTCCCTGTTGGCTTCACTGTAGACATGGAAAGCCTTAAACGTGGTTTGCATTGTCAAATGATCAACTAGTCCTTAAATTAGTTTATACCTCCTTGTCTTAAAGGGAGGCCATCAGACATACTGGACAAATCCCAGTGTTTTTCATCGAGTGTTCACATGAGAACATGTTGCATTCATGTTCCAGGACTGGGCTGTGGTCGACCATATCCACTTTAGTTAATGCTTGTACACAGTTACTGAACTGAAAATTCAGCCCTTCCGGATTTCTTACAATTTTGGATATTTGTCACACTTAAATGTTTCAAATAATTAAAGAAATTGAATATTAGTAGTTAGAACAATTAGTCTGCTGTGTTTTCATATCAATTTTGTATTATCTCAGATTTGGAAGCTCAAAGGAGGTGATGCAAAAACTACCAAGTGTTATGCACAACTTTTGCCTGATGGAAATCCACACAGTGGAAAAGTGCCATAAAAACTATTGAACATCTGTTGAAGCAGGTCTAAGATTCCTTTCAAACATTCTTAAAAGATATACTTCGCAGCCAAGAGACACAATGTGTCATTACTTTGTTTGCACACATTTGGAAATGAGTTCCAACAGCTTAAATACACAGCAAATTAATTATCACTTATCCCGAGTGATTTACTGCCTCTTCCCTCTCTAAATAACTTACTAAGCTGGACAAGATGTGCGATATTTAAGCTCGTGTAAAAACAGATGCAGCTCAATAATAAGAATTTAATCAAAGTCTGAAACCATCTTCGAGTGAAATATCCAAAAGAACTGATGTAAGACTGAAACATGGCTGGAACAAAAGCAATCAATAAAACTCTTATCACCACAAGAAGGAAAATTATACAAAGGCCTGTCTGGAGCTTGACAAAGAAATGGCAATATGCTACATGTTAAGGTTCTGATTTTAACATAAAACCTTCTGTGGTCAATACACCCTCACTGTAAAGGGAGAATGCATGCATAAGTGAAAGGTAAAACCAGCCAATGGCAATTGACCTTTCATAGTAATGACTTTGTGTTTAAAAAACCCATACTTCTGTACTAGGCAGGTAGCAGCAAGCAAGACTCAGTAAGTGTGTCCTGTTGTCTCAATATATCTTTGCGTACAGCATGTGAAAATATACTTGCTTTAACCGCAATCCAGTGACTTTTCTGTTTTGATTCAAATTGTGTCCAGAGTGCTGGAAACTTCCATGACAAGCTACTTATTTTCATGATCAGCTTAAATAACAATTTTTCAATCAATTAATTATTTACTATAAAGAAAGAAAGAAAGAAAAAAAAAACATGGTAAAAAGAAACTCTGGTCTTCAAAAGAACAGTGTTTTGTTAAACTTGCTGCATTGAAGTAATTACACAATGAATTGTACAAACTATACTATTAATATTACAAACAAAACTTAAAAACAGTTACTACTGCCCATATTTGTGTGTGCATGTTACCTGTCCTGTGAAATAGGAGCAATCAGTGGCGCATACCAGTTGATTCCAACCTCACAGTGGGCATCCAGGTAAATAAGCACCTAGAAAACAAACCCACATTTATCTGCCTCCATTTAATGAAAATCAGTGTCATCACCACTCCTACGTTCTCAACCTTGAAACCTCAGCAGCACATATAAACCTGATATGATACCTGTCCTTTTGTTGCCTTCCTGGCTCCTATACTTCTGGCCTGAATGAGACCTTCTCTCTTCTCATTTCTGAAGACTTTGACCAGGCCGTTCCACTGCTTGATGTACTCTTCCAAACGCTCCTTCAGATGAGCTGCACACATGAAAACAACCATATCTATAAATATTCACAAAATCAAATAAACTATGACGCAATACAGTAGTGAAAATAAAAAATGGCTTCCTGCATATCAACTCAATCAGTCTATAACTTAAACAATAAATGCTCTCTACATATAACATCAACAGCAGAGGTGGAAAGTAACAAAATTGAAATACTTCACATTACTTCATACATTTTACCACAAATAGACAGACTTTCTACTCCTTATACTGTAAAACAGCCTCATGACTTTGATGTATTTGAGGGGAGCATTATGAACCTTGGTGTATTCATCCAGCAGTGCAAAACAAACATGACAACAAAATATGTTAATGACATAATAAAGTAAAATCAGCCTAAAGAAAAAGTCATCTGGCCATGGTGGAAAAGTGTCGAAAATTATGCCAACACTGAAACTGATTTGCACATTGAAGCAAAGTTACTGTTCATTATTTTCAGTGTACTGTAACAAGGTTTAATAGTTTTCACCTTATGTTACTGTGACATAAGGTTCAGTCATTTCACACACACACACACACAGAGAAATGCAAAATGTGAAAATGTCCTTGTCCTTTACTGTGTTCTTTCAAGACTTGAAAAGACAAAAAGTTAAACAAAATAATAATAATAAAGCACATGATGCAAAACATATTCAGAGTCTTTGTTTGCACAACCATCTGTATTTCTGCTTGAGTAAAGAGTGTGTACTCCTACCAGTTTTAAATCACTTGTGCAAATACAGAACTCAGCCACAGCTTGGAAGTGGTTTCAGTCCATTTAAAACAATTTTAAAAGCCTGAAAATCAAGTTTCACAGCTGTAGCTCCTCAGCTCCTTTCTGGCAGTCTGTCCTAAGCTTTGAAGGGACAATGTTTATCACTGAGTGTAAATGATGTCAATTTGCACGTTCAGGATCAAATACCTGGATGAGAGCTGCCAGGTCAATGCGAAGGCCAAGTAAAATGGTGTTCAAGTAAGATTTAGACAGAGGTCATAAGATATAAATGTAAGCAAATATTTCAAAGTCTTGTCCCTGTTTTTATATTTTGCTCTTTCCTTTCAAGTGTTTGAGGAATCTACCTTTGTTGCTGAAGTCATCAATCATGACAATCTCAGCAAGGTATCGTCTTGGCGTCCTCTTGATGACACTGTGGACGGTTCGCAATAGTGTCGACCAGCCTTCGTTGTGGAAAACTATCACCACACTGGAGGTCAGGAGTCTGTCGTCATAGTGCCAGTACTTACATCTGAGGAGGAGAAAAAAAAAAAAAAAAGAACAATCACCTTCCACTTATGGCAGTGATAGAGCCTTGCTTTATAAAGCTGCAACAGAAAAAGACAGTCCCTTAACTATGGGGTGGAAGGGAGTCACTTCTAACCACAACAGTAATCAGCTGAAACACACTTTATAATATAATGTTTCCATTTACTGAGATGATGGGCTACAAATATGGATCCACCCCAAACCGCACATCTCCTACTCTCTTTTGTTATGGTTGTGCTCAAACACAGACTCAACATTTCATTGTTGAAATAAGTTTAGCAAGGACACAGTCATGTCATGTGAGGTCTTCATTTGTAGAAGGTTTGACCTTGGCTTCTAAGTACTTTAGTACAACCAGGCAGGATCTAGGACAGAATCCCCCAGAACTGTGATCACAGGATGGCGGACTGCACCTAAATGTGTTAGAAATGGTTAAGTTAGGGATGGGTGGTGGGGCCAAAAAACAGAATCTCAGTTTCCTTAGTATTAGGGATGATTCACTATTACATCTACATGAAATAAAGATAAAACAGAATTTCGAAATTGTTTTTTCTTTGTAAAACTATACACCACACCATATTTTTCCAGTATCTGCAAAGAACAACAGCAATAAAAAAAAAAAAAAAAAGTCATCAGAGAATGTCCCACTGGCCTCAGCAAAAACCAAAAACTGCTAATTATTCTTTTTTTTTTTGGTAGTTGTTTAATGAAAAAACAGACATTGAATGGTTTCCTTGTTGTGCTCCAGACACTCAAAACATCAGAACATGCTATAAGGTTAATCTTAATACTGTTGATAATTTAGAATTAAATGAAGCACCAGACCCTGTGACCCTAGTGAGGATAAAGCGGGTATAGAAAATGAATGAATGAATAAATAAAGCACCAGAGAGGAATTCAAAATCACAATATTATAACAAACAGGATAAATTTTGATTTGCAGGGAGGAAGCACTAATCTTCGTTTTGCAATTTTGGCATTTAGGCATCGGATGACTTGAATATATTGCCCACCCCTGGGTGGAGGTTATCCTAAATGTATGACTAGTATCAACGAGGGCCTTTCTCTAGAGCTACTGATTGTACAGTAGAGTAACAGCTGTGAACTTACTTACAGTGTGCTTGAGGTTTTTAAATCTGCTAAGTGGATTATAGGCATTTACATGCCACTGTAGGTGGTACATCCCATCAATCATACATCTATGACAAGCTAATGTTGAAGTCAGACTGGTTAAAAGGAGATTGTTTAGTGGGTGTGCGTGTTTAAAGAACACACCCATATGTGTTTAACAGACAAACCTGCCCAACCACCCATGAAGGACGTGTCCCACAATAACGTACACATCTAAAATAATGGATTCCAGGTATTTACACAGGGTAAAACAATCCCTACTCTTTCTCAAAAATGATGATTAGAGTAAAGTCACTGTGCAGTATAAGAGAGCAGGCATATCTGCTTTAATGTCAGAATATTTACAGAAAAATACTGAAATACTTGGCATCACAGGCTTAAGAACATGTCTCCAGACATCCCATGGCCATTTATATTTATTTCAACAATGTTGAAATGCTGTCTGATCTACGACTATGCAGACCAAGAGCAATGTCAACCTATATTAAAGTTGTCTGTGTCATAAATGATCCACGTAAGCCTTAAAGCAGGAACAGGGGTGTGTCTTTAACCAATAGGTAGAATAGCACAGTGGAAAATAGTAAAACATAACAAACTGCCTCATACACATATAATAAGGTGTGCATAAGTTGCACTTAAAGTCACTACTAAACATGACAATAACTATATTCTTCTATTTGTCTGAGCTAGTAGAAGATGAAACATGAATGACTGCTTATCTGTTTATGAGGTTCATAAACCAGTAAAACAGTAATGACAAACCCAAAACCATCTGAGACACAACTGAGAAGGTAATTTTGGCACCAGAAGGAGTGTTTCATATGGTCTGCCATTTTTTGACTCTGTCGTCACGTGGTTATTGTTTGATGTGAGGTTGTGAGTTTTATATGCTCTTCTAGGGAGAGTGGCATTTTATATTTTTCATAATTTTCTCTTATTCACCATCCTCTACAAGTTGTGCAATGCAGCCCTATTATTAGCTCAAACCACTTAGTGAGAAAAGAAACATTTTATGTGATGTAACAGACCTTAAAGCAAACAGCAGGATGCTGACATGTAAAATTGAGATTGCAGAAAGGAGTGAATTGCGATCAGAAGTGCAGTTTGTAAAAATGGCAGCATGAACAGGAAGCGGTACTCACTCTTCATGACGTATATCACTGATGGTTCGGTCCAATGAAATCATGTCACTTGCCACCATGTTGAAGCCAAACTCTTTGATGGAAGTCTGGACGGCGTCTTTGTACTCTGGACCCAAAACAAAAGGTTTTGCTCCCTCGCCAGGACCACCAGGGACCCCTTGAGGCTCAGGTTCCTTGGGCTCAAAGTTTCCCAGGACACCCTTCTTTAAAACAGGACTGGTGTGGGGGTGTGTGTGAGGCTTGAATGTCACATATTGCTGCTGGATCACCTGTTTCTGATTGGGCTGCTGTTCAGGGTTCTGAGGATTATTTCCTCCTCCTGAGAAGGACAACAGGGAAAGCCAAGGTAACATAACAAAAACAAACTGAAACTATATATTGCAGTATGACAAGAGTTTTACACGATGAGATAAACTAAGGAAATCAAGAACACATCACAAATCCTACCTTGACTTATCTGTTTATGTCATGTATCATAAATTATAAAAAAAATAAAATAAAATACAATAGAGATAGCAGTAGGGACCAACCAGTTTTTAATCCCATAAATTAATTTACCTCTTCCTTCCCAACTAATTTGTATTTATTTTGTCTTATTTACCAAGTTCCAATGTTTATAAATAAAGAAACAGAAGACCAAAATTAATTGATTAAACCTCATTTGAAAGGTAATAATTCCTCCCATTTTAGAACTATAATTAATGATGAAATGAACCAGTAAGGTGACCTCATGACACCAAACATCTAGGAAGTCCCATTAGGTTTGATCACTATCCAGGTGATTCTGACACCAACTGTGGAGAATCAAAGCTTTCTAACAAGGTCTATCTTGAAAAATGTTTTAATATAGAAATTTCAGCGTATTTAACAGAAAATGGTGGAACGCTAGTGACCCCGTGGGAATAGAGAGGTTAACTTTAAAATACTCCTGCCTCTGTTTTTGGTCATGATTTTGTGGTCTTGAGTAATGTCCCACCCACAGCACTACATGATGTATTACATGCAATGAAAATCAATTCTGATACCAATACTGAAAAGAGAACTTTTACTTTCTATTACTTCTTAATTAGAATCTTTGATATTTTGCCTTTTTTACATTTCAAAAAGGATTTGTGCCATAGAAACACATTCTTTTATCAAACTCTAAACCTGAACCCTATATTAGACAAGTTCTGACAATGGTGTTACCATTGACAGGATGGGTTTGTTTTGGCTAAACTAGAACTGCAGTTTAAAGATGTAGTCAACAGGTTTAAGTGTGATTTTGTCACACACAGCACACGTTTTGACTTGTTTAAGCCTTTCATTACAACTCAACTAATCAGCATCAGACCCAAACAGAGCTATTGCAATGTCTGTTGCAAACTCTGTGGCTGTCGTTCGTGTTCCAACAGTTAAAATAACTGACTTTAGGAAAGTCTCCAACAAACAAATACTATTAAAAGTTACAAAAACAAAATCTGCTTACAGAAATGCAAATGTTAATAGACAAACTGCATTACTTAATATCTAGAGCTGATTTGATGGAGCAACAGGCCTAAAAACAGTCAGTGAAATGTGTCTCACCTTTTTTTAGCCTTATGGAGTTGAGGTCGACTTCCACGCCGTCCACATGAGGCCAGGGCACCACCGCCTTAAAGTCGCCTATGGAGTCTACTTCAGGCAAAACCTGAAATGGACAGTGACAGTGGTATTACACAAACCAAAATCATTAACAACTGATTATTATGATCATTGCAATTCAGAGATCAAGAATAAACCAATTGTAAACCATTCCAAAATTATTACGGTATATTAACACCTAGAGCAGGACTAATTAGTCTTCTAACCATCAGTACTGGCAGATTCTAGAGCTGATAGCTAATGTGCAAAGCAGCATATCAGTTCCACATTTATTTATTAATTCATTTAAGCTACATGATTCTGTTTTATTCATTAAGGTATTTGTTACTTGGACATAAGTTTTCAGTTTAAAAGTCATCCAGTTTCTAACGATGTGAACATACAGTCAAACATGTAGAATACATTTCACATGTCCTTTTTTTAATTGAGGGGTGAGGATGATGTCAACCAATTAACCACCTTCTTTCATTATTACATTAGCCTTTAATTAATTAATAATCCACCATTCTTCAACCTGCAATACTAACACAAGAAAAAGTTTTTTTGGTAGTTTTTGTGGACCAAACAATGAAACTTTTAACTGTATGGTATGTTGCACACTTAGTCCTCTTCAGAATCACTGCTCAGTTTGCCCTGCTTTAAAATATTAATTTGCAGATTATTGTCCATTAAATTCCCTTGCACTACCAATGTGAATTTGATGTCAATGTGTTTACTTGACTGTAAGCTCCTACTAACAACAAAAACAGTCTGAAGTTATTATAGTTTCCTGACTTGTACAATTATAGGGGCTTTCCTACTAAAAATGCCTCCAAGAAAAAGATTCATTAAACTGCAGTAAGGCGCAGAGGCGCTGCAGAGTAGCAATATAACACTGCTACTGGAGATACTGGGAGAAAGCTAGATTAATTTGATTAAGTCCATTTTATGGGTATATTCCTACCCATGAGGCTGTGTTAAAACCATACAAGTGATATTAATATTCAGGTGGAAACAGTGATTAAACATTAACCAACATGTTTGTTAACTGTACATATCATTCCTCTTATCCAAAGCCTGTTACAGGACGTCCCTGAAGGTTTGTAATCGACCCTTTCCACTAAATAAAAACACATCAAGTCAATTACATGAAGGCCCTTGTAGAGTAGTATAACAAGCCATTTAATAAGGCTGCAGTCTGGCTCCACTAATGCGTTTTTTTCTGCTCTCGGGTAAAGGGTTTTAATTTTCCTATTATATCCAAAAACTGCAGGCAGGGGTCATGAAATATAATAATCAAGTGTTACACATAAATACAAAGAGATCAGTGTACCTTTGCAAAAGATCTTAATCATCTGAGAAGACAAAAACACAATGCTAAAAAACAACAGAGGTTTAAGGCTTAAATACTCTGTAGGAAAATGTGTGCACATAAACTTTCTTTACTGAAGGCCTGTTGATAATCCAATATCTAGGCTAACAACTGTTGAGTGCCTTTTTCTAAATGTAAAGACACTAAATACTATATATCACTTGTGTACAAAACAGCATCTGGCTTGTTGGCGCACTTCTTTCACTTGTACACCTCTCTATCAAAATATGGATAAAGACAATAAACTAGAAAACTTTGTACTTGAAATTCTGCCCTATTGCATGTTGCATGAAAAGCTAGCATTTACATTAGTGCTGCATAAATGTGTACCCTGGATATTATTCCTGTTGATGTCAAAGGTTCAGTTTATTTTAGCTACTTCACATACTGCTGGTGTTTTAATCTATGACAATGAATTCCATGTTTGTGGCATCATTGACATTTGTGACCCATGCATCTCAACTTTTCATGATTAGAGAATAAATTAGAGAATAAAAATTAGATTAGAGATTACCCATATGATTAGAGAATAAAAACAGGCCAATTTTTCAGCTTTAATGTCATGCATGCTGGACTGTAATTGGCAAGAAACCTGTGAGTCAGCCATCAGCTGATTTTTAACTCAGTAGAAAATGCAGGATTTGCCTCTTAAGATGTAATGGAGAACAACAGAGGTAGGAAGTTCAGTTGCTACACGCACTTCGTTGCATTCCTCCATTCCTGTTTCACAACAGTGGCAGGATACACATCCAGATACAGATTAACTTGATTAAGACAGAGTAATTTTCATCCTGCCATTGATGAAGACAGGACGGCGCTAAAATATGAATGTTTAGCTGATTTTTTTTTTTTTTTTAATTCTAGGTAATTAAGTGCATATTTGCACATTAGCACCACATGACACGGGTGTACAGAGACGGATGTATGTCCTGGAAGTGCGTTTTCCTTAGGTGTGTACTGTCAACAGTCCGTGACTACATAGTTTATTAAGTGATGAAACGGCTATAACGTGTGTCCGTTCATTACAGAAACACGTAGAAAGATAGCTAGGAACTGATTTCCATGACAACCGACGTAGTAACAGTAGCCAACGGCGAAATGAGTGATGAACGCACTAACCATTGACCGTTAACAAACTTAGAACCGGTTTTTTACAACTAGCTACACTATGAATTTTGCCCGCGGTGGGTTTAAGTAAAGCTAACCCAGATATACTCCTCCTCTGTTGGACTCATAACTCATGCATCAACTCACCGGTTTCCCAAAAGGACTCTCATCGTTGGGTTTTGGTGATAAAGAAGACCAGAGCACCACCAAACCCAAAAACGTCCCAACGACAAGCAAACTCCGCAGAATAAATCCCACTTTCAGCCTCATCTTGGAGCCCTTCCTGGGTAACCAGTCTACTAACAGCTAAGCTAGGTTAGCCGCTACCGCTGCTAGCGCTGGCTAACCGGCTGGCAGGTTAGCCAAGCGGCTAACAACTAGTTAGCAAGTCAAAGGGGGACTGGTTCGGAACAAGCTGCGGTATCACTGGGGTTTTCCCTCGGAATGACAGTCAGGGGCCGGTATTAGCCACTCCTTTCCGGCTCTCGTCCCGGTCTTGTCCGTGGCTGAGCTGCCTGCTACTGCTGACACGGCTCCACCGAAGCAGCCCCTGCATTAAACCCCACAGACAGGCTCACGTCTGGGGCTTCATTAAAGAGCCCACCTCAGGCTCCTGTGCACGCGCCGCTCTAACCCTGACAAAGGTTGTCAAAATACTTATGTTACACTGATTCAATTTGGCATAAAACCCCAAGAATTAAAAGCTGTTCCTCTTTTCCTGGTGTGGTGTGATAGTGCAAAAGGTAACCCATGCACAGTCATTTAATGCAGGTATACAGGGTGTGGGAGGAGAAAAGAGAGGTTTGTCTGGTTTTTCAAATTATGTTCGTAATCACTGACGTTCGGTTATTAAAAAGGCTGTGGCTCATTGTTGTAATAGAGACGTCATATTCCTATAGTCCACTAAATATAACCTAAAAGATCAATAGAAGGAACTGGAGATCAAATTAGCACATGAACACTCAAAAGCACCAACTATAGTCATACAACCCCCTGTAGTTTAATGGGATCAGACTTTTAAGAGTAAACCAGAGTCAATAGTCTTCTACTTTAATTTCCAGTTTAGTTTTAACATGCCATTAAAAAACACGTCATCATTCCTCAGACAAAAGGCTTCACCTCAGGTATTTTCTTTGTAGTTCCTCTTTGTTCAACTGGACTAGTTCTGCTCTTTTGAAATCAGAATTTAAAAGTTTCAAAGCAGCAAAACTAGACCAGTTGAACCTAGAAGAACCACCATGAATGAACATCAGGGCAAATGACATGTATAACACAATAAAGGATGGAGGAATGAACGCCATACAGGGACACTTTACCAGTTTAACTCAAATTCCTGGTAGTTTTTCTTGTTCAGTAAAATTTCTGTTTACATAGTGATTAAAATAGATAATATTGATTAGATCAAGCTCAGAGTAAAGTATTATATCGGAGCAGAGAAAACTGGGAGAAAAAAAGGAACTTTTTAGGGAAAAATCTAATTTAGATTAATATTAAAAAAAAAAAAAACAAGTGTCTTCAACCACTGCTATTTGTCAAACTATGGGGGTGTCACTAGTTAAAATAAATGAAAACTTTTCTGTATTAAGGAGGAAAAAACATTTTGGAAAAAAGAAAAGCAGTGAAAGATAAGTTACACTAACTCATCACTGCAAGCCATGGCTGCTGTTAGTGTAGAATGAAAACTTCTATCTGGAAAAAACTCATATTAAAATTATTTAGTAGTTTATAAATAGGAATAACACCCCAAAGTACTCTCTTTAAGCATTAAAATACCTTCATTCTCATGGCATGGTCATATATAGACCTTAAAAAACACAAAGTGTGAGAATAAAAGTATTCTAAAGCTTAAAGAAAGTGCCTGAGTTTTCTTCCTGTTTATCGACTTTGTAAATGACTTTTCCAAAGAGCATCTCAAACAAACTTTTTTTTTTTTTTTTAGCTCCTAGAAGCAACCTTCCCATGATTTTTATTTATTTTTTGTTAGTTTCAGGTTCATTATCTCTATAACATTTAATAGTTTACTGTACAACACTTTTAACCAACTATTGAAACCGTAAACTTCAAATTATGTGCATAAAAGAAGAAAGTCTATTGCGTTCCTGCTTTAACTTAACCTTTGACCCACTTTCTGACTCTTTCCCGTTCACCCAGAATT
The DNA here is from genome assembly GCA_030068375.1 of Ostorhinchus rueppellii. Taxonomy (NCBI): domain Eukaryota; kingdom Metazoa; phylum Chordata; class Actinopteri; order Kurtiformes; family Apogonidae; genus Ostorhinchus; species Ostorhinchus rueppellii. Next base: position 22,859,732 of record JAQQZY010000001.1, read on the forward strand.
TGACCTTCCTTAAATGTTTCAAGTTGAAGACTGTCTTAGTAATGGCTGCACAAGCCACACACTAGAAATTTTGAAGTAAGACAACAGGCCATTTTTAATGAGATTACCTGAGGGTAGATTTGCTGTAGTTCATATTATTCCAGTGTGAAGTGATCAGTAGCTATCAATACTTTCAAAGAATTTTCTCCAACACTAATCAGGTATAGGCTTCAACCTCAATGACCAAGAATCTAAACTATGTGTTTTAGTGTAAAAAACCATTAACAACAAAGTAATATACCCTGAGCAGACAAAAATAAATATAAACCAAGTGAAAACTGCATCGTTCATATATTAAATACTGCTTCTATATAATATTCTAGCAAAATAACAAGTCACCAAGTTCATATTATATATCATTTATTAATATTTACATAGATATATCATTATGATATTTACATATAAGTATAGCCAAAATGATGGAGAGGAGATTCACTATCAGACAAACAGGTCAATTTGATGTTAAGTTGCATTAATTCTCTCTATGTCATATGAGTTGTATCCTTACTGATATGTGGTGTAATGACCTATGATATGATAACATGTACATAAATAAAGTTAAGATTTAATTTGGCAGACTGAACATGAAAAAGTTAAGGAAATGGCATCTTAAGTTGTTGCTTTTGTCTTCCATGCTGCTTTCATGCCTACGTGTGCTCCAGGTATTGAGTGAGCAGGGACGGGAGAGGAAGTAGTGGGAGAAACCTCAGCCTTGATCGACCAATCAGAGTCCTGATCTGGAAACGACACAACTGGCAAAGACTCCTTGGACAGACTAAGAAGAGACAAAAGGATTTTATTATTAGTAGCTTGTATTGAACCTATTCCATGAATAATGCCTGGCCAAAAAACAGGTCACCACCTACATTTAACTAAAACCTTCCTCTGCACAGTTACTGCAGTGATTGACATGTTTCAGCTGCAACAAGTTCTTTAACCCTTTAAGTGATACAGGAGCTTCTCATTTCTGAAGCATCCATCAGTTTGATAGAAGCATAAAGATTGGACTGTGTTGAATGGATGAAGGTCATGTGGTCTGATGAGTCCAGACTGACCCTCACCCTCTGGGGTCAATCTTATGATCTGGGGTTGCCTCATGCTGTATATATGTAGCCAGATATATAAAAAAAAAAAAAAGTATATTTTCTCCTGTGTTTTTGCGTTTCATTCACATGACAACTCCAGATTCACTGAAATCAATTATTTCTGAAAGGTCTGGCCAAAGTGGAGAATCTGTAAAACTCGCTTGCTTGTTTGTGTTTAGGGGGAGAGAAACATTTTACAGGTCCTGAACATCACAGTATGTGACAAAAAGTCCATTAACATCATGTGTGACCTTTGTTTGTCCTAACCCTACCCCCATGATGGTGCTCTCTGGTATGTTCTTATTGATGAAAACTTCCACTGTTTCTACACATACCTGACTATGCATATAAATAACATGCAAGACTGATAACATATGTAAATTAATGGATTTACAAAGTGAGCACATTCTCGGCTTTACACTTATTACAGTTTGTAATTTTACACTTTCTGTGAAAGTGCAAATACAACTCACTGCCTTTCACTGATGTGGACAAACCCACAAAGAAAATGGGGTTTTGCCGAACATTAGTATCTGTTCTACTGCAATGTTTTTCCATAAACATGACAACATTTTGATAAGAAACAAAATGTTATCATGTTTTCTGTACTGCTTATGTGTTATGTCACAGAGTCTAGTTTAGACCAGCTCTAAATGTAAAGTGTCATGAGATAACTTTTGTTATGATGTGATGCTATATAAATAAAATAGAATTTGATTCTAATTTGAGAATACCCATTCAGTCTTTACACATTTGGATACTTGTATATGTGTTTCTTACATACACTGTGAGTTGAAACCATTCAATCAGTGTGCAGTTGGGTCTTTGTGTGTTATTACAAAGTCATGGCCTGTACTGATGCAAATACAGTTTTGTGAGTTGGTTTTTTTTTGACAGTTTTTTTTTTTTTTTTACCTTGGCCAGAGATGTGCAATGTTTTGTGATTAGTATGTGAGATTGTGTAAACATAGCCTAAAATTTCAAGACAGAGCCAACAACAAAAAACAAAACAAAACAAAAACAAAAAAAACCCAAATCTATAAAAAACATGAGAATCCAAGCAGTAAAGCAATATTGTAGTACCGTCATACGCCAGCAGCAGTTGTTGTGTTTTGCCACCAGGAGGAGCCAGCTCCACAGGTCTCTGGTTGTTGTCATCTCTGACATTGACATCTGCTCCATAGTCCAGTAACAGTGAGACCTGTTCTGCACTGTCCTGTCTGGCAGCTGCATGTAGAGGTCTGTCAGCTCCTCTGCCGATGTTAGCATTGGCTCCTGAATATGGAAGAGCAGGTAAAAATTAAATATTCACACTCTATTCACCCAGCTGCCTCATTAAGATGACCAGCTCTTACATACATAATAAACACAACTTATTCATATTAAATGAAACCACAAGAAAATCTATAAAAGTGTTGGTGCACTGACAATGACGGAATTTTAATACATTTACAAGGACATTGTCTTTGAAGCTGAGAATAAAACATAAGGATAGACTACATACTACATCTAAATAATGATGAGGCTATAACAAAGACTACAAGAAAATGAAGTTGGTCTAATTAGATTAGATTAGATAGAACTTTATTGATCCTTTGGGTAGAGCCTCAGGAAATTAAGGTTCCAGTAGGAGCACAATACAGAATGAATTGGAAAAATAAATAAAAAATAAATGACTAAAAAAATAAATGAAATGAAATGAAATGGAAAAAACACGTGAGAAGAAGAAGAGGAAGAGGAATAAGAAATGAGAAAAAGACAAAGAAACGTTCCATGTAATAAATGATGAATAATGATTAACCACATCACTCAGTACAAATTCAAGGTGTGTAATATTATTGCTTGAGTGGATTGGTGCTAACATACCAGTGCAGTATTATTAATGTTTGAGTGTAGATTTGTACGAACATACCTGTGTGCAGAAGGATCTTGGAGCAGGCTGTGTGTTTGTGAAGACAGCTTATGTACAGAGGTGAACCCAGATGTGACAGCTCATAGTCTGGATCAGCTCCTTGAGACAGAAGAGACTCCACACATTCACTGTTACCTGCCAGAAAAACACATGCAACACATGAAAGTCAATATGTAATTAAAGCTGCAAGCAGTATTGGGCGAGACCTCACACTCGTGTTCCGCCTTCCATGCCACCAACCATTACCCATCACACTGCTTCCTATCTTTTTGGC
>JAQQZY010000001.1:22895065-22905655 GCA_030068375.1 Ostorhinchus rueppellii
TAATAATAATAATAATAATAATAATAATAATAATAATAATAATAATAATAATAATAATAATAGTAGTAGTAGTAGTATTTTTTTTTAACCATGACTATAATTTTAAGTGTTCTTCCTCTAAATTTCTAGAATTTTTTCCATGCTTTGTCTGTAAATTATAATTTTCTACCACAACTCACCATCTACTTTTATCACATCTCACTTGAGAAGAAACATTTCCCATTAACCTTTAAGGAAATATTGGTATTTTTGTGCTGCTATGAAACTGGTCCCTTAAAACAGGACAGAGGGCTAAAAATTCACACCTGCTTAGACTAATGTTATGAAGTAAGTTTGGAAGAACGTTGTGTCTATTTTAAAAATAAATATTAACTGAGATTAAAAAAAGAAACTTTTTTTTCCCAGATAAAACACATTTTTATTCAAAATTCTGCATGTAACGCGGTAAAAGGACACAAAAAGTACGCACTACTAGTTTTCCAAATATCTTTTTATTCTCTCACAGGTATGGGAATCTATTTATGCAAGTCAGAATGTTCCACAAAAATGACCACTGTTGCAATTTACATGTGTGTAAATGGGCAGGTTCTACATGTAACATCAGTGGACACAACAGGTTACACACGAAACCTGGAATGAAAAACCCACATGTCTGGATTAGAAAAACCACTAGGATCATCACATTTAACACAGTATCTTTATTTATAGTGCTATAGAAGACTATTTACAGCCATGTGGTCGTGATCAAATGCGCAGACACCTAGGTAGCATTTCATATCCCAATTTTGGCCCCGATACTTTTAATTAGAAATTCATTAATTTTGAGATCAAGAGTATAATTATTTTTGCATTTATCTGAGGTCATTATTCAGTACATCCTGGGGGGAAATATGTCTAACTTTCTCTTTTATTATTAGGTCTAAAAAAGCTGGAAAAGTGCCAGGTACCATAGAAGCACCCATTTATAAACTATATGGACAAAAATAATGGGACGCATCATGGCTACAGCTCGTAAGATATCTAGTTCATGCTGCTTTGAGATATGAACATGATGAAAGAAGGGAGAGCATTTAAGGGTAGCAAACGGTTAATTCCCGCCTCTGTTCAATCTGTGACTGGAATCATGAAGAGCTGCTGCAGTGGAAGTGGTAGTGGTAGATAAATATCGGTGCTCGCTGCAGCAGTGCCATGAGTAGCAGCAGCAGTGGTAATAATGCGGGTAGTACACTGCATGTGGAAATCAACTTGAAGTTGAAGTGTCTTTGTGTGGACAAAGACAGCCTGTCCAGGCCTGTCAGTAGCACATCGATTGTCTGCCGATGGGCGGGGTGTTGCTCCTTCAGGGCCAATCGTAAGAGGCGTCGGAGTGGAGGCGGTAGAGTATGCAACGCCTTCTGCAGCTACATGTGGGTGTTATGACAGAAACAGAGCAGGCCAAGAAACTCTCTGCAAGCAAAGTAATAATGATTCAGACACTCTGAGGCACAGGAGAAACATTTACACATGAAAGACACTTTTCTTTATTAGACTCAATAGGGTACTTGAGTAATCTGTGTTAGACTGTTAAATATACTCGGGCTAATTAAAGCAGTAGTCCCCTTTAGAGTGAGGCATTTGCTACCTCAAGAAACAGATGGTGCATAATTTCCTGATAATAAAGGTTCTGTGAGTGAACTGTTCAGTTGTTTTTCTGTTAAAAAAATAAAAGCTCCAGTTCCTCATTTTTAACCCCAGTTTTGTTAAAGTGAGGCACAAACATTCAGGATATGCAGCAGTTCAAACGAAAAAAAACCCAAACAAAAACAGGACATTTTTCGGCATTTCATTATAACATCTCAATACGTTTGGCTTCTGAAAACTCTTCAAGTGTTTTGGCACATATCAATTCAGGCTAAATGTGTGTTTTCCAGCTCCCTGTCAGTGCTCAGAGGGTTAAGTGTGTTAATAAAACATGTGCTGTGATGACTGATGCTCTACAAACAGCTTCAGTGAAAATGTCATCAAACAAATGACTGATGACTTTAAGGAATTTTATTATAGTTTTCCACAAAGGTGTGTATTTACCAAAGTTCTCCAACCATTGAAAATAACGACATTACTGACCAGAACCTCATGTTGGTGTTATAATCCCATACTTCCCATCGAGTTTGTCCTGTTTTTAACCTTGAACACACAGGTTTTCTCCTAAAATTCAGATTTTTTTCCCCCCCAAATACATTCATATTGTCACTGTCATTAGGAGACAAATCTTATTTAATTACTATTTCTGCATGTTCTGGTTAATGTTTGTGAAATCACATTAAAGAAGCATAAATAACGAGGTTAGACAGTTGTGAAATGGTTTAAAAGTGATATCAGAGGAGGACTTAGAGATATTACATTGAGTCTTATTCTGTTTACTTGGTAAAGAAAATGAAAGATTACAATACCTTCAAACATTTGTGCAGCTTTGATTCCTTTCTCAGTTTCTGCATGAACTACTCAGGTTGCAGGATATTTATACACACATTTGTACTTCGGGGTGTGTATCGTAGCTTCATAATATTCCAAAAGATTGCCTGTTTATTTTACTGTAACTATACTGAATATTTGGATACAGCCTGAGGATTTACTGCCTTATATTGACTTTAACTGCTTTAGATTACAGGTCAGTTTTCCACTTGTTTTGTCATGTTGCACAGTCACAAACCTTCATATAACCCCACAAACTGTGTTATTACAGGTAAAGGAAGTTTGGTGAGCTATGTTTGTATGTTTATCACAGTGATTTAGGCCCCAGATGAGAAAATGATTCCGTTTTATTAATTATTTTCTGTAGCTGGTGGTGTAGGATGCTGATGTAGCTGAAGTATAAGTACCAGCAGCAGTGTAATGTATGCGTAAATGGAACAGTTTAGAGCCTGGAGAGGAGATGGATTAGAAGTTTGCTGTTTTGTTTAATAAAAGTATCGGTAAAGACGCAGAGGTTTGACAAAAAGAATGGTACAGCCATCTACATCCTATTATTATTTATGGATTTTTTTTCTTCTTTTTTTAATGTAATATTTAAAGCTGTTTGATTTGGTCCGAAATAAATTTGCATTATAACGCGTATTTTCCAGACAAATTTTCACCAATTTATTGCGGCTTAAATTATTTTGTATCCCGTAAATTGTAGAAAACATTATTATTATTATTATTATTATTATTATTATTATTATTATTATTATTATTATTATTATTATTATTAGACAGGTGCTGTTTTTCAGACAGACGCCTCTGTGTCTCGTCTTTATTTGCGTCCATCCGTCCCTGTCCTTTCTGTTTTCTGTTTCCTTTTAACTCTCTCACTTGAATCTCCATTAGCGAGGAGACAGAATTAAGCAGCTCTGGTGGACCTTAACTTGTTTTGTCCCAAACAGGAGCTCAGCTGGTTAAAGCTTAAGACTGACAGATCTCAATCTGTGCACAGACCGACAGTCTGGGTCGGACTGGAGCCGGAGGACAGGCTCTGATCCACCAAACACCTTTAATAGGATCAATAATGAACAATGAAACGTCGAATTAGTATATTGGATAGCCTATATATGTCCTCTGCTTGAACTGGGTATTTATTTATAATTTATGCATGTTAGAGCCGTAAGTAAAATCCAAACTTTAAGTTAAATTTAATTGAATCGTGCGTAAAATACAGTTTAAAAAACAAAAACAAAAAAAACAAACAACTAAGCTTTAAAAAAAAAAAAAGTGTCTTCACTGTATACCCGGATAAGTTGTTTACTTATTTAAAAGAAATTAGAAAGGGGGTTACCTTTAAAAAAAAAAAAAAAAAAGTAAATGAACCTTGTAAATATATTTAACTTAAAATGTTTTGTAAGTTAAACTGATTTGCATAGTTATTACACTTAAATAATTAAGTTTAATGCTCTAAATTCCAAGTTGGTTTAACAAAAAATAAAAGGTTTTAAGTTAAATATACTTGAGAAGTTTATTAACAATTTTTTTTCGAGGCAACCTCTTCTTTTTTTCTCCTTTTTTTCTTCGTCAACTCTGATAATATCCGTGTTTACTGAAGTACACACCAGGAAGTGCCTGTAACAGACGTTTATTGTCAAACTAAGCACTTATCCCAGTGAGTGGTGTGTGGACGCGCCGCGGAGGTTCCACTGATGTTCCTTAATGCGTCTCGTACTGTTTGTTCCTTTTGCGTTCTGAGCCGCTGCGTCCAACTCGGCCTCGAATGTGGCTGTAATTACACGAGGATGGTTCTGGGAAACTGGGAAACTCATGCTCCAAGGACAATTACGCGCACCTAAAAACAACAATTAATGCTTCCCCTCCGCGCATTCCTCATCGCTTCCGTGACGTTTATGTGCCATAAAAAACACATGTGCAAATATGGCTTTATAGGCTGTCAAGTTTCTGACAGAAATCAGCGGTGTGGCTCCAGTGATTTGGTGTGAAATTGAACCCTGCATGTAGTTTACAGCCCTCATTTGTGCGTAATGGGTAATTAACAGCGCCAATTAGGCTGTGCAACATTAAACAAAGGGGAAATCATTGTCTTCTAACCATGTCCCGCGGATATTTAGAACCCAACATGACGTGAAACATTTAATTTTACTTTTCTAATGAATAATCTGATCGGTCATTAAATCAAATATTAGGACATTTTTGAGCAACTCTAAAAGTTGGAACGTTTTGCGCGATAAATTGCTTATTTTTCCATTGGTTGAGCAGTTAAAGCGTCATCCTTATGAGATGAAATTCATTCTCACTAATTTACTGGATCATTATGTTCTTTCTAAAATTTTCTTCCATCTGCAGCACTAGTTAGAATAAAAATATTACTCCACCGTTTTGGTTTGAGTAAATCGCTGAGATGTCCTGTTTTTTGCCAAACCTGCCTCTAAATATTTATCACAGAACACTTCGGCAGTTTTTAACATATTATTACAATGTTACCTGTGAGAATAAGGTCGGTCTGAGTCTGAAATAACACCCTTAAAACTGAAATAATAAGCCTATATGGGACATGTCTCCTATTAAAAAAAATCCTCCCGTCCTTTCTCCTCATCAGGATAAATGGTGAAACTTGTTGCAATAATACCCCCTTCTTTCACACAAATGCCTCCCCGCTGCCACCACCTCCAGCCCGGCTGCCCTCGAAGCCACGGGGCTGTGGATCTTGGAGAGGCTTTCTCCGCAAACAAAAAAAAGCCTCCTGAAGGGGAACAAAAGTAACCACATTTTCCCTCCGTGTTCCGTTCTCCGCGCAGAATAACCCTCTGCCTGTCCCTCAAATGGGAATATTAGGACGTCAATCTCACGACCCCTGTGCGCTTTTGTCTTTGCTGAGTGCCCGGCTCTGCCTACCACACACCTTTTGTCCCCCAATCCAATAAGAGCCATTATTCCCGGTCTGTAGCTCTGCTGCAGCTCGGTCTTTGGGTATTTTAGGTGCTTAATCGCGTCCTTTTAAGAACCTCAAATGGAGAATAACTTCCTCCTTTCACTGTCGCCTGGCACCTGGACAAAAGGTTCCTGTGGTCTGGCCTCCATGCAGCAGCTCTCCTATGTGTTTAGCAGAAAAATGTTAGGTTTTCCACTTGTGAACACAGTGGAAGTCGCTGTGAAAAAAATGGGTGAAATATTGAAGTTATTTTCCTCTTTAATTCAGGTTTTAAAAATGTCTAAGATTTTGTTTCTTGTGTTTTGTCCGTATACTAGTGTGTTCTGTCTGTTTCTTAATGGGAAAAGTAAAGGGTTAAATCAGTTTGATCCGAGTGCAGAATCAAAACGCTGCTTTTTGTCTGTTTTTCCCCCTAAATTTATTTGAATAGACGTGAAATGCATGGACTAAAACAATTCTCAGTCGAACCAAAAACATTTGAAACCAATTCATTCTCGCAACAGCCTACGATAGTCAATGTTAAAAACAAACACAAAAACAAATGGTCTTTGCTTTAGTTTATACAAGGAGAAACGCGCAAATCTGTGCGCAGTCCTTGCCCTGTGCTTCCCCAGTGCACCAGTACGCACTGCGCCGTAACTTGAAATTTGGTTCTGTCCATCCTTTACGCACACTAACCGTAGATACAGGCAGGACCTGAAAGTGCCCAGAGTGAAAAAGAAACTAATCAAAAAAAAATCCGTTTTATATGCAATACTGTATTCTGGGGCGTTCTGACTTATAACACACACGTTTAGAAATGACGCGGGTTGATCAAAAATGAAAGGGCTCCACCAAAACAGAGGCCAGTTCTGTTGCATGTGTGGGGCTACCAGGCCCGGATCCCCTGCAGGGACCCCTGGCAGGAGTTGACCGCTGTCCCTTGGTGTGTTTGGGCCTGTGGGGAGCCGCCAAGGCCGCTGACGTTTCCCAAGTTCATGTTCATGAAAGCGTTGGGGTTGCTGGACGGAGGAAGTGCTGGGATGCTGGTGTATGTGCAGCTGTAGTTGGTGTTGTACGCGGGGCTGTTGTAGGAGTAGGCCGGGTATCCGTTATAGGTGTACGGGTTGGATCCGTACGCAGCCGGTGCGCCGTAGCTCTGCGCACCGCCTAGGCACGGCTTCCCATCCCGGACCAGCACCGGCACGGCGACGCGTCGGGGCGGTGGAGGGTGGTGCTGCCCCGCCGTCTCCAGAGACTTGTCCTGCCGCTGCCGTTTGCACTTGTATCGCCGGTTCTGGAACCAGATCTTCACCTGGTTCGAGGTGAGTTTGAGCGTGGTGGCCAGGTGCTCCCGCTCCGGGGCGGACAGGTAGCGCTGCTGCTTGAAACGCCGCTCCAGCTCGAAGACCTGGGCCTGGGAGAACAGCACTCTGGGTCTCCGCCGGCTCCTCTGCTTCTGCACCGGCCTCTCCGAGTCGCCGTGCCCGCCCTCCGCTGCGTCTTCCCTGGACACCAGCCCGCAGCTCTCTGGGCAGGTTAGAGAAGAAAGTCACGGTAAGGCGGGTGAAGAAAACCTCTCTGTTGTCTCTGGCCTCGGATAAAATATCAACATTATGCCAGTTTCTTTCAGTCCACACCCAGCGCAGCTCATTTTTCAACACTTTTGAGAGTTTTGAACAGTAGCCACATCTCTCTTGAGCTCAGTCAACACCTGTCACCTCCAAATACTGCAAAGACTACACTCACACTTTTCCTTTTTTCCTGTGCGCAGAGGTGGGAAAACACTATTTCCGTGATCAGTGACTGTTAAAATATAAAACACCAGACGCATTGAAACTGCGCCTTTTTGTCAAACACTAAAGGGGAGAAATGCATGCACTGGGCACACACACACACTCAGCTCGCTTCAAACCTTCCAAACAGAACCAAACCGAATTCTTCAACTGGGCCATATTCGAGTCGGAATCGCAGCTAACCCGGACTGGAACTGAGCGTGCGCGGCCGCTGGGGCTGACCGTGCCAGTGTTTATTAGCGCTCCTTCGCGGTGTCGTTTCTTTTACAAGCCTCTTTAAACTAATTGCCGGTTTATGGTCCACACATCATAACAGACTCCGCAGAACAGGCGCGCAGCTCAACCACTACAAAGTGTTTGACATTTCCAGACTTTACTGGATTCGTCTCAGGCCCTGGCCGCGGACGTACTGACGCGCACCATTTGATAGCTTTTTATTGGGATTATGTCTGGTGTCTGGAGGCGGAAGAGCAGGGAACAGGCCTCTGTGGACTCATTCTGTGCCCGGGACATTATGGACGAGAGCGCATGTCATTAAAAGTTTCCTGAAGTGGGATTTATTCTCACACAGGTTAATGGATTTGTGTGTTTGGTGTGTTTAGTGCGTAAAATCCTGCGGTAATGAGGCCTTCAAGGGACGTGGAGGTTTGCTTGAAAAAGACCACTAGACTACTTCTTTTTCATACATGCTCTTATGCATATATTTGAAAACATACACGGACTTTTCTTTGCGTATGAACTGAGCCACACTGTGCGTAATAGTCCTATTTAACCGTGACCACAGTTTGGTTAGGCCACTTCTGCGGCTGAATATGTAAATAATAAACTTGAGCTTCTGTGTCTAAAGCAGCTGCAGGCTTTTAACATAAATACCACAGCAGTCAGTTATTTTCCATATGACATGTGATGCGTGATGGTGTGATATTAGATGTTGCATGCGTCCTTTTGTTGTCTTTTAGCCTGTACTGTAGCTCCATGCGCCTCTACTCACTGCTCTCCTGCTCGTCCAGCTCGGCCGCCTCCAGCTTGGCTCCCTGCAGCCCGGGGTGGACGTACATGTCCGGGGACAGGCTGGTCTCACCGCGGTCCTCCTCCCCCCGCACCGCCAGCGCACTGAGGTACGCCAGGTTGTCCTCTCCGTCCGAGAACGAAGGGCTGTCCCGCGCCCCCGCAAGCATGCAGGACGGCGGTGTTTGGAAATGCTGCTGCTGTTGGGGGGACCCGGCAAGGTGCTGCTGAGCGTGGACCCGGTGCTGGTGCTCCAGAGACCCGGACTGCTGCTGCTGCTGTTGCTGCTGCTGCTCCAGCTTGAGGATATCCTTGACAGAAAACGGCGTGGAGGTGAGTGGGCTCTGCAGCATCATGTCATCCAGGTCCTGCTCTGCAGCATCGAGGAAATGAAGCCCGCCGAGTAACATACACACCCCTTCTATTCTCCACTGTTTTTCTAGCAAATAATTGAGCGTAATAGCCCCGTCTTTGGTAACTGGTGGTGCGTTAAGCCTCTGGAATCCCTCATCGCCGTAAGTCGCACGAAAACATGAGTATTAGTCCCGGGTTTGTCCATGCAGGTCTCTTGTCTGACAGATAGAATGTCGTGCTTTGTAAGTCGAGTTCGGACCAGGGCGAAGGAGCCTCCTCTGATGTCAGGGGGAGGGGTGTGTGAAATGGAAAGTCAGTGTGGGCTCCAAGGGAAGTATTTGGAGAGAGAAGGGGAGAGATAGGGAGAAGGTGGGGAGTAGCCTAAGTGACGCGCATTCGTTTTGGACTCGGGTCTATTTGCTGAACAGGCACCGAGTCCCTGCTCCTCCACTGTCCAAGTGTGTTTATATCTTTGTGTTCACTCCGCGATGCGTAGTTGGCTCCCATGGCCCTTTACGCGCAGACGCAGAAAGAAACATTACTATAACCACAGCTGGTGTGATGGAATATATCTGATGTATACATCAACCGCCATTTGGTGTTTACCAAACATGTATTTGAGGTTTTCACCATCTCAGTACTCAGTGTGTTCCTTATGGGGCTTACAGCGGCTCGTGCGTAAGTCTGTGGGTTCTTTAAAGAGGTGCACGCGGCAGTGACACCTAAAGGTCAACGGTCATCTGGACCTCACCTCACATTGGTGCGGGGTTCAGTCTGTCAGTGGACATTAGGTTAAATGTTATTTCCTCCACAGTGTTACAATGGAAGGATATACTGTGACTCAAATATGGAGTACATTTGCTGGATCTTTATTCTCCTACTCCAGATCATCACTGCATTTGTCTGAAACTGTGCTTCCTCTTAGTTTCGCATCCACTTCCAGTCCAATGAAAACCACACAAGCCCAAATTATTTCCTTAAAGGTTTGGTTTTCCTTCTTAAACAGAATAAACGTTTGAAACTTGAACTGTAAAATGCACCAGCACAAAGCAGAGAGCAGGCCTGTCTTTAAAGTGACTGTTCAGAGACCCGTGAATCCACATAACCACTACAAACATGACGATCTTATACTGTCATGCACTTTTGAGCATTCAACTATTTACCTTAAACATGGACAGCAGAATCTAAAAGCACCGTAGATAACAGTAAAACACAGACAAGGACTCTCACTAAACAGTGACAGCTTTTAGTTTGAGTTCAGTGTGTTTTGCTGATACTTCTACTTCAGGACAGAGCCTAGTTTGTCCGACATCCTCTTCTCCATCGGTGATCATCATGTGTACAAACTCTGATCAGCTTCATTTGGGTTAGGGTTCTTTATCCTGCCTTTGTAATAAAAAGAATAATTTAACAACTTGTGACATAAAAGTAGAAAACCTGCTGGAACAAACTCGTCCTGCCCCTGAGCGGTTAAAGGTACAGAGGTAAAGAATCAGTCACACCTAAATGGTGTCATAGTTCACTCAGGTCTGCTCAAAGCAGGTCGGAATTAGTTCTCCAGTTTTCAGAATTCACCTTTATTAGAGACCGAGCCGTTCCAGATGCATCCCATATGAAGTGTGTTCTGTATTAGAAAGAATCAGTCCAAACATCAATGAGTTAATTCAGCGGCTGTGGACATGTTAACGCGTCCATAAACACCGGAACATCTGACTGTTTTTATTTCATTATTTATTCAGATCCGCGGCGGTGCTTTTATTGAGTAAAGGGGAGTTTAAAGGTTAATGAGGGAGGGGTGAAATAGAAAGACCCATAAGGTGCATCTTATTTACTGCACCTCCCTCTTTCTTTCTTTCTTTCTTTCTTTCTTTCTTTCTTTCTTTCTTTCTTTCTCTCTCTCTCTCTCTCTTTCTTTCTCTCTGTCTCTTTCTTTCTTTCTTTCTTTCTTTCTCTCTCTCTCTGTCTCTTTCTCTCTCTCTCTCTCTTTCTCTCTCTTTCTTTCTTTCTTTCTCTCTCTCTCTCTCTCTCTTTCTTTCTTTCTTTCTTTCTTTCTCTCTCTCT
>JAQQZY010000001.1:22966649-22980467 GCA_030068375.1 Ostorhinchus rueppellii
ATTCATCCAAAATATGTAGTGCAGTAAAAGTGGAAGTAGGAGGAAAAAATAATACTCCAAAAAAGTACAGACACTGCCTTTTAGTACTTAAGTGGTTCCACTTCGTTATTATACATCTCTGCATAAATGCTTAAGTGTCTTCGCAGTAAAGTTCAAGTTCAACTTTATTTATCATGTGCGTTTAAACTACATGCATGAAAAAAAAGATAAAATATATCAAATGTAAAAATGCACTGAAATGTGTCTCTCAACCATTAAAATCTATAATTAGTACAAATGTAACAAAATAAAAACAATAAAATACTTGGAAATAATGACTTATAAAAATTGTACATTTTTTTTGTTTTATTTTTGTCTTTTTCTACTTTCACATGCTCCAAAATAAATGATCGATTAATTGGTTAATATAAGTGTGAATGGTTGTTGGTCTGTATGTCAGCCTTGTGATGAAATGGTGTCACATTCAGAGTGAAGCCACCTTCACTACATCCGTCAAGAGCACTCAGTTTTGTTTTTTAAATGAATGAATGAAAGTTCAAGGAGTTCTTGTTCAGTAAAATTGTGCCTGTCATATGTTTAACGTTCAGCTCATTTGAACAACTTTATAAACTATCGCTTGTTTAATCTATAACAGTGCATCATATTCTATAGTCATCATCATGTTTCATGCATCATTGCTGTCCTATAAGAACCTAGTATCTCTAAAAAGTTAATGTTTTCAGCTTTGTTCTGATGCATTTTCTAGTAAATGCAAGAGTATTTACAGACTTTATTCAGCTAAAGGAGGGCAATTTTAAAATCAACCCATATAGGAAACATGTCATTCTGCAGTTCATCACAAACATTTATAGAACATGGACTGAATGGAAAACTGCAATCTGAGAAAGAACTAAAACTGTCTGAGAGATACAATAAAGAAAAGAAAAGAAAAGAAAAGAAAAGAAAAGAAAAGGAAGTAATAGTACAAGCAAAAGAAACACATTTAACTCCATGGGCAATGAATATATTTTAACAAATCATATCAAAAATAAATGACACCATTCAAGTAGTGGAATATGAGGTTATATTTTTCCCTGTAATGTAAATAAATAAGTGAAATGTCTGGTTTTTAAAAGTCATGCTGGAGCTGAACTCCCAGTCATCCTGACTTTGCAGTTTCCTCTGTGTGGACACACTGACCTCTGGTGGTAAAACAAGATCCTCTGCTCCTCATCTTCATTTGATAAGACTCTCAGTTTATCTGGACCACTTATCGCTTATCGCTGTCTGTTTATAAAAACAAAATATGCTGGTTCATATGAGGCATAAGATGCTTCCTGATGATCACATCAGACTGACCTAATGACACTCACTCACTGCTTACACTGTTCAGGACACACTTTTCCTGCTTTGATTGCTTAAAGATAATTGTTTCATAGTCCCCATTTGGTTTATCTTAGGTTTGGACAGTTGCTCTGTAAATGAACATTTACTTGCTTGCATTTGTGTATCTGTGTGTTTACTGGTCTACATATGATAAAACTTTAATGGAAACCATATGGTTATAGTTCTTGCAAAGTTTTTCAAAAAATATATGCTTTTGCAATAAATGTAATCAAATACTTTGCCACAGTGGTGTTTTGTGTATAGTATAGCAGCACAAATCATTGAATGGTAATTATAATGGCAATATCAGGCTGTGCAAAAGGCCACAAGTTAGAAACCCAGGTCCTGAAGGATTTAGAATGGTCTTATTGTAGAAATGGGGGAGAAAAAAAATGCGATACCGCTATTATTTGAGTTGAAAAAATTTGCAAAATGAATTAGCCATGTATATATTTTTTTTATCCAAGTAGATTCAAATTCAGAAGTACAGTATTTCCCATAATAATTGCAATTTAGGTTTTTCACCAAATCGTGCATTATGATTTACTGATAATATTCTACATGCATGCAGAAATTTTACTTGTACTTTAGCATTTTCTGTATTTCAGTACTGAAGGGACGGATGTACTCATGCTCACCACTTTTCTTTTTACAAACATTATTAACATGTCACCATAAAAGAATATTTGCTGAACAAGGCACTATTAATCAAATTTGTTTCCTATATTAGTTTTGTTTTTTGCTGAAAAGAGAATAAAATCCAGTCTCTAGCCCCCAGATTAGAGGTTCGGCCAGGATCCAGAGCTTTTGGCTGATGCTGGTAATATACTGGGGGGTAAATATACTCCCATCCAATAAGTAAACAATATTTTATTTGTATTCATATATCAATGGGGGAAAAAATCTAATACTGTCACAATTTTTTTAAGATGGCATGCACCTTTCTCATCAGTCTTGCATGAAATTATGAGATCTATTGTAAGCAGAATGTTGATCCATGCCTGTACCGTGTTATAGATTTGCAGCAGTTAAGTAGTGGGGCCCATGATTCTATTCTATTTGCCCCCCCCCCTTTACTACAGCAAACAGTAAATCCAGTACTAACACAGCCATGATATCTTTGGTAGGTATACAAACAGCCAGGTCAGGTTCATTTCGTGTATTTGTACACTATAGTCCAATCTGCAGTGCAGTTTTTAGTAATTGTTAACGTTTTGATCTCTTTGTTCCTAAATTTCTTCTTTTTGAGCCTAGTTTTGTGATAGATTCTGATTAAACTCGAATATCCCTGGTTTCGTTTATAAAAAATGTGGAGTTCCTTTACTGTGTCCTTATTGGCTACCTTTGACGTACAGTTGGCGTTACGTGCCATCCCATTGGCTGTTCGATCGACGCCTATTTATGTCTGTCCTGAAGCGACTGAAGGTGAACCCGTCTCTGTCACCCTCTCTGCCGGCCAGTGAAAGCACCACCGTCCCCGTCTCTTTCTCCTGCTCTCAGCCATGTCTATATTCAGCGATGTACCGCAAGCTCCTCCGGTGGCGGTCTTCAAGCTGACCGCGGACTTCAGAGAGGACAGTCACCCGCAGAAGGTGAACCTCGGAGTCGGAGGTAGGAGATGTTTGCAGCCTGCTAAAGCTAAGGCTAATGCTAAGCTAGCTATCGCTGAATGAATCGGTAAACACATACCTGCTGCTTGTGAGCGTCCTTGACCCGTTAGCTGTGCAACTTCAAGACCTCCATTGGAGAGGAGACTGCGTGTCATGCTTTCAAAATAAAGCAGGTCTTTGATTTGACCTTTGCTACGAGCTAGCATTCAAGCTAACGAGTTGCAGCAAAAATGAACTGGGTTTCAGGTGTCAACACAGTACATCTCTGACCCCACCGTGGGGAAGCAGGACTTCGTCTTGTGATTGCTCAGCCCCTATTATAAAGATGAAGCAGTGTGTTTGTTCTTGTAAGAGACACTCTTCCTTTTTCTTACCTGTCCTTGAACGCAGCATCCAAAAATAGTTATTACCAGCTAAGATTGACTGGTTTGGCGTGGTCAAATCATCTAATTGTTATGTAATCCAACCAGGCCTGCTAATCATCATGACTAAAGATGATTGATGCGTTTGTGTCTCTTTTGCCAGTCTGAGGAAATGACAGGTGATGGTGTACCTGTTTGTAATTTGCAAGATAAAAGTGCACATCCTCCAGACTCAGAAAGCTAATTTGTGGTAATTCATTCACAGTTCACGGCATGGATTTTGATGGGAAAAATTAGTTAAAACCCCTACCTTTTAAGTTTGATCTCAGGAGTTACATTCAAAAAAAAAAAAAAAAAAAAAAAAGTTACATTCATTATAAACGTGCAGGGCTTAGTATTGTTATAAACCTGTCTTTTTCTTTGGGTTGCAGGGGATTTTATGTTGCACATGGCCTTTGTGCTTTTGCTATTTGACCATAAATTGAACAGCTACTAATATTGGTGTAAAGTTTAGAAAATCCCCAACAAACATGACTGAAATATGCTTTTCAATGTCAAGTCTTACCCACCATTTCACTTCAGTTATTTAAAAGCTTATTTCAGGTATGATGAAATGTTTTCTGTCCAGAGAATTGTGTTTCTTCATCTTTAGGTTTTGAGCATAATTCTTAAAAAAGTAGAGAAAACCCTAACAAGATAAGAATTGCACGTCACATTATAATGCAAATTGATTTTTTTTCTCCATTTCTCTGGATTTTTTAAAATACTTACTCTATACTCCAGTTTAACCCATTTCACAAAATAAAAAAATACACCTTCAAAACTTAGCTAATGTTGTGTGTGTGTGTGTGTGTGTGTGTGTGTGTGTGTGTGTGTGTGTGTGTGTGTGTTTGTATGTATGTACGTATATAATTTTTTTTTTAATGAAATCTATGTCTGTGTTAAATCTGCATCAAATGTGCTTAAAATGAATAATTGTAAAACATTTGTATCAGAGTAAAGAATAGTTTGAAATGTATAAAAAGTAACAGTTGAGTTATTTTTTCACTTTCTTGCAACTAAATTTAGTTTGAGTTCTATTAATACAGGTTTGTAGTGACTTCCACAGGTCATGCTCATGATAGACAATAGGTCATGAAGTTATTGCATATACTGTATTTACAGAACATATGGAATAATTATGTGTCATAAAGCCTTAGCATTTTTCAATCTCCATGAATTTGTTGATGTTTTTAGGAAAATCCATGACATGGGTCAGTAAAACAGTTAGCCCTATTTTCATTAGTTGTCTTTTATTTCACCATTGTTTTACCAGTTAGATCGATTAAGAACCAGCTCTGATTTACAATGATAATGACATAGTAGGCAGATAAAACAGAAAAAAACAAAGAAACAAGTTACAAGGTCACATAACAAACTTTAATAGTGCTAAAAGTGTGGTGATCAGTGCAAAATTTCCTTTCTGAAAACACAGCCATTCCCAAATAAATAACTTCATGCGTCATAGTGAATAAATATTCATATTCTGTCTTTTATCCCATCTGCTCTCTTTTTTTTTTTTTTTCCCAGTTCTGACCTCAAACACCTCTGGCAGTTGTTTCACATGACACGTCTTACAGTGCGACATAGACCTGGAACATTTGCTTGTGTAACCCGTTGCCAAAATGTTTGCGTGTTTACCAAACCTGTTTAGTCCAATAATACTGAACGTCAGTGCAAAAACACTTACACAAAGGCAGTCCGTTTTATTGAATAATCTACTGATTATTTTGTTACAATTCCCCTGAGCTGCAGGTAACGCATACAGATCACATGTTTTAATCACCTTGGAGTCCAAAGTATAAAACAACCATTCAGTTTAACGTCTGAAGCAACCAAGAAAGGCGCCAGTTTGCATGATAATAGCATTTATCTTTTGAACTCAGAGTAAGTTTTACTTGCTTGTTTCCATGTGGGTTGGATTCACAGCAGCAGTTGAAGACGCTGTTTTTCCTTTCCAAATTTTCCAGCTGAGCTACACACAAACTGCTCTGACCTTTAAAATACTTCCTCACACTTTGTCCAGAGAAACTGTGTACTGTGGTGAGGGTTTGACATGTGATACAGGTCTGCAGAGGCTTTCATAAAGTATGAAGGAGCACGAGTTCTTCAGGAGTCAAACACACACACACACACACGCGCTCAGACATCATGTTGCATTGATTTGGCTGTTTTTGTATCTATAGACTAAAACCGGATAGAAAGAACTTGAACCTTTAGTAGCATTTGATTAAAAATATTGGTCTTTAATTCACAGATTGCCGATAGAATGCGTTTTATGGCTTTAACTTCCATTTGTTTTCCGTGTCCTTTAGTAGTTCCGCTGCGAAGTCTGTTTTTTTGTTTGTCCCGTCTGCCTCTGTTCTACAAACATGTCACGTCTGATGGGAGCTAGGAGCAACTCAGAGGAAATTTCACTTTTTTTTCAGATATTGGAATGAGCAAAAATGAGCCTTTTTGTCTTATTAATAAGTATGATCTATAGGTATAGTGTTTAGTTGTAATTTGATCTAAATTTTGTCTTTAAATGTAGCTGCTGTTACAGTTTGCTCTGCTCTTATGTCATCTGTGAAACACCATGACCTCCAGTAATCTGTATGAAAGCGCTAGAATTAAACTTTGCATGTTAATAATGTATCGCTGTGCTGCTTGTCCGCCTCAGCGTACCGGACTGATGACTGCCAGCCCTGGGTCTTGCCGGTGGTGAAGAAGGTGGAGAAGCTGATTGTGGAGGACAGCAGCCTTAACCACGAGTACCTGCCCATCCTCGGTCTGCCTGAGTTCCGCTCCGCCGCTTCCAAGGTCGCCCTGGGAGACGACAGCACTGCCATCAAGGAGAACAGGGTGAGGAACAAAGGCAGGGACCAGCCGCGAAGGTCGTGAAGTGGTTCCAAAGGCTGTCGGTCAATAAAATCGGATTATTTCACCCCCCCCAGTCTGCATGTGTTTAACCTAAATATGTGTCATTTATTACATATTGCGTGTCAACATAAAAGAAGCAAATAGAACTAGCTTTAATAGGATATTTGATTAATATTAGTGTATTTTTGCTGAAACTTGGGCTTTGGATACTTGATGTTTGGCTTTTTTGTTGGTATTTACAGTGTTTCCTATTAGTGATACAGACTGTGGCGTACTACTATAGTCAATATTGCTCCACCATAATCTTACGAAGAGCTGAAAATACTGGGGTGAACAACTGAACCGAACCCAGAACCAGCAGTCTCTGAAACCAGGAGCCACAGCTGCAACAAAGGAATAAAGCCAACTCCACAACATGAGTAGAAATGTTAACGGCAACAAGTCGATAGTAAGTTATCAAGTGTTCAGGTGTTTATTACAGTGAGCCTGTGATCATGTAAACAGTATAACCGAATCTGTTTTAGCAGATAACAGCAGTAATCTGATTATGAGAAATCAGATTAAAACAACTGGGTTTCTTCTTAATACTCCGATGTCTTCCTGCATATATACAGGCTGTTTTGTTCTTTTACGTCTGCACATGTGTGAAAAAAAAAAAAAATTAAAATCATAGAGAAGTTACATAGTCAAACATGAATGGAAGACAACAGGAAGTTTACGTCTACCATCACCACATGCGTATGCCGAAAGAAATCCGATAATGGACGGGTGTGTCTAAACCAAAGGTTTTCGATTATCGCGTTTAAGTGAATGTAAATGCCTTAGATCTAATTAGTACAATTATCGGATTTCTCCCATTTGTGATCATGTGAACGGGGTCAATGACAGAAACTTGTCCATTCTTCACCGCATCAGTAGTTGCTTTTCCATTGACCCTCACATCGTGCGAATATAACTTGCGCATAAAAATTTGACTAATGGAAAAACAGCAATTTTGCCAAAACTCAGGTTTTTTTCGATGAAAAGTTTTTACGCTGGCAAGAGGTGGTTTTTTTGAGCATAGCAAAATTGGGATATCACGCAAAACTGCAATGGATTGACCTTTTTCTGCAATTAGTCATGTGAATTGGAAAAAAGAATGCTGACCGATGTTTTAAAAGAAACATGGCGCGATATGTGAGGACACACCAGGAAACCAAATAATTTTTAATTTAGTAAAGAATATGGGGTAAGATGTAATTATTATAATAATAATAATAATAATAATAATAATAATGAATATATCTGAAAATCAACACAATATTTACATTCATCACCACATTTAAGGAATAACTTCTCATATCTCAAGATGATAAATAGAAAAATCATCACATTTGTGATTTGATGGAAAAATTGACATTATGCACTTCTGTTTTTTGATGTTTAGTAAATATTGGTAAAGTTTTGCACAGAAGTGCAATGGACAAGTCACTTGTGTTAGATTACATACTCCACAAGAACGGAGAAATTTGTTTGTCTTCTCACGGCGGCAACAAAAGAACAAAGTTTGTTCTGCCCAAGACATTTCATACAAAACAAACTTAAGTGCTGAACTCGTTGGAGGTCTCCAGCTTTTCCACACTACCCACACCTGCTTTGAATACCTAACCAATAGAACAATTGATCTTAACGCAGCAGAAGAAGAAGGTCCTGCCTGGATGGTGTGTCAAGAACACCAAAATTGGAGCTGCAAGAATAAAATGATGTCATTTTGTTCTCACAGCTCTGGCAGCGAGAAGAAAATTCTCTGTTCTCACAGAGTACGTATCAGATGTAACTCTGAACATCCATCTCATCCATCTGACACTGATAAAACATAACACTTCAATGAGATGAGGCAGAGTTTCCACGCTACAGGCACGGTGAAACTTATTGCCACTATAAACACTGTATCTGTCTGTTACTATGCTCATGCAAATGTATTACAAGTGTCCGATGTACTAGGAAACCCTGGGTGATTTGGTTTTCCTTAATGTCAGATTTTATATTTGTAAAAGCTAACAGTCATGTAACAGTGGTATGTTGTCATGCATGCGTTTGACCATATTTAATATCATTTCTCAGGTGGGTGGAGTCCAGGCTCTGGGTGGTACTGGTGCGTTGAGGGTCGGCGCAGACTTCCTGCGACGCTGGTACAATGGGACAAATAACACATCCACCCCCGTCTACGTGTCGGCACCCACCTGGGGTGAGTAGACCCCAGCATATGAGCTACTGTGTGTCCAGTCTGGATCATGTTTGCCTGTCCTGTTTGTGATATTGACCGTCTTTTACAGTGGCGCCTGGTGGTTTTATTTTTTTGGTAGTGCACAATAAGTTTTCGGATGCACTGTAATCTCATACACGCCAAAGCTCTTGCACCACTTTAAAATATTAATTTAAAATAAAATGAAAATACACAGTATGTGTTTTCAGTCATGTATTTCTTGTATATAAATTTCGCCGATCTGTTCTTCTAACATGTAGTTAGAAGAACAGATAGTTTTGTTTATAGACCAGTTCTTTGATTCCATTTCTGAGGAGGGTCTTTTTTTTTCCTACCAGCTGTATGTCTGAAATAAATATCTGAGGAGTCCTTCCTTTTTCTAGAAAACCACAATGGTGTGTTCGCTGATGCTGGGTTCAAAGACATCCGGCCCTACCACTACTGGGATGCTGCCAAGAGGGGTCTGGACCTGGACGGGCTTCTGGACGATCTGGAGGTGAGGAAGGAACCACAACAATCATCTCAAATGACTCCTATACTGAAGTTGTACAACGTGTTGTTCTGATATGGACTACCACATCTAAGAAAGTTATTTCCATGAAAAAACAAAGCTGTGTTAGATTCAGTCCATATGGTGAACTTTATCTATTGTGCAGATGGGGTATCTCATGCATGTTTTTATACAACAAACTAAATTATTTAATGGTGTGAAGATTGGTTTTCCCCAAATAAAATATCAAATTCAGATACTAGTATAAAACCTTAACAAACGGTTGAACTTCATTTAAACTGAAAAATCCTCTTTTTCCATTTCTAACAGTTTTACAGACTGTAATCAACATTTGGATGGTTAGTTTCTCCAAACATTCAGCTGTAATACTTGTCTTTGGTTTGTTAGGTCAGCTGACTTCCTAAATAATCCTTTGAGCTTGGACGTGTGTTTCAGGTCCTGGTCTTGGGACGTAGTGTCGTTGGTGTTGAAATATAGAATGGTATTCGTGTCGGACACATGGGCCTGTACCAATGCTGACCCATCAAACTGTTTTTCATGCTGTAGTGAACTCAGTCTTCCATCAGATACTTAAAGCGGTGTATGACTTTCATCACATTTATTTTTTCAAATGTGTAAAACCCCAGTGCTATCCTAATTATCACTTATCCATTAGTCTTTCTATGCTTATGCACCTGAATCACTTCCCTCATGGTGAACACCTTTGAAGACGACTCCATCATAAACACTTTTTGGACGATTTGTCATGAATTGCATTGTGGGAACGGGCATTACACACAGCAGCGATTTCACTGCCTCTTCATGGGTGCTGAACCCAAATGTTGCCTTTACCTCCACCCACTGACAATACTCATTCTGTAAAACAACCCTGGTGCACTGCAGAATTTTATGTAGTGATCCGACTCATTTTCTCGCGGAATCTGAGAGAAACTGCTTTTACCATTCCCACAATGCACTTCACAGCAAAATTTCTGAAAAGGCTCGAATTATGATGGAGTCATCTTCGAAGTTGTTCACTGTGCCGGAAGTGAACCATCGGCTATAACAGAGCCTTCAGGTAGGTGACCACCTTTACCTACCATCTGACTCGTGTTATTTCACATCTCGTTGATAATGATGTACACTTCAGTACACTGACGACGCCTCTCACCAATTGAATTTTAAAGATAAAAATTTATAACAGGCACTTGTTAGCTTAGAAGTCTCCAAAAATAGCATTCAGGTTGTTATTATTATTATTATTATTATTATTATTATTATAAGCCTTTATTTGTCCCACAAGGGGAAATTCCAGGTTACAATAGCAAAGCACTTGAGCAGAAGTGCAAAATCAAAAAAGACAAATCAAAAATGCTATATACTGTATACTATTGACAGCTGTGCGTGTGTTGATCATGCTACAGGTTGAACAGGGATCCAGTTTATTGCACAGTTAGTTTATTTGGAGCAGTTTTTGTTGTGGAGCCTGACCGGTGCAGGAAGGAAAGACTTGTGATACCGCTCTTTCACTTGCGCTGTTTCATTCTGTCACTAGTGGAGCTCCTTAGTGCAGTGACTGTGTGTTTGTTGGAGGGGGTGGGAGTCTTTGTCCATCATGGAGGAGAGCTTGTCTGTCAACCTCCTCTCCTCCACCTCCTCCATCTGTTCCAGAGACATCCAAAAACACAGCTGGCCTTCTTTTTTTAATATATACTTGTTTATTTATTTATTGCATTTTATAATTTTCCATTGACAGGGAAGCAAACAAACAAACACATCTGGAACGTGAACATTTGGGAGTGATCATATAGCAACGAATATTCATTTGCATGAATTAAAATCAGGCGTCTGGATTGTCATAATCATTGTCATAAATTGAACCCATTTTTCCCAAAATGAAGCATAAACTTCTAACCTTTGATGAACCAATGCAGTTATTTTCTCCGTTTTGTAAATGTCTGTTCTGTCCATCCATGCTGATACAGGGGGCTTTTCTTCAGTTAACCATTTCCTAGTCACTGTTTTTTTTTTTGTTTGTTTTTTGTTTTTACAGACAATCAGCAACACATTAATTAATAAATATTTGTCTTTCTTTCCCCAATCTTGTGGTATACATCCAAAATACAAAGTTTTCATTTCAAAGGACAGAGCTGACCTTCTTAATCAGTTTGTCCAGCCTCTTCCTGTCAGCTCCTGTGGTGCTGCTCCCCCAGCAGACCACGCCGCAGCAGATGGCAGAGGCCACAGCAGAGTATTATTGACATTTTTGCACTAATGCATAGGTAGAAAAAATAAAAATGAATGAGAAAGTGAAAACAAAACAAATGCATGACTGATTTAAAGCTTTGAACAGTTGTTTTTTTCTTCTTCTGGTCTCAGAAAGCTCCGGAGCACTCCATCTTTGTCCTTCACGCCTGTGCACACAACCCGACCGGCACCGACCCAACCCAGGAGGAGTGGAAGAAGATTGCAGAGATCATGAAGGTAGCTTGAGCAATTTCTAAAACATGCTCATCAATATTTGTACCTTTGAGCATCTACTCTTTATTGATGGTTTGGTCAAACTTATTTTCTTCCAGGTTCCACGTTCAGCCCAGTGTGATCTGCAGTGTAATAATAACATAATAAACCACAAATAATGATAACTCCGAGATATTCTCTTTTGTTTTAGTGCAAAAAATAATGTTTGATTATGAAAATATTTACATGTACAAACTATCCAAACAAAAAAAAAGTGAATAACCTGAAAACAATTTAATTTCTTAAGAAAAATCAGTGAAATTTTAACAATATTATGCCTCAACATTTATATATGTGCATTACGGATCAGATCTACAAAGGCACAAAACATTTAGTATCAGGCAGAAAATGGTTAAAATTGTACTTAATTTGCTTTAGATTTTTCAGGTTATTCACATTTTATTAAAATATTGTGTTAGTATAAATATTGTGATAGTTTGATGATAAATATTTTCCTAACTGCATGTTATTTTTTCTTTTTAGACTAAAACAAAACTTTGGAGTTGTCATTATTTATACGCATAATTTAATTATTTTTTCACATTAAACCAAGAAGAACATTTCTAGTCATTATTTATAGGTTATGTTGTTATTTTGCTTGAGCTCATACTGGTCTGACTGTAGAAGCTGAACTAGTACCAGTTCACCACCCTTGAATCTTTAAACCTTCAGTGTCGTTTTTGCTCTGAGCAGGTTCATCCCACTGGCCGGATCGGACCCTTTGACAGGCTGGTTTTGGCCCACAGCCTTATAACATGCTGTTTCTCTGAATCCCCTGTCTTTATCTCTTCTTCCGTCTCCAGAGGAGGAACTTGTTTGTGTTCTTTGACTCGGCCTACCAGGGCTTTGCCTCTGGCAGTCTGGATAAAGACGCCTGGGCCATTCGCTTCTTCGTCTCCGAGGGCTTTGAGCTCTTCGTGGCTCAGTCCTTCTCCAAAAACTTTGGCCTTTACAGTGAGTACACATTACAATCACTAAACACTGGAGCTGAATCCACTGCAAAAGACTGAAAAGTGAAAAATGTATCTGACAAGGATCAGGTTTTTAAATAACAAATGACCTTTCACACCATTTACAGATTTACAGTTATTTCATGTTCAGAGCTTATAGTGTTTAATATTATTTTGCCTAAATGGTGATGGGAGGGGACTGTTTTTTTTTTGTTTTTTTTTTCTTACAAGATTTGTGTGATGCTACTAAATGTTCTGACAGCAAAAGTATTTACAGTCCTGTGTAAAAGTCTCAACATTGTGTTTGTTGGTTTGGTCATGTCCACACATTTGCATTTGTCAGTCTCTGTTTTAAGATGTGGAGATGTGTGAAGTATGAACAACAGGAAAAACAAAGGCTTCAGGTTAAACACAGCTTCTATAAACCACAGTGGTTGTACACTGACCTACCAAAAAAAAAGTCACACATGTAATATCTGACTGCACCACCTTTGGTTTTGATTCCAGGAGACGTTCACTGGATTTAACTCAGC
Organism: Ostorhinchus rueppellii; assembly: GCA_030068375.1. NCBI lineage: Eukaryota > Metazoa > Chordata > Actinopteri > Kurtiformes > Apogonidae > Ostorhinchus > Ostorhinchus rueppellii. The sequence continues at coordinate 22,979,626 of JAQQZY010000001.1, forward strand.
AAATAGTTCCGATCCTTCCATGGGTACACTCTCATTCAGGATATGATGAAGACTTGATGCAGCGGTCTGATTCTACATCTTTAATAATCAGAAATTAATGCAACTATGGATGAAAAAATACTATGAACTGTATTGTGACACTACATAAGCATCATGTGGCAAAAAATTTTTTTGACAATGAATGTCTCCTGGAATCCAAACCAAAGGTGGTGCATGAGAATATTGCATGTGCGACCTTTTTTTTTTTTTTTGGCCGGGCAGTGTATTTAGTGTGGTGTCTCTTTACATTTAACATGTCTTTAACCCTTTTGTTCAGACAAAATGACATTTATGGCATTAATTTACTGATGCCTAGTGAGGAACAAACAGGTACAGAAGGTGGATGGATGTTTTATACCAGGTTTCATTCAACACACGTCAGATGTTTCTAAGTGTTTGTGCTGCTTCTTGTCATGGGGTCAGAGGTCACACTTAATAGCAACTTTAACCTTTACAGCACATTTGGTTCAGTTTTTAGCTCACCAGCTGATATAGTGTGTCTGGTGTCGACCTCATCATTGCTTTTGCCGTTGCCATAGTGGTTTCTTCAAACATCTTCACATGGAACTAGGGTTGCACGATATTGGCAAAACGTGTGATATGGGATATGAATGTACAGCATTGCGATAACAATAATGTTGTGATATTTCTTGTTCACCTAAAGAAATACCAACTTCATCTAAGAAAAGTGTTCCTTAATATTCAAATGAGCCTACTGTTTGTATGTGACTCAGTTATTTAGAATTTAAGACAAAATACTGAACTACTACAATCAGTTCCACAATTCTGTCCAAAAACCTGCT
>JAQQZY010000001.1:23125016-23147444 GCA_030068375.1 Ostorhinchus rueppellii
TTTTTTACAACTGAATGAGAAGTGCACAGGGATATTATCCTACGCACCTGTCAAACTAATGCCCCTTGAAACACATCCAGGTAGAGGTCTGCGCGGGACTGAAAAATCAGTCCCGCTCCCGCATTGCGCTCACCTCTTCCCACCCGCATCCCACAGTGAGCTTTCAAAATTTGTCCCGCGTCGCACTACTTGCGTTGGGTCTCGCGAGTCCGCGGGACTCCCGTGTGCAGGGCTCTACCACAGAATTCCTTCCACACTGCCACCTACTGTTTAGGCCCTGTAACACCCACCTGTGAGGCACGGGCCACAGTAGGCCTGGGTAAGAAAAAGTCGATTCAATCAATCTTGGACTGATTTTGTTTTCATTTTGTGGGATCAATTATTAGTGGATAAAATCGATTTTTCAGAGCTGGGCCACGGGTCCCTGACCCGGATAACGCTTACATGGAAGCGCAGCCGGCTCCATCTTGAACCCCAGGGGAAGTCTTGGTCTTGCTTGTGATGGTTCTGATGTGGGAGAGATGTGGAACAGTTGTGGGGAAAACCCTTCAGTGGGAGGTCCCCCCCAGCTTTAGTCCAACTCGCAGTGTGGAGGCACTGGCCACTCTGAAGTTCTCCAAGGCGGGTTGCGGAAGCCGGTCATTCTAGGAATATGAACTTGGATCCATACTCAGGTGATAGTATCAGCTGTGGCTGAGTATGAAGTTAAATTAACAGTAAACAATGATGGATGGCTACTGCTGCCCCCCGCCCCCACCCCTTCGCTCCAACCAACAAGCACGGAGCCCCCCCCCCCCCAGCAGTTGAAGCTACCAGCCATAAAACTGAATAAAGATGCAGAAGTTCATTCTGAGCCACTGTACAAACAGTAATGTTTATGTCCTGTTCATTAAGAGCAGATTCATGTATTTACTGCTGAAATGTCATATTTATTTCCTTCCGAATATAAATATTGATCCCAGTATTGATGTGTTCCATGTCTGCGATAGTCAAATAATTAGGTTACAACTCAAAATTGTACTTTGGTATCACTAAATGAATCTGAATCAGTCAATTAATACTAAATTATACCCAGCCCTAGGCCCCAGTACGTACTTGTGAACGCAACATCATCGGGAAAGGTGTGAACGTATCCAAGTACAGCAGGGATCCGGATACCCAATCTGAAACCACCCTTATTCCTAATGTTAAGAATATGGGTAACGATAAGTAAAGGCTCTGTGTATCTCTCAAAGCCTTAGAGGCAAGTTAAGAGAGAGATTAATGTTTACTTTTCTGCTGTTATATTTTGGTGCATATTACAACTTTATTGTTGATGGAATATGTTCAGACAATTGTACAAACCCAGACTATTGTGCGAGACAAATATTATATTTAATTTCAGTTCAGTAACAGGGGATCAATATTAAATTTGGGACAGGAAAGTATGTTTTTATGGCCACCTTTTACCAATGACACTCTTGTTGTTGTCATTTTACATATTATTCTTGGTGTGGATGGTCTTTTACTTTCACATGGCAGTGGGTGGTGTATGATGTCTTTGCTATTGGGCTTTTGTGAGTGAATTCAGGACCAGTTTACACAGGATTAATCTGGACAAGCAAACAAACAACTGGGCCTGAGCATTGGATCTTTCACATGCAGTATGACTAGCACTGCACCCACTACTGGGATCAATGTAAAAAAACAAAAAAAGAAAGAATAAGAAAGTTTTACTATATTTTTCTGCAATAATAAAATACTCTGTAACACTGTACTCTGTAATAATTGGCTGTACTTCTTGCTGCAACCAACTAAATAAACTGAAAAGGAAAATACTGAGTAGAAACCACAGGCTAAGTGCTAATACATGGCTTTTTCCTCAATAAAGACTTCCTTCACAGGTTTTCACATAATAAACTTTTCCTGTACCCACATCAGCAAATCTGGAATCTATGGACTACACAGCAAGTAATGACACAGCTAATTTCAAGTTTTCCTCCATTCTGCCCTCTGTGCCTGACTGGATGTCTTGTTATTTGTCACAGTGTGCAGACACTCACCAAGCGATGTGCTTCTTTCTTTGCAACAAACCACTATTATATGGAGCAAATAATAGTAAATAATGGGTTTCAGAGCTCAGTGGTGCCTTTTCTGTCTCTGTGTGTTAAAGGCCCAGCTTGCACTTTGGACATAACATGAGACACATATCAGAGGAAACACAATCTGAAAATGTACAGGGTGTCCCTAAAGTCTGGACACATAGGAAATCTCATTAACTATTTTTTTTTTTTTACCTCCAGATTAAATATCGCTTTGGTGAAAGAAGAAAGAATTGAACTGGTACATCTGAGTGTTTTATGTGAATGGTGAGGTTAATAGACAGAATGTTCCATACTGGTCAAAGCAATCCACATTGGGTGGACCATTCCAAACAGCAAGGGGCACAAAAAATTATAGTGTGGTGTGGTTTGTGGAAAGCTCCTGTCTCGGGGCTGTTTTTCTTCGATGAATATGTAACTGGTGAGATTTATCTCACTGTGTTGAGAGACCAGTTAATGCCCCAACGTGAAAGGCTAGGTGAAGGACATCCTGAGTGGTTCCAACAGGTTGGCGCCCCTGCCCATTTTGCCTTGTAAGAGGCTAAATGACAATTTCTTTAACTGGACTGGAAGACATGGTCATGTGGAGTGGTCTTGTTCACCAGACCTTGGCCTCCTTGACTTCTCTTTCTGGGGTGTACTGAAGGAGAATGTTTACTCAATGAAAATCACAGATGGAACACACTTGATGAAATGCATAAAGAGTGAATGTGCTAAAATCACTGGCAATGTAGAGTTATTGCATCACTTTATTTAATTATTTGCATCACAAATGATGGAAATCCTTATTTATTATTTAACATTCCAATTGGATAAAATGTTGTTGAAATGATTTTATTTTTTAAAAATATGCATTTTTGCCTATGGTCCAGACTTCAGTGACACACACACACACAGATCACTAATTACACTTACCTCCTGTTACAAGATAGTGAGACCCCGTGCCTGGGGAGCTGTGAGTTGATATGGGGGTAGGTGGGCACTGATATATAATTTGGTACACATTCCAATAAAGACTTTTTTCTTCTAATTTTCAAATAAGCCCAAGCCTTCCTCTACTCTGAGTCCACGTTCATGTCCCAGGTAAATATTTATAAATAGTCAAAAACGTCCATATCAGCAAATGACCAGGGGTGAAGATTCACCCTGAGATGCAGGCGTTTGTTGTTGTGCTGTCTTTGTTGACACGCCTCGTCAGTGTTGTGGTGGTTTGCAGTTTTAAGACAGTGGACTGAGAGTGAGCTCCAATTATCCCGCTATCACACTGCTTGCTCTTCTTGGGAAAGCTTAAGCCAGCATGCTCGGAATCAGACTCCAAACAACTGTCAAACTGTGTACAGCATGAATGTGTTATATCAGTGACCATCAAAGCTTCTGCACAAACACGAATGTTCGAACAGAAAAAAAAACCATCCATAATATACTCATTTTACATGCCACATTTTAATATTAACTTCTTTTAGAGTGTGTGCACATTGCTTAATTTAATTTCCAGAAGTGTACACATTGTGTTCTCTCTACATGAGAGATAATTTGATGAGAGATTGTGATAAATTATTGTTGTTGGTCTTGTGAATGCCATGGAGCATCAGGAGATAAGAGCCAGAAGTACATGTTTCCATGACAACCTATTAAATATAATCCATTTACATGTGTAATTTATTTATTGTAATTATTCCACTGGCTGTAATGTGTTAAAATATTCTGTAAAAACAAAAAACAAAAAAAACACCCAAACAAAACCACTGTGCTATCTGGGCCTCACATTGTCATTTAACAGAAGGACCCCAGAGTGAAACTGTAAGATGTCTACATACTGAACATGATCTTGGATCAAAAAATGCCTCTAAGCCTCAGTGGTATCTGATAATTCAAGTCTGATTACTCCACATATGTAACGATAATTATGCTTACTTCAGCATAGAGCCTTATTACATGAATCAAACACGAGTCTGGTATTTACACCGGGTGTGCCTTGGGTGTATTATTGTCTTAATCACGTTATAATAACACTTCTGCTGTGCATGCAAATGCAACCAGACATGGAGGATGGATAAGTGAGTCTGTCTTGCCTTCTTTCCATTCGCCATGATACTCCTCGCCATTGGAGTAGGTGAACGATCCTCGTGTCAGGGTCATGGGTCCTGCTGCATCACACAAAACACACAGTCACACAAATAGATACACAAAAATCAACATGACAGACATAGATTTACACCTCTAGCACGAAGACTCCAGATGTTTAACAATCCCTATGAGTCATCAATCACTAATGAACCCTTTCTGAGGCATGTCAGAATAAATGTGCTGTATGACTATAGGTCTGTGGCCTACATGTGTTCAAAAAAGTATCTCACAAAAAATGGGGCATGAATAGGTAGCAGAACACCCTCTTTTCTCTGACTGCACAAACGTCATCTTCCCATTCTGCCATAAGAGCATTAATCAGGTTCAACACTGATTAATTACTTCAAGAACTAATGAATAGTACAGTTATTTCGTCACTTTTTACATTTTCTTATGATTATCTGAATCAATGCTAAAGCTTGAACCCCCAGTGGGGGTTTAAGGGGGCAAGGTGCAGCAAAATCACCATTATAAATGCTTTACATCATTTAAAACTGTATTATCTTTAAATCATTATTATTATTATCATCATACACTAATAAAATTACTAAAATTGAACCTCACTAATGTGACCACTTTCGGAACTAAAGCCAAGAGTTCACCTTAATAAGGTTGTCCTCAGTTATGGCATTCAATTCCATTCCATTCCAAATAATTTTAAATTAAAAACAACCACATACAGTAGAGGTATACACCTATGTTTGACAACTTTATGTGATTCACTCAATCACTGGCTGTGTTCCACAACAACTCAAAGATATTTAATATTCAGTTCATGCAGTTCTATAGTTCCCACTGAATAATAACATATTCCGAACCTTCTGTGGCTGCCTGTTTATTTTTCATGCAGGCCCAAATGCTGCTTGAATAGACAGGTATCTCTTCACAATTAGACTTTAGTCTAGTTTAGATTTAACTCCCTTTTCCATATAGACTTGCATCATAAATGGGACATGGGCAGTAGACCCCCCTCCAATACAAGAGGTAGGAGAGCTTTGGGATGCATAACTTTGCACTTTGAAGTACATACGTGTGGACGGATAGCACAGTATGTATGCAGGAGAGTGGGGTTCAAATTACAGCAAGAGGAATTATATTATTTTCAACATTTTACACGTTCAAAGAAGGGGCATGGTGCTGAGGGTGCCGGTAAATCCACCCTTGACATTAGTATTTAACCCTCAAAGACCAAAAACTACAGTAACTGTTTTCTTATTGATAATGTTTCATACATTTTAAACCACTAATCCTATCAATCCATGTAAGTAATTCAGGTTAGATGCCGTTTCTCAGCTTGTCATTGGCATCAGATTAGTCTTTTTTAGACGTTCAGAGCTTCTGTGGTAAATAGAGACACTATCATTTTCTACAACACTTACTCACAAGTAAAACCCATGGAGTTGGATAAATGACGGTGGTTGTAGATGCTTGTTTTACATTCGGTTTATGATATATTTTGTTGATAAAGCCACTATTTATTTGTTTTCTCTACTTTGATATAACTGTTGGATTTCCTCTGAACTTTTAAGAGCATCTACGTGGTCAGTAAATTAAATACAAGAAAATACTGAATTTTTACTGAATAATGTAAAAGGCAAGAGATAATATGACAGCAATAAAATGGGATCCCAGAATGGTGTAGTCCAGGGTATACAGTGGTATGTGGTGTATACCTACTTATTTTTCAGTCATCATTGCGTATACCCACTTCTAAATCCCCCCCAATGTGCATCATTCAGTAGTATATGAGCCACATTGCTATTTTTTTCCCCTAGGATGGTGAAGCCATGAACTGCCCTACTCTGCATGTAATTCGCCAGGACTAGCTGCCTTCACTGATTAGATTGGTTAACTTTAGGCATGAGGACTAATGATCCAATCAGAGACAAAGTAAGGTGGGTCATGCTGAGGAAAATATTGCTAAGCAACAGTGGCCACCTCTGGAACCTGAATGGACACCTCTGGAACCAGTGCCACCCCAGTTGGTTGACAGGTCACAGCACATCTTGTTGAAAGATGCGCAATTATTGGAAATGCGAACGAGAAAGGCAGAATAAACATATTTCAAGTGAGTGACACATATGGAGAGAACCTACTTTCATAAAATACATAATTCTGATGTATGTTTTAAGGTGGTTTCAGAATGAGTGATTGTTTTAAACTACTGGGCATATGACTGCACATTTAGAGGAGAGATGTTGTCGCCAATAGTTAAACTGTGAGTAGGTTAACATTATGAAAGGCTAACATTATGAAAGGCTAACTTTATCCTACGTTTGCTTTATGTTGAATACATTTACATTCATGCAGCTACTTGTGTGATCACTAATACCTACAAACTGCTCCTGATCAAGTTATGATAACTTTATAATAGTGAGCAAATACTACTGACAGATTTTTGGGTAAACTAAATAGAGTAGTCTTACATGTCACTGTTTCTGAAACAGTGTGTTTCCTCTGGACTTCTAAAAAAAAAAAAAAAAAAAAAAAAGGCAAAATTTGAGAGTATTCACACTGCTCCACTACACCAATGGGATCCCAGGCAGAGTTCTGAAGGACTGTGCACACCAGCTGTCTGAGGTTCTGATGGACATATTCAACATCTCACTGTCCAAGGCCAAAGTCCCATCATCCAACAAGTCATCCGTAATCGTCCCTGTGCCAAAGACCTCTGCAGCATCAACGACTACCACCTAGCTGCACCCACTCTTGTCACCATAAAGCACATTGAGAGGCTGGTGGTGAGACATCTGAGACAGACCATTGATGTGGCTGACCTCTCTCACAAATGTGTATACAGGTAGAACCAGTCCACAGCTGATACCATCTCTGCTGTTAGACACCAGGCTCCCTCTCCCCTGGAGAATAAGGACTCCTATGTAAGGTTGCTGTTCTGGATTTCAGTTCTGCATTTAATACCATCATTCCACAGAAAATGGTGACCAAGCTAGCAACACTGGGAGTTTCCTCATCTATGTGCAAAAGGGTCCTGGACTTCCTAACCTGGAGGTCACAGAGTGTCAGGATCAACAACGTCATTTCCTCCACCATCATCCTGAACACTGGCTCCCCCCAGGGTTAGATGCTCAGTCCACTGCTGTACACACTGATGACTCATGACTGCAGAGTTCACCACAAGAACCTGGTGGTGAAGTTTGCAGATACAGCAGAGGTTGGGCTCATTGTCCACAGTGACAAGTCGGTGTACAAGCTGGAAGTGGAGGCGCGGTGATGCAGAGACAACAACCTCATCCTAAACATTCAGAAGACCGAGGGGAAGATACCACCCCGCCTCCTCTCCACATCAATGGTGCAGCTGTAGATATGGTCTCCTCTGTCATGTATCTCAGGGTACACCTGACCAACAACTTCACCTGGCGCACCAACACCACAGCTGCAGTAAAGACAGCCCACCAACGTCTCTATGTCTGGAGTAGACTGAAGAGGGAAAAATGGGATGCGGACCTCTCCAGAACGTTCTACAGCTGTGTGGTGGAGAGCATGGTGACCTCCTACCTCACTGTGCGGTACAGTTGCTATATTGTGGCAGAAAGGGAGGTGCTGCAGAGGATGCTAAAATCTGCACAAAGGACTGTTGGGTGCACCTTTCCATCTATCAGGGACATTTACACCACCAGATGCAAGGTGAAAGCCACCTGCTTCCTCTATGACCCCATCCTTTACACAACTGTTCACCCTCCTGCCCTCTGAATTGTTTCTCATTTAGTTGTTAATTGTAACTTATCAACTACTTATCTACAAGGGGATCAAACATAAGAAACCATTCAATTGATAACAAACACAAACATGATTTTTTTTAACACTGTTGTAATTCCATATCTTTTGTTGTTTTTGTCTTATGTCTATTTCATCTTGTTACATCTTCTATTCTGTGTCTTTTATAACTTAGGTTCACATGGCATTGATGTGGTCAACATTCAAAACCTTCCACAGAACTCTATTTGCACTAGTAATAAATCGCATTACCTGTGATTATCAGGCATTTAACTATTTTTTGCAACCCAGTATTGCATGTGTATCTCATATGAAATGAGAGATGTACAGCTTTTTGATTTATCATGTTTGTAAATATTATATATATAAAAAAATATTTTCGTCCCATTAGGAATCAAAGGTTTCAGGGTTCAATTATAAGTAAATGTTCAACCAAACCAACCGTCTATTTCCAGTCCTTCAAGTGTTGTTATAGCTGATAACAATAAAAAAAGAGTAATATCATATGTTGTGAGTTTGTCAAATCACATTTTACTTCTCTCAGATGTTAATTGTACAGTGCGAATCATAAAACCTTATGACAACCTAGACATAGATGTAGGAGAATTTCATATAAATAAGCTGAATCTTAAAAACATCTGTTAACAAAGCGGATGCGTTTCGGTCCGTCACCCTATGCTAGGCCTAGGCTTTGGTCTTTGTGACACTGAATTTCCAGTTGCACACAAACATACAGATGTATTAATCATCTGTTTGGGGGGGTTCCTTCTGGAGTTGGAGACAAACAGCAGCAGACAGGAGTATCAAAGAAACACTTAGTCTTCGGAGTAAGAAAGGAGAGCACTCAGGCTCATTTATTAGGCTGAATAATTGCTCAAATGCCATCAGGCGCGCTGTCAGATTAGGAGGAGGAGTGTGTATCCCTCTATCTAATGTTGCCACAGTAACGGCGCCCTAATCCCTTTCATCCTGCCGGCATGACGCTACCAGCCTCAGAAACACACACAAACACTCGGTGAGCCGGCCCGCAGAAGTAAAATAAACACTTTACCTGTCGTTTTTTAAAGATCAACTCAGTCCCTTTTGTCTACATTACTGAAAACAGCACAGCAGATGGAGGATTTCTGCTCCGCTCAGCGATAATTTAGCCTTTTCTGTAGCTCCTAGCTCCCTGGCGGAGCTGCCTCAACGTCGCTCCAAGGTTCCATGTTCTGATTGGCTGTCACACTTCCACTTCGGAGTTAGACGAGCTGCTATTGGCTGAGAATCCCTGCTGTCCAGCCCTCCACGGGAGACATCTTTGTCGAGGGCAACGGGTTCAACGACTTAATTAGCCGGAGTGCTCCTCTGTTAAAGCGTTTGCCCTTGCCTTTTTTATGTGCTGCCCACCGTCTCTGTAGGATTATAAAAGGCGGCTTTTAATGATACCGTGTCATTTCATGTTTCAATTTGGTGATTAGTCCTGCGTTTTGGCGAGTTTTATGGAACTTGATTTATTGTTCTCTCTGTGCTAAAACAGCTGCACTGTGGTGGTGAGGGTTTGTTAAATGAGGTGAAATGGTTTCAGAGGCAATAAGGCTTTCATTCTCTAAAAACCTGGGGAAAAGACCAAGGTGACCCAGTTGAATCTAAACTCTGCCATTCTGTGTCTTTTCCATTTTTCTCCAGGGAAAACCACCACCACCACACACATGGCTACAGTTTTCATTTCAATCCTATAGCCTGGCTAATAATTATTTATTATAAAAACTTAATTTAAAAAGCTACTGTAAATAGCCTATTCAAGATACAATTCTTCATTTTCACATTAACATACTTTATTAGTCAACTCACATAAACATAGGCAAAAAAATAAAATAAAATTTGACATGGTAATTTATAAAGCACATAGGCTAATGCATTTAAGTAGCTGCCTAAAAAAATAGATGTAACCAATAAAACACAACACATTTGTGAATGTATTAAAGAAACACATAGAATAAAATGAACTCTAGCATAAAAACAACAACCGGTATACAATAATCATACTTCAGAATAATTATGGTTACCATAATTTTCATGATAACTGAATTTTATCATTTTCATTTGTTTGTATGTCTTTTAACATTATCACATATAATGTAATATAACATCATATAAATGTAATGTCTGTGTAAGTTCTCATTTGCCCAAGTAATCCTTCTTGGTATAGTTTTTCTAGGTTCAACTGGACTAGTTTAGCAAAAGGCTTCTTCAGTTCTAATTGCAGGTGGGGGAAGCAGATCTGTCTGTGGAGGTTGTTTTTTCCATAATGACCTTCAGTGTTAGGGTTGTAGAGGGGGTGGCCCTGGGTTTCAGGGGCGCTAGAGGGTATTGTGTGTGAGTCCCTGGGTGAGAATGCAAGTGAAAAGGGAAGAGATGTCACATGAAACCATGATTTCATCTGGTTCCATCATTACTTCTTTGTTGTACTTGTGTACTGCTGGTATTATAGTCTTTTTTTATTTTATTTTATTTTTTTTACTTTTTCTGTTTTTTATTTTTTGTAATTATTGCTTTTATTTATGATTCTGCACTTTCTGCTGTGACATGAGTCAGAACAAGGAACTTTTATACATCAGATGTGTACAACTGATGTACAGTTTTGTGTTGATGATGGCTCAGACTCCAGTATCAACCAATTTGATTTCAGTGGTCTCAGGTCAAAGGTCAAGGTGGCTATCAATTCTTAAAATAATAGTTTCTTAGCAATGGCTCAAATGAATTTAATTTAATTTTGCACAAAGGTTCACTTAGGCCCCAGGCTGAACTGAGTGGATTTTGGTGACCCAAGGTCAAAGATGAAGGTTGTATGACCTCACACACAGTTGCTAGCAATTCAAAGAACTGAATGAACAGATTATGACACAAGGATACGGCACATGTCTGATTGAACTTACAGTCCCTCTGACATTGTTAGTTTTATTTATCTTTCAGCACACCACTCTTTACACTTCCATGATTTACTCTCACGTCAATTATAGAGGGTGAAGACAATGATAAAGACTATTTTGTATTTTTTCATGTATAGTCTTGATAGAGTCATCTTACTGTCTTTTTTTATTTTTAAGATTTGTTGTTTTATTCATTGTTTTGCACATACTGCTCAGTCAAAATCAGATAATTTTTCACCCCATATTTATCTATCACCTATACTACTAATGAGGATTCCTTTAAGTATATTATCTTGTATTATCTTTATGGGTTTATATGGTTAGCTATTGTAATGATCATAATTGTAATACAATGTTAAGAAGTGATGGATAACCTCATGACTGTGAAAATAATCTGGGAAATATATTTAATTAAAAAATATACAAAAGAGAACACCACCAATATGCAAACAGCAGGTGAAAATAGACTATTTAAGAATTCCCTACTTTTATTATGGCCATTCGTTAATGAAAGACAACCTAATCTGTTAAAAAGAGCTTTAGTAATCCTTTAATTGGCTACATTAATATTGATGTTGGCTGAGATACAGTTTCCCCACAAATGCAATCAACTGCAGAGGAATTTAACAGGAACAGTCATTTTAGCAGTCACTGTTCGCACTCATGTCAGCCTTATTTTCTTTTGGTGAAATTCATTTTTAACATTTTTTTTGTCACAGTGTCTCTTTGGAACCTCAGATACAGTTTCTTGTCTCCATATTCTCAGCTACAGTTGTATTTCCTCCCAGTTCCATAACCGCACTGTAACACATCTGTTAATTTACACAATGCAGTGTCTTTATGCTAAATCTCCGGCACACCCGCGCCCTTTGACACATATCCCTTAAAGCCACGGCAAATTTGGAGCACAGGCGCCATGTGCTACACCCTATACAACATTAAAACAGACGAACATCCCATTAAACGACCAATGACAGCGCATCCAGGCACTGAGATGCTGGGAGGGATGGAAGAAAAGGGGGGGTGCTTTTGGTGGGTGGGACAAATCAGCGCTATAGAAAGGGGGATGCTGCAGCCCCGTCCCTTCATATCTCACTCCACTCAGCAATAGAATAAAAACCACCGGTGACGTGCGCGCAGGGAAGCACCCAGCAGTATGTGCGCGCCCACGGGAGGGGCCGACAGAAAATGGCGAGTCTGTGCAAAAGGCAGCAATGCACGATAGAGAGGCGCGGCTTTCGGCAGGAACTTGACTCTTGGAGGCACAAACTCATTCACTGTGTAGGTAAGCTCGCTTGGCATTATGTGTGTGCGTGTGTGTGGCGTGGTCAGGGCCACGGTGGGGTGCCGGTGCCTCCGTGGGAGCGTTTGTTTTTTTGGAATGTAAAGAGCAGCGCGAGCCGGGCTGTAATGTCCACTGGAAAACCTATAGGCTCTCCATGAAGCTGTCATTTTTTGTTACGTACGGCTGTTGCCTGGCGCTGCCCGCCTCCCACCGGACATTCCCAAAAATATTCACCTCTAAGTTTCTGGGCTTGTATCGCACGTGTTGTTTGACGTTTTACCTGCACAGCTCGTGCTTGTAACCCGTTTGACTTTTGAGTGTTGTTTCGTTTGAGTATCTGTGTCTCACGAGCGCACAGGTATTTTTTATACTTTATTCCATAGCTGTTTATTTATTGTAAGCAGGGCATGTCACGTGCGCAGATGGAGCTGCGCCTCAGCCAATCAGCTGCCGCTCTATAGGTAGGCCCGTGCCCGCGCGCGCGCCGCAGGGTTTAGATTTTGGTGGGGGGGAGGGCGGTGCGCGCTCTCAATCTCCAAACATGACTCCCCCCTCCTCCTCCTCCTCCTTTACTGCCCTGGAAATCGGCTTTTGGGAGCGCGCATTGCTGCATTGGGGGAAATTTCAGTGGAAATAATTTTGTATTTTCGGGGAGGGGGAGGTGGGGGTCGACTGGGAGGACGGACCCTCGGTGCTGGCTGCGCTCGGTACTTGTTGAAACGGTGGTGGTGGGGAAACTCCGGCGTTCGGGTTTGTCCGGCGCACTTCGCATTAGGGCATTTGTGATTTTGTGTTTATTTCGGACACCGCATCTGCCCCTCAGTTCTCATGTGTCCGTCTTCAGTCTTTTGTCCCGGGGTGGAATTAAACCTATAGCCATCAGTCCACTCCTTCTCCTTCAGCCTTTCTCCATTAGTTCACGTCAGCTTTTATTTTGGATTTTCTCATCTATACATCTTTCCCACCCCCCTTCCGTCCATCCACCCCATCCATCGTCCAATCCTCCATTTCTGGTGTATTTTATTAGCTCTGTTTAATCCGGTTACATCGACCGATCCCGATGTTATGGCAAGATTATCATCCACTCTTCGCCTCTGATCTCCTAACCTCTCAGGGTTTCCTCGGCTCTCCGCCCGTCTCCTAATCTGGCTTTTATCGGTCAAATAAAACACCGACCACCACCGCAGCATCAGCATCTTCCTGGTCTGGGTGTTGCGGCTCCACTTGTTTTTGGATGCATCTCTGTGTCCAGATGTTGTGCGTTGTTGACCTGTCCCCTACTTACGCATCCGACCGCTGTATAATAACTCACACGGCCTGATTCTGAGCCAGCAAGCGGGGCTTTTTAGTAAGAAAACCTCCTAATGAAAGGATATAGTGCTAAATTAAAAGGCTGGGTAATCTCTGACCTCCAGTTGGTGCGATCAGTATGAAGCCATAAGGAACTGCATTCACCAGTGTAAACAAAAGGGCTTTCCCTTCACTTGTCATTTGTCTAACACTACTTTGAGGATTTTCTCATGGGGATTTTTTTTTTTTTTTTTACACCGACGCGTTAAAATCAGGTTCCTCCTATTCTTTTTTTTTTTTTTTAACCATATTCCTAATGATAGTGATATTTCTGCGTCCTACATATTGTCTAATTAGTGCCGTAGTGCAGTAATAATTTACTGGGTCACTGGGCTTGTCTGTCTGTCCTTCCCTAAAAGTCAAACACATTTTAAAGTGTTGCATTTCTGAAAAGAGCTGACTAGAAAGCACTAATATGCACAGTAAGGACATCAGCGGAGCTATAAGTCCCTGTAGGAATACTATAATGATACTAAAATCGATTCAAATAGCATAATTATGATAAACACACTGTAAGCTCACTATTATGCACCTTAAATCTATGTTGTAATACCTCGCTGATACCACAGGGGATAAGTACATCTCAGAGCACACAATTGGTGATTACAGCAAACACGATGGGTGTTACTTTCTGACATTCTTACTGTTGCAACAAACATGGAATATTAAGACAAACTTTAGGGCCAGTAGTTAACTTTTCTTCACCACTTGAAGCATGACGGGAGAAAAAAAACCTATCTCCTGGTTTATTTCTTGTCTTACAGAGTCTTGTTTGGTTTTCACACAAATAGGGATGGAACTAATAGTGGATCGGTTGTGTTTTGGTGAGAACTATAGCTGTAAAACCTGATATGTCAACAAGGCAAAGGCATGTCGTGCATCTCATTCAAGCAGAATTGAGAAGCAATGAACCGTGGAGGTGTTAAACATTGACTGTTGGATGGCAAAGTCAGGCTTACAGGTGGACAGTCTGCAGAATCTGTGTAAGGATACAGCTTGCAGGCATTTTATAAGAAGCCCTGTATGCCATAAAAGGTTAACATTATTAGTTGATAGCAATTATAGCCCAACTGCTGATTTCTTTGGCACATATTTCTGGATAAGAGGGAGCAGCTAATTTGATTGCTGGAAGGTTGTGGCAGTGCTGGAAAGAGACAGACTGTGTGTGAGAGAGGGAGAGGTGTGAGTCTGAGTGGCAGATTGTGTTTTTACTTCCAGCATGTCTCACAACAGGAGCTCCACTGCACGTAGATAATTGCTGGAGTCAAAATGTAGATTTCCAAGAACTAAACTTCTTTTATTTGCTCATTCATTTACGGCAGAGACTTTGCTCGGCTGCTGTAAGTAAAGGAAGGCAGCTGTTGAAGGCTTCGTCTTTTAATATTTGTGGTTGTATTAAAGAAAGACTATGGAACTTCTGCCCAAAAAAAGATCACAAGTCAAACACAAAGAAGTCAGAAACCATTTAATGCTGTGTGTTTAAATTGCAAGGTCGCAGCTCAGTTTGTATCTGAGACATTGTGGAGAATCTAGCTAAAGAGCAGTTTTTCTGTACTTTTAATGCTTTTGGTGAAATGTAGGGATGCACAATTAATGGTAATGATAATCTGTATTTTTGCCAAATCATAGCAAAACTTATCTCATAATACTTGACATTTAGCGCTGGTCTAGACCAGACTGAATAAGTTAATTCAGAGACATCAGGGTTGGGGATGGGGGGGGGGCATGGATGCACAGCAAACTGAACTATAAGCATGTTTGCAAAGTGGAACGATCAGATTCAGATTTTGGCGGATTCAAGGTGATAAATTGCAGAAATCAAACAGAAAACAAACACAATCTCTGCTGTCTTGTGATATTTTGGACTGCCGGATACTGAGCGCACAGAGGTGTTGTTTGAATTGACATTTCTTGTTCGGTAATGTGTACATTTTCCGCACTAGATTCAAATCTAAATTGCAAATTGGGGGATGACTTCTCCAGATTGTACAGCCATACTGACATAGATTAGTTTCTGGAATGACAGTCATCAAATAAGTCAGAAAAAGTGACAAAACTGCTAATATTTTGCAGAAAATCTGTCTGGTTCATGATCAAAATGACGAGTTTCTGCATCTTATGATGAGAAGCCTCTGGTTTGTTTCCTTTTGTTTACTGCCGATTAATGAATGAGTTGCACAGGCTAGTGGGATCTGTGCCTCCCTGTGTGTTTCTATCTGTTTATCTATTCCCTCGATTACCAACTGGACTGTACTCAAAGTCAAATCTGCGTCTTAGTGCATCAACAACAAAATCCCTGCTCCACGCCTCCCTCTCAGAGCGGCTGGCTTTTATTTCAGTAATGGACAGATGGACGCCCCGAGAGATTTGCCTGCTACTTTCTCATCTTGTTAATTCTTTTCATGGGCTTTCTGAAAAAAAGGGAAACAAAATGTGGTGCATTTATGGGAGCTGGTGGGGAGAGTGGCAGCGTTCCACCCATTTGACCACACTGGGTGCCAACGCTGTAAATCTCAGTGCGCTCTTTGTTGCATATAGATGAACACACACCCTCTGCATCACATATAAATGTGTGTGTGTGTGTGTGTGTGTGTGTGTGTGGCTATCTGGGAGTGATCCATGCCAAACTGGAAGCCCTGTGGGAGGAAGGGCTGCTCTCTTTGGGGTAAGGGGGGGTTGACTCCAATCTGTGGGGAAGTAAAATACACCACTGGCACTGAGTGCACATTGACAGAAGGTGTGTATATATGTGTGTGGCCATGTTTTTTTTTACATTATTGGCTGTAAATCTGCTTCCACACTTACGTATGCATTGGCCCGTACCATCAACTATTACAGCTGAAGGCTTTTTTTGTTCTGTACAGTTTTTCTGCCTCCATCACCTTGAAACGCACCCATGATTTTAACTTCCAGCAGGATCCAAACTATGGTTGTTCTGCTTCTTTTATCCACTGGCCTGAACGCATTTCAGAGTATTTTATCCACCAAAAACTATCTGTATTTCAGGCTCTTACACGAGCTCAGGGTGACAGCTTTCAAAGAACAAACCATTATTTAAGTCTCTGAAGAGGAGGAAGGCGGCTGACGTCCTAAAAGGCCTTTTTGCAATTGTTGTTTTTATTCCATCTCCCAGATAAAATCCTTTCTTTGCCATAATTTTGTTCCCCCAGCGCTGTTTCCCAGTTCCCCAGGGAGTTTTAAGCAGAATATGAAAACGGGGAAGTAGATAATTACGTGTGAATACTGGAGGATACATGAGTGTTAAAGCCTGAAGATGAGGCAGTTCTTCTGGTTATTGAAGCCTTTTTAACCAAATCCTACTCTTTATTTTTTGGAAATTACTATAACTCATGACTAAATTTTAACTCCAGTTCATTTTTTTTTTCAGTTTTAGTCTCGCTTTATTCATTCTTACCATATCTTTCACTGATTATGTCACTTATCAGAGTTGTAATTTATTTGAAATGTAAATATTGGCAACTTTTCATCCAGTAGTTTTGTTTCTCACATTAGAAATAGAATAGTATGTTTGAAATGTGCAAATAGTTGCATTTTAAAGTAAAGAAGCTAAAACTTTTCCACATTTTTACTTGCCAATATTTGCATTTTAAGATCAGTATTGACTCGTTTTTATATCTGCATTTTCCAAAATCAGTTTAAGATGCCATCAGTGGTTTTGTGACTCTAACCTGCGTGGTCATGTGGTTTTAATCTGGGTTCAGTGACACATAGGTTTTACAGCTTACTATGATATAAACATGTGACCTAGGTGTGTGGTAAACATCCTGATTATTTTGCCGCGTGCCAGGAGTCCAGTTTGTTTTCTGAATTTATCTTACAGTAAATCAGAACGGCACTACTGAAGAAGTACAAAGAGGTCGACCGTCCCCTCCATAAAAATGCTTTGGAGACTGATAATAACCTGATCATTTGTGGCGTCTCTGAACATGTACTTAAGGAATAAAATTAACTTTGGCTTTTTCTTTCTTAAATGAAGCCTGGAACGCCTTTATTTAACAGTTTGAGCTCATTATTTCGCTCTGTGATCTTCAAAATCTGACCATATTCTGTGTCCTTTTGCATTAATGATTGCAGTTTGGTGCTTAAAGCTCCCCTCCCTTTCTTCTCTTTGAGTTCTCTCCTTTCTCAGCTTCTCTTCGGTCCAAAGTCCTTCAATTCTTTCAACTAAACTTTGTACACAATGTCTCTGACTCAACCCAAAATTTATGTAAGCACTTGCACTCGCTGACCTCTTTGGTACAGTTCTTCTGGATGTAGATGTTTTGTGCAGTTTGTAGTTCATCTTAAGTGTACACACACACACATACACAGACACACACATACGTATTGACATAACACATTCTGCAGCTCTTTATCGTAACCTAATTCGAGCCTTAATAACCAAATGGCTCGAAATGTAAGGCCTACCCCGCATGTTCCAACAAACACTGGGTACACACACTTAAACACTGTTGCTGAAAGGTGCTGAGGCTGTTCTTAAGAGTTGCAGGAATGTTTACTTGGGCCCAGCCTTTTCTTTCACTGAATTCCTGCTGGTGTTTCAAGAATAGCTGCTTTTGTGTGGAAGGTCATATTTAAGTAATTTCAGAGATTTGATCATTGTAAGGAGCTCGAGTGTGCGCATGTGTGTGTTCATGCACCACGGTTCTCCTGCCTTAGTGAGGACCGGCCTTAGCTTTTCATTTCCAAGGTGTACACATTTTATTAAGAAAAGAAGGATGTTTTTAGTGGTTTTCAGTTCCTTGTTTGATGATTGAGTCATGCGGGTTTAAGGTCAGAGTTGAGCTTTGCTTGTCGTCGTTATGGTGTAATGGAAAAGACACTGAGGGAGAAGATTGTGATGAACTGATTGTGCTAGAGCTGCTTTTGGGAAGGTGAAGCAGAAGCTTAAAGTTAAAATATCTTTAAATCAATGAACAATATTTGACATATTTAATGAAAATCGTGTCTTTTTGAATGTTTGGCCACAATCAAAGTCACGTGTGTGTGTGTGTGTGTGTGTGTGTGTGTGTGTGTATAAGCGGGGTTTAATCTTGGCAGCTTTGCTTAAAGATCATGCACCCACTGGGCATGGCAGCGTGCCAGGCAGTCACCACCACCACTGCCACCCACAGGTGTACCCTGGGAAATGTAGTTCCTCAAAGAGCGAGACAGATGGGCACACAGGAACAATAGCAATAGAGAAAGGTAAGGATTGTGGATTCTTTTTGTCGGGCATATTGCTACGACACAACAAACCCTGGAGGACACATGACAGATGAGGTTTGCAGAACAAATGACATGGAAACAATAGGCAATTATTTGCAATTCAAAAGCTGAATGGGACGCCAATATGATTTGGCCTTGGACATAAGTTTGCACATGGAGAAACCGGTAAAGACACAGGTACTGCTGGCTCAGGGAAACTATCACAGAGAACAATTAAAGCACTTCAGTGTACGTTCAAGAGAAAATAATGTTACTACATTTGCTAGTAGATAGATTACATATACGGGCAAGTAAGTTAACCTCCTTTATTATTAAATGTTAGGCTTTATTTAAAACATTATTGCCACTATTTTAGTAGATATATTCATTAGAATTATCAACAAAACAGTCCAGTGGGACATAAATAAATAAATGAATGAATGAATGAATGAATGAATGAATGAATGAATAAATAAAACTACATAAACCTTTACCAAGACCAAAAAACCACCATAAGGCATAATTTGCATACAATTTTTGGTATTTGCTTGAAGTAGATTTTATATGAATATTACCGTGATATAGACTTGTCTCTACTGCTCTATAAGGACTATCACAAATACGACTCAATTCAATTATTATATTTTATTGTAATTTAAAAAAAAAAAAGCAATCACTTGTACATTTCATGAATTTCAGTTTTGATCTTTGATTCCAAACATGAATTTCATCCTTTCTCGGAGGATTAAAGTGCTGCATCCACATACACCGATAAAATGAATCAAGTTGGTGACAGCTTGAAGGGTCGCTTAAGACCATCCTAGAAGAAAAGAGTGAACAAATACCGAAGTCTTGCGATCGGGCTCATTAACAGGAAACATTCAGACATAAAAGAGATGCTTTGGACTGTTTGGGATTCAGAAAAGAGAGTCTGAGCTGCACAGAAACATACATCAGCGTGCAGATATGTCAGCCGCTCAATGTTAAATCCCTACCGTGAAGGTGTGATTTACAGTGGCGCTAAAACCTCTTGCATTTGTTTGTGAGTCTCTGCTGATACATGTGTCCACTAAGAATGACAGGACTGGATGCACAAAGCAGGATCTGACACTGTGTGCTCACAGTATCTGTTTTTGGTTGTTGCTTTTATTGCTGTAAACCTTTTGTTGCATCGTGTTTCTCCTGACAGCCTGTCAAGTCGAACACAGTAAATAAAGGACAAATTGAGAAAGCACAATATTCCCTCATATCTTCTGCAACATTTCATTTAATTTTTGACTGTTTTTACATCTGCATGGCTGTTCTTCCTCAACCTCGTCTCGCTGAGGTTAATTATCTTTACAAATAAGCTTAAACAATGATGCAAACTTTCATCCTCATTGTATGATGTTGTTTTCTGTGACCACATTCGACGACACAGACTGCTGCGGAGGGAGTCTCGGCGATGTCAGCACTGTTGAAACAACACTGCGGTCGTTGTAAAGAGCAGAACAGAGCTTCATCCCTGTTTGTGAAGCTGCAGGCTCCGATCTGACTCATAACCAGACAAATACTGGACCTCATAGTGTTCTCCACAAAGCAGTAGACACGGACAGACGCCTTTTCTTCGGGAAATCTTGTTTTTTCTCTGAGTCTTTATAACTCCTCCGACCTTTCCCTGCTGACAGTAAAGTCATATCTTTTTGGAATTTAGTGGATCAAAGGTTAAAGCTTGCCATTGTTTTCCTCTGGTGGCCATATATTCATTAAATACAGTTCAGTAGTGATTTTTTTGTAGCTTTTTATCTTTAGCTGTTCTCAGGGACAACTGTTCTTGTCAGGATTGTCATATAATCATTTGGTCAGACCATTTCAATGATTTCCGTTTACCTGTGGGGGAAAAAAAAACTGCATGAAACTAGCACATGTCATTTCCACCTCTAGTTCTACAATGTTTTCCAGTGTTTTACTCATTCTTTTAGTGATGAGACCTATCAGAATTATTACACAGTTATTTAACGTGATCAAAATGGTTTCTTTTCACCTGTTACAAAAAACAAAACAAAACATTGGGTGAAACGAATAGAAATGATCAATTTTATTATTATTTCCATCATCCACCAATTGACTGATTATGATTTATTTCCAGTTGTGGATCTTACTTGAATATTTTAGCAAAGCAGCCTGTGTTTTAAGCTGAAACAGGAGATAAAAAGGCTGGGATTGGAAAATACTCCCCTTCCTTTTACAGCTGTCTCCTCTCAGTACAAACCAGATGAAGGAATTTAAACACAAATGCCGTTGTGAAAAAGGTGAAGCTGTTTTTCTGAGCTTCTGTGTTGAAACGCAGAGTAGAGAGGAGAGTTGGTCTGATCAGTGATTGGTAATTCCAGCAGCCAATCATGTATTGAACCCTTCCATGCATAGTGGTCACTACAGTGGACAGCTATTCTCCAGCTGTTTTCTTCTATATTCATGGGTTTTGTTGTTTTAGTTCCATATCAGCCAACACAGTGGACACTTATGCACCATCCCATAATAGACTGTAATTCATACCATTAGTGTAACTATGCTCTTCTTGATAAACCTGATCAGCATTTACATGTTTTAGTGTAAATCGACAAACAAAACATGTTTTGTTTTTTGTTTTTTTTTTGCATATTATCTCCATGAAATGAATAATAACTAGTATTAGAGTTTGTTAAAATGTGAGAAAACATCTGATTAGCAGCATTAAAAAGGTTTTGATTGCATAGTTTTTCATATCCCTTTCTGATATTAGGTTTTAAGTACATGTTTCTTTTCTTCAAAAATTAAATGCATGGTGTCCGGCTGAGTGGACACTTTTGTAACTCCTTTAAAAAATAACCCAAAAAACAAAAACAAAAAAAGCCTGATCACATTGTGTTTTTAACCCCTTGACACCTGAATTTATTTCCAATTATGGAAAAAAAAAAATCATTTGTGTTGTTGGCTTTCAAGTCGGTTTGATGCAAATTTGCGACAATTGGGATCAAGGGGTTTTTAATACTACTACTACTACTAATGATGATGATGATGATTTTTTATTTTAACCAGGAAAGTCTCATTGAGATTAATAATCTCTTTTTTAAGAGAGTCCTGGCCAAGATAGGCAGCAACAAATACAGTTTCAAAGAACAATAAAAACAGACAGATTAAAACACAACACAAAACTATAAACAATAATAATAATAATAATAATAATAATAATAATAATAATAATAATAATAATAATGGATTAGATTTTTATAGTGCTTTTCTAGACACCCAAAATGCTAAAGAAGAATAAAAACACTCAGGAAAAATATCTTGACTAAGGTTCTCATAAGTCGTGCATGAAAGGGTTAAATGAAATCACATGTGATGAAATTTGGTGACGGTAAATGCAGACGTGTCACTTCCTCTCAGGCTACAACAAACTAAACAACCATTATGGATTCTTTAACCAGTGATGCTAAAAAACTATCAAGAACTGCAGCTTTAAGTCATGTCATAGCTACCATATTTAATTATTTTGGCAAGAGGCAATTAGAAATAAAGTTTGTAGTAGGGCTGCTCAATTCATTGAATTTTAATCGTGATTACGATTTTGGCTTCAGACGATCTCAAAATTCATATAATCGAGGAAAAACTATTATTTGATTTCAGATGCCTTTTTTTCTACTACTGTGCTGTACTCACATCACGTAACTCTGTGCTGCTGTACGACTAGCGAACCATTCAAGCTAAA
>JAQQZY010000001.1:23281951-23302069 GCA_030068375.1 Ostorhinchus rueppellii
GTTTTACACAGGAATGCAAGATAATAACTGGAATTGTGCAACTTCATAAAAAAATAGTCATTTGCTGCTGCATTTCCTTTTGCATTTTAGGAAAACATTAAACTGGAAAATGTACAGATAGCAACTATTGTTCTAGTTTAGCATTAAATTTATAGTTTTGATAAAATATCTGGCATATACTGGTGGACTAACCATTAGAAACATAAAAAGATATTTAGGTAAACAGAAATACTGTTCACTTATGGCAGCAGTGGTACACCTTATCCTGGGTGGAGCTGGAAGAATACTGTACATAATGCAGATAGATGATGTATAACAGGAGCAATAATGAATTTAGGGATGACTTAGAAAAGGAAAAAAGGAAACTATAATATCAGGACAGTCCATACAGGAGAATTAAAGGCAAGAAAAGGCAGGTGTATTTATATAGCACATTTCATATACAAGCCAATTCAAAGTGCTTTACATAAAACATTAAAGACATTACACCAGGGAAGCAATAAGAAGTATAGGCATGAGATAAGAAAAATAAAAATAAAATGTAATAAAATGGAGAAGTGAGTCTTGTTTGCCTGATGCGGTCTTGATTGGGTCGGTATACTTTAGTCTTATTTTCAACTTCAATACAAACGGTGTGTTAATGAGCTGCTGTTCCGTTTTCTATGGGTTTGTCCGTTCATTGTTCAGTAGATTTGCGATGTGATTATGTGTTCATGGCTCACACTGAGAGAACTGTGATAATCTGGCTCCCAGGTCTGTTACCAACTGCTCCTCACACATCACCGCTGCTGCCGAGCCTCCTCTTTTTACTCATGCTGTTGTTAAATTATTGATTAGTTTAGCAGATACTGCTACTGCACAGAACATCTCACTGCCTTCTGTTAGTGTTTACTTTTTGCTCTGCATCTAAAGTGTTATAACAACACATTATCTACAAACGCTGCATGATACGATAAGTCAAGAAAATGTAATGCACTGTCACTTCATTAAGCATTTTCTAATGCACTGCTCGCTTCACGTAAAAGCAAATCCTCAGCTTCTTGTCAAAAAATTATTACATAATATGGTGATTGCACACTTTTTAATGATAGAAACATGATAATGAGATTATGTAACAACCAACTGAAATGGATTATTCTATGACCTCATAGTTTAAATAATTAAGCTAAATGGGATTATACTGGTGTTCACTGAGGGCGACATGGCGGTGCAGCCTCACAGCAAGAAGGTCGTGGGTTCAATTCCAACCAGGGACCATTCTGTGTGGAGTTTGCATGTTGTAGCGTGGGTTCTCTTCGGATACTCCGTCAGCTTCCTCCCCCCCATCCAAAGACATGCACTCATAGGTTAATTGGTTAACCTATAATTGCCCACAGGTGTGAATGTGACAGTGATTGGTTGTTAGTTTCTATTTGTTGATCTGCATTGAACCGGTGACTCGTCCAGAATAAACCCCACCGTCACCCATAAGTAGCTGGGATAGGCCCCAGCATGCCCCCCAGCAACCCTAGTGAGAATAAAGTGGGTTCAGAAGATGATGATGATGATGATGATGATGATGATGATGATGATGGTGTTCACTGATCTAAAAGAGCTGAAAAACACAGTAAAAAGTTAGCTGTAGAGCACATTTATCCTACAAACACAAACTCATTGATGTTATGTCAAACACCAACCTGTAAAAACCTACTCATGCTCATATTTTGCAGCGGTGTTTGAACAGAACTCTCAAAGAGCCAATCAAAAAGCTTCGTCTTATTCAACATGATGCCCTAACTCACTCTAGAATAATAATTGGAATGTAATTTATTGCAATACACACTATGTGGCAGAAAGCATTTTGTTATGTTATTGTGCATGATGTTTTTACGTGATTTATTGTTGCAGTGCCTAACACTACTTTTAGAAGTCACGAGACAAATGAATTATGAACCAGTGAGAACATGGATGACATTTTGTGAGTTTCAGTCTCTCAGCAGATCTGTGATGAATCTTCTAAATCCTCCTCTTTGATCTCTCCATGCAGACACTCTCTGAAAGTAGACCAAGACGTGGATGACGAGGACGTTCTGCTGCAGAGAAGCTTGCAGGACGGACTGAGGGAGAACTTGGTCAACTCGTTCAAGCCCCCGCTGGCCCGCTCGCTGCGTATCAAGGAAGAGCTCCTCAGCCAGAAACACTGCCTCTTGAGTCAGCCTGCTGCTCTGTCGTTGTCCAATCTAGAGTCAGCTGGTTTGCTCAATCACGGGCAATCCCACTCCTTGCTTGGCCAGAAGGGTTCCTCTTCTTTCTGGGGGAGCAAGGCCCACCTTGACAGCCTGATGAAGCTAAAGCAGGCCAGCGGAGTTCTGAGCGGGGCTCTCAGTGACCTCAAAGACCTGCCTACCTTCTTGGAGAATCACCACCACAACCACCATGGAGCCTTCTCCTTCAAAAGTTCCCTCCACCTCCACAATCAGCTCTCCAAGACCCACCACAACGAAGCCAAGAGAGACCAGGGCCACTCACTTCCTGTTGACCTGAAGATCCCCCAGGTCCGGGGTATGGACCTCTCCTGGGACTCTCATGCTTCTGATCTGTACAGCTATGGTGCCATGGGGGTCGGAGGTGGCAGCCACGGAGAGAACACCCTGAGCCGGAAGCTGAGAGCCATCCTGCCGAAGCAGAACCGCAGGGGAGGAAGCCTGGGAAGCCTGTTGGATGGGGCGGCCGACTACTGGACCTCCGACCTGGACCACTCCACCTCTGGGCCAGCGTACTCGACCTCCGACGTGGAAGGAGACCCGAACTCCAAGCAGCCGAGGAAGAAGAGGGGCCG
Organism: Ostorhinchus rueppellii; assembly: GCA_030068375.1. Taxonomy (NCBI): domain Eukaryota; kingdom Metazoa; phylum Chordata; class Actinopteri; order Kurtiformes; family Apogonidae; genus Ostorhinchus; species Ostorhinchus rueppellii. The sequence goes on from JAQQZY010000001.1 coordinate 23,284,770, forward strand.
CTATCGTCAGTACAACAGCGAGATCCTGGAGGAGGCTATAGCGGTGGTGATGAGCGGGAAGATGAGCGTGTCCAAGGCCCAGAACATGTACGGGATCCCGCACAGCACCCTGGAGTACAAGGTCAAGGAGCGCATGGGAACCTTGAAGAACCCCCCAAAGAAGAAACTCAAGCTTATGATGAAGATGGAAGCAGGAGGCCAAGATTTCCCCAATGAGTCGGAGAACACTGCGACTCCACGAGATGACGGCCCGCCGCTGGCAGCTGCTGAGCTCAAGGACAATGTAAAGGAAGAGATTGACGATAATTTCAAACCAATCGATTAAATGACTAACACATGTAAACCTCAGTCAAAAAGTAATTTGAAAATGGATGGGGCTTTATTTGTGCCAATTTACTTTGCAGTATCTGGGTGAGCACAAACACAGGGATAATATGAGGAGGATTCTTAAAACAACTGGAGAGAAACAACTAATCGGATGGTTTTAAACAGGCGTCACACGAAGGACGCCGTACAAGCATTTGTTTCGCTTTTATATCCGGGGGCTTAACAAATGCAGCTACAGACATGAGTTACGTGACAATTAATGAAATTTCCATAAGCATGCTGATAATCCCCTGCTCAAAACCCTATCCCCTTCTTTTGAGAACTTGATACACTGAACTGCTGCTGCTTATAAATGCAGTTTGGGCGTTGGACCATTCCAATTTGGGAGAAAAATTAGGGGAAGTTTAAAATTAACTCCTTTCAAAAAAGACAAATTAAAGTCCCCTAACCCCTCCCATCTCCTCTCTCATGGAGAACTAACAGACAATTGGTAAGTGAACCATCTATTCCATTTGAAGCCAACTGTAAAGGTTTAATCATGATATTTCTCACCAGGGTTCGGAATCAAAACCCATTCTCTTATTGCCAGGTAGCCACGATGCTTTAACTGCAAAGCTTTTCTTTCCTCCTTAAGATATTCTGCTAATCTTTGTGTGGACGAAAGCAACATTAACCCGTCCTTTTTGAATGAGAAAACACACACAAAAGTCATTCAGGGATGCATGCTTGTGAGTTTCGCGTATACTACTGACTTCTATCGTTGTCTCTATATTCCTCTTTATCTTTTCGGTTGATTTGTTTTGCTTTCTTTTGCACTACACTTTGGGTCTGGCGCTTACAGACCAGGTTACCTCGGCATCGTTGCCCTTGCATCATGCACTTATTATGGTCTGTCTCTGAAGCCCAGTCACAACATTGCATTGGGTCAGAGGTACATGCCGCCTCTGTGCACTGATCCATAATCAGACCCAGGAAGCTCTTTACCCTCATTTTTTGCCAAGGGACAAGTTGAGGAGTGGTCTGACTATGGATCAGCTTTTTTTTTAAGGTGGAATGCTACCTCATGGACCTCCTTCAGTGTCTCGCCGCTGATCCTGGAAGGCCCGAGCTGCCTCCTGGAAAGCTCATCCCCTCATGGAGATCTTTATTGGATGTAGGCCTTCTGGAATCAGACTGTGAAACTCTGCTGCTATCAGTTGAATATTTAGCTCCTATACTAGGCTTTAGAAAGCCAAAGCTAATGGATGTTAGCTACCAACAACACACTGCTGATGTTTTCTTTTTCTTTTTCTAATCAAACTAACATGAAGCTGATTTTTAAAAGGTTTTCTTCTCCCTCAACCTTCAAAGACGGTTTTAAAGGCAGTTTACTACAACAATGTGCATTTATAGAGGGGTGTTCAATTTGGGGTGGTGGGTGGGTGATATGCAGTTGGGAGGGGTAGTTGATAGAGCTGAGGGAAAGTCAGATTTAATATATTATAAATTATTATGACTGATGACGTACAAGCCAATCCATTATTCTGGATGATTCCTTTTCTCCTCATTTTTAACTCAGGGTATCTGAGACAGATGATGTGGGTTTCAAAAATGCTTGGACCTATTGTTGACAAACCAGAGGACATTACATGCCTCTCGCTAATGCTTTGTCTGAGTAAATATGACAACGCCGTAGCCCACAGACGTGCTAATAACGTATCACAAAGGAGATAAAACACCGACACGGGGTTTGGCGCTAAACTTCTAAAATAGCACTTTTCAGAAGTAACAGACAAAAAATAAGAGAGAAAGAAAGCTGTTTGAGGTTATGCATGTAGTGTAGCTCTACTCTGGGTGATGTGGAGGAAGAAGAGACGAGGAGGGCGGAGGAAAAAAGCTTTAGTGTTTAAGACTTTCAGAGAACTGCAGCTTGGACCCAAACTATTCTTTTTTTCCTCTCGATTACCTTCTCAAGTTAAAACAAAAAAAAACAAAAAAACAAAAAAGGAAAAAAAAAGAAAAAATGGTTGACAGCTTGAACAAGTTGAGTTTTGTGTTGTGTCGTCTTGTTGTTTTGCCTCCTCGTAACACTGAAGCACCAGGGATAGAAACCCTTTCACTAGGAGAGAATATCCCTCAGAGGACACAGGTGGAAAGAAAAAAAATAGGCTTTTGCTATTTTCCATCAGGACATAATTGGAAGAGATGATAATAGCTTTTTGGATGTATTGCTTTGTTCTTGTTTTTTTTTTTTGTTTTTTTGTTTTTTTGTTTTTCTAAATTGTTTTGCTCTGTGGTAAATGTTGCTCTTCGCTCCTAACACTGCCTGGTGCTCACCCAGTCTGTGAGATTTTTAACATAAGAATTGTACCTCTCTGTTTTGAAGAAATGATGATGATTCACTCCTCTTGAAATGTATTGTACATTTTATTTATTTGATTTGTTCCTTTTCTTTACTTTTCTTTGAAAAATGGCATGCACCAGTCTATTATTGGCTGATTTTGAGGTTGGGCCAATTGAATATGTTAACATTAAATTATGGTAACAGAACAAATCTCAAAGCAGAAATGCTCAAACTGACTCTAAATTATAAAATGATCCTTATGTTATTATTTGTCCCTGTGGTGCAATCTTATTTTCCCCTCTGTGATGTTTAGTTGTACCTTAAGCTTTGATGCGCCCTTGGCTTTAATTGGCAGATATGCTCGGCCAATGGGAAAGAGCATAAGTACAACACGACTTCATGCATGAAATGCGTCCAACACTTTGACAATGCTGAGCATTTGAAGTGTCTAAAATGTTGTTGTGTGTCGAGTTGGACCCAGCGAAGGACAATGCACTGATCTGATAGTTAAAACTGAATCGCACAAGCACTTCTTATGAACATGCCTCAAATGGAAGGCATGAGAGCTGCTGAAAATACCAGCTGCCAATACAGTTTGATGAGCAAGACCAGAACCCCCAACTCCAAAAAAACAAAAAACAAATACCCTTCGCACACTGCTTGCAAGCTTGTTTCATGTAATGTAACTAAAGTGTGGATTCATGCTTTTAAAACAAGTCAAATATGTGTCGACATATTGTAATTGGCACTTAATACACAAGTTTGCTTGAGCAGGTTTGACCCCTGAGAGGGGAAACAGCCAAACCATTTCCCTGATGATTTAACAAATCTCAAACTTTTCTTCCTATTCTTCCAGACTATAAACTATAAATGTAGTTTTTAAAAAAGACAAATACTCGTCAAAAGTCCCATTTTCAGCTCGATCCTCTCTACTGAGGTGCATGCCATTTACAGTATATTTATTTCATTTGGTTTGTTTTTATGTTGGTTTCAATCGATTGTTTCTACTCATGTGGTTAACGGCTCCCCCTGTCCGAAAAAGTCCTCCTCCTGCAGCTGAGTCTCAGTGCTGTTTTTAAAGAAACCTCATACTATATTATATACTTAAGAAAACTGTATATATTTATTTATATACAGCACGTATATATTCAAAAATACTAATGAATGTAGTGAACTGAAATTAATCTCTTAGACTCACCAAACCGGAACAGTGATCTACAAAAAAGATGGCACTGTTATTTCATTTTAAGCAGACTGTTGTTTTGATCATTTTTGCTTTTTGTTTCACTTTACACTGCTTGCATTGGAGCTGCAGTCTTCTTTCAATGCACAAGTGCAACAGTAGCCTTCAGTACTGTAAATGTCTCAGGATTGAGCCAGCGGGATGGGCAGCAATATTTGTCAGTCGGAAAATGGCGCAGACTTAACTACCTGTACTAGGTGTAATTTATAGACACACACACACATGCACACATACATACATATACATACACACATATATATATATATATCTGTATTTGTATATGTGTGTGTGTGTGTGTGTATATTATACTATATATCGACTTGGGTCAGCAGAGACCAAGTGCTATACCTCAATCTCAGAATAATGACTCCTTTCCGTGCCTCGTACTTATGTATCTCTTACCTGGGAGCCTGGCAAAGGGATAGCCGATACTCTGGGAAATATAGTATTCTCCACTGTTTCTTTCTTTTAATATCTTTTTGTTTTTCTTTTCTTTGTTTTCACCTCCCTTTTGCAAAGGGAGGAGGGAGACGCTTCAAGTGTCTGACTGACCAATATTTGCCACCCTACCTCTTTTCAGGTATTTTTCACAACAACAAAACCTTGTAGAAGTATATAATGAGCAACAGATTTAAAAAAAAAAAAAAAAAAAAAATAGACCCACAGGGATTTTACAGCCATTCCTGTTCTGTTTGCTGGTTGGGGTCGGTGTGGGAGGCCTGCGATCCTCCCATCTCGTGCTGTAAAAGTCAAAACATTTTGGGAGTCATCTGTCATCTGGTTTCACCCTGGAGGCGATAAGTCAGGTCAGTCCCACCCTGGTCTGAGAAAGAACAAGGTGTTTTTTTTCACTAAGCTGAGGGGTTTTTTTCTAGTTTATTGTGTGTTTTTAGGTGTACTGTAACTCCAGGTTGTAACTTGACAGGGGGTTGTTTTTTTGTTTTTTTTGTTTTTTTTTTCCCTTCATTTTTATTTCTCACACCCAGAGAAATCAGAGACCCAGAGGGGAGAATGGGGGACAGGTGGACAAGTTAACCTTCCTTTATCTACTGTCTTGTAAAAGAGAAATGTTCTTTCCAAAATCTTCTACACTGCATTCCAAAACACCCATACACAAGAAAATGTACCTTTATATGATGAAAATGATCTAGCTATATGACTATATATGTATTTATTTTCCTCTTTTTGCATTTTCAGGTAAGCCAATCGATTTCTCTTTTGCTTTTCTGGTTGGTTTTTATTTTATTTTTCTTCTGAGTGAAAGACTGTCAAAATGTGACAAAGAAGAAAAAAAATCTTGAACAGCAACTACTGTAACCTCACTAAGTAGACGCCACATGATGTGCCATTTGTCTCCAGATGGTGTGTTATGCTGCAGCCTACCAGGAAAGAAAGAACCATAATGTATATGATTGCCATGCTCCTCTCCAGAGAGGTTTCTGCTGTTTCTTTTCCTTCACGCTGCAATTCTGGTTGTCATTTATACCTCAGGTCCGACCACTTTAAAGCAGCTGATTGTACATGAGAAACACATTCATACACACACTAAGAAGAATCAGGATTTTTAGTAAAGGCTTGTTTCCAGATTTTTAGATGTAATCGACAGTCTTTGAATAATTGTTGTTTCTTGTTGTTGTTGTTTGTATTGCTGATATTCTGATAGCATCTTTTTTTCCTTGCTTTCTTTTCTTATAAAAAAAGAAAAGTTCTTTAAAAGCCAGAAGCCAGGTTTCTGTGAATACAATGCTGTATTCTCTCTAGCACACAGACTGGAAGAGCAGAAGGCACACACATTTACAGACATAATGCACTTACAGCAATGTGCACACACACACACACAAAGCACCTACAGTGACACACATACACACACTCCCTCCTCATCAGGTAGCCACACTTTGTGTGGGTGGGTTATATGTATAATTATGAAGCTGAGAGTCTGCCTTGTCTCTTTTAGAAGCAGGTGGGTGTGTTTGGTCCACAGCCTGTGGAACATCAGCCCTGCTGGCTGATTTTGATCTGACACACTGGGACACTGCCGGCACTGCCTCTGTGAAAATGTCTTTGTTTTGGTTCTTGCTCACATATTTTTTTTCCTGTTGTGTTTTTTTTTTTCATCCATCCACCCTGTGATCTTTTCTCTCCTATCACATTAAACACACACACACACACACACGTACGCACACACATCTGTTGGTTCCATCCTCCATCACTACTGGCACCACTGTTGCCTTCACACTGCACATTTTCTCTTTCAGCCCTTGGTATTTCTTGAGCTTCTTGTGTTCCAGCTTCCTGATGTTGCTATCACTTGGGTCCTTCATGATGAGTACCATCTGGCCTTGGGTTAGCCTCTCTGGGTGGGTCCCTGACCTTAGCAGCTGGTTCATCTGTGCTGCTAGGCATTGGTGGAGCACAGCCAGCGTCTGAAGCCTGTATATTTCTTGGGCAGTTCTTTCTTCAGATTCAGTCACACTTCAGATTTGTTCAGTTCTGCGAGCAGACTAACTTCTCTCCTTGCTGCTGGGATCTTTGCCTCTAGCCTTCTTCTCCATGGAGTAGTTTGCTCCTTTTGGCTACTCATGCTGTCCATCTTGTAGCTGAATGACTTGCCACTGCATACATCAGCTGATTGGTCTCAGTGATGTCAGTGGTAGGGATAGTTAGCAGTGATGTGTTCAGGTCTTCCAGTAGAGACTGGTGTGGTACTTAGCTATTTCGCCTTGTGAAGCAGGAGGTAGTTGAGTTCCCCAGAACCTCATGATCGTCTCTCTCAGGTCAGCTGCCCTTGTATTAGCTTTGGGACTTGGTTCCCAGTCATCCCTCATGAAACCTTCCCGCGCTGACCTGTCGTACTGGCTCCCCCTTGCCGTAGCATGTTTGTGCCGTGGATGAGGTACAACGCTGTCTGCAAAGTCTTCTTCCAGATATTTGAACACTGAGCTAATGAAAATGTGGGGTTTTGAAGCAACTATTTCTCCCACAATTCTCTGCATCTATGCCCTCTGACTGCGATTGCTATTGTAGTAGCTCTCTCTTTCTTTTTCTTCTTTCTTTCATTCTTTTCCCATCATTTCCATCAATCCACTATGTCTGCATCTGCTGCTGTGGTTTCCCACTTTTCCCAGAATTTGTTCTGACAAACCCCCATCACATAGACAAGGCTTTTTTAGTGAGCTGTGCATTAACTGCCAAGATGCATTTATTATAGATGGGTGCTAATTTTGGAATTGGAATCAAAAGTGATGCATTATTACAGGTTGGAATGTTCACAAGGTGTTACTTTAGCTGAGAAGCACAGATTTACAGTTAAAACTATCTGAATACTAGGTATTATTAAGGTTAATTAGCTTATTTTTGGGGGAACACACCTTGTTTATTGTTTTAGGTTGATATTTTCTATCCAACGATATAAGCAAAAGATGTATCCCTCCTTGAAAATTCCTCTATCCTTTGAGCAAGTAAAAAAAAAAACTAGTAATGTTCAGCGAGATAACTCTGACATTTTCCTTGTAATTTGTAAGATTTGTCGTGCTGTTATGCTTGCAGACGCCGCAGCACTCACAGTTCTGCTAAAATGTGCATCTGTTCGGTAGTGGAGTGTGATGCCAAGTGTTGTAAATGTCAAAGCATTTGTAAAGATGTGATAAGCGGGACCTCGTTCACTAGCAGTTAGCGTTTTAAAGCTGAGTTAAGTAGAGGTCTTAAAGGCCAGGCACACCTCTGGGATGACGCTTATCAGCAGCAATCATCATGACAGTCACCTTCACTCCCTTTTGCTCTTCGTTACGAAACAACTAGGGAGAAGCGTAGAGTGTTTCTTTTCTACACATTCTGGACCACCTGTAGTGTACAAGTTGGACTCTGAAGCTTCTTATTAACACTTAAAGTCCTAGAACAGACTAGCGGTGACTTCCAAGTAAATTTTTCTCAAAATCGAACATTTCCTAAGCGATTTCTCCTGTGCAATTTACAGTGAAAAGCAGATATTTTCCCATATTTAATGTACTGTCTATGTGGATGTTCATAAATTTTAAAGGTTACTGTGTCAGAGCTGAAGAAAAAAGTAACTTTTTCCTCAAAATATATCATTAACTGAACATAAAGAATGTCTACAGCCAGTTTGATTGATCAAATCCCTGGGTTTTAAGGGTAAATTATTGTTGCGGAACATTAATGTGTTTTCATATTTACTTTGGAGCCTCTGAATGTCCAAATGATGCCACTGAAACGCTGAGAAACTGCAGTTTGCATGAATGATTTAATTGTATTGATAGGACTGGTGGTTTAAAAGTTATGGAACAATTCAGATCATCGCATGCTTTTAGTCGCTGGTAGCTGGTTAGGTCTTTGAGGGTTAATAGGTGGCATTTTGGCCTGTTATTTTCAAGTAGAAAGTGTAATTTTTTTAGGCAAAACTAGACCAGAATGAAAGTCTATGTATTCTTTCATCCCCCTTATCAGATAGACACACCACAAACACCACAATATTTGACAGATTTTGAATGTTTAAGGCAAAATTGTGCATTTTTTTGAAGTGGCAACGTCAGCCGAACATTTACTCAAAGATGCTGAGATCAAAGCTTCCATCTAAACTCATTAATTCAACAGGACTGTGCTGCAAGAAGCTAATAATTGTATTCATTTGTTTATTTTTCAATCAGTGGAATCAGTAATCAAGAGTGCCTTTTGAGGACTAATCACAATCTCAAACTTAATCACCGAGGGTTGGTTTTTTAATCACGTGTAATTGAACCAGCCGGCATTCTACGGTTAAAGCTCAATTTCGCACAATTTAGGTTAAACCGTCGGCTTAAACTCCCAAACCCCTTGCGATTATGTTCATCAGACATATCAGACATTTTCTCACTGCTGTTCTCGCCTCCGACTTGCCCACAGTTGCTAGCGAGCGCTTCACCCCTCCGCCTCGTCAGAGAGCCAGACACGCCATCACATAGACGGTCTGTGGAGGTGGATGGGAGTGTGAGTACGAAGTAAAACACAGAAGAATAAAGGTCGCGAAAAGGTTGTAATGCCCACCCCCACGCCACAGTTACTGCAGGCATTTACTGCTAAAATTCACTTCAGAGACGAGCAGTAAAAGGAGCCACAGAGAAAGGGATCATTAGAGACCAAATATTAGGCCTAATGTGCAGGTTGGGAGGAAAATTAGCAAGTAAAAGCCAGGGTTATGTCAAAGAAATGTGGTCGAAATGCTCTGTGAAAGACTGCATTTGGTGATGTGCCCATGTGATGCCTGGACAATCTTGCGGCTTTGTTCCCATGTGGAGGTGTGTCTGGCCAGCTGGTCTGTGCTGCACTAAACTCAAATCTAGTTCACGTGGAGGAAGTGGGAACTCAGCAGAACCATCTTGTTGTAAGATTCATTATGTTACCGTCCTCACACTTATTCCTTGGACATCTTTGTCTGAACTTACCGCTAATTTGTAGTCGAGGTCCCAAAATTTCCGTGCATTTAAGCCGTCCTTAAGCATTTATCTCTTCTCTGTGCAGTTAGGAGTATTGTCAAAGCCTTTTCTCTGCTCGTTGCCGCTACCTCAATCTGTCACAACGACTTGCGAGTGGTTATCTTTTCAGGTGCCAATTACTTCAGGTGTGAGACAGATCTCGCAAGAAAATATAGTCCACATTTGCCAGTTGGGGACCATTTCATATCATTCATAGGCCTTATAAACATTTCAGGGGAGGTTTTTGATGAAGACTGCGTAGAGATTCATCCTAGAAAATGTTCATCTCAGTCATGGCTTGATTGTCTTGTGCGATTATCTTCGTACGTTGCCATGCCAATCCCTCTGTATCTCCCGCTTGATTTTATTGTCACTTTCTCTGATGAAAAGCTGTAAAACCCCGTCCCTTTCTTACCATCCACCTTCGACCTCTAACTCTGTCATCCTCAGCAGCGTCTTTGGCCAGTGAAGCGTGAGTACCGCGGGGCTGACAGGACCTCGTTCATCCCAGGAGAAGTGTGTGTGCGTGTATGTGTGTGTGTGTGTGATGGGGGGGCGTCTCGGAAGAGCCCCGGTTCCACAAACATCTCCTCTTCATAACTAAGACACCTCTGATCACCGTCCTCCCCTAAATCATTTCATTTTTATTTTTAATGTTTTCACAGAGGCTTTGCCACACTCTTCTGAAGACTTTCGGGGGGAGGGGGGTTGATTATTCTCTGCTCTACTGATTTCAAGGAACAAACACATACTAGCATACATACCGTGCATTCGGCGGTCGGTTAATATTTTAGCCTTGGTGAAAATTTCATTAACTCTGTCCACAAAGGAGTTCAGTATTTAAAAGTTTTGGCTGTTCATGTTGTAAGATGTCTCCGTTCTCTTGTTTTGATGTTTCAGGGCAAAAGGCTTGGGCTCTACTTTTTGGTTTCTGTGTTTAAAAAAAAAAAAAAAAAAAACGGTGGAAAAACTTGGAAAAAATATGGCTAACGAGTCGGGTTGTGTTTCGTTGAAGTTTGCACAGTGCATTGCTGTGATCTTCTTATAAGGTTGTTTTTTGTTTTTTTTTCTTCCGTTATGACGTCTTCTGCATTTCACTTTAGGTGTCTTTGACAACCACGTACCTTCTCTGTTACCTTTCGGTGGCGTAGTCTACGCTACATGCAGACAAATGCACCAGTGTATTTATATCTGTGCACTGGTTTATGAGCACGATCGATAGTCAGGTCAGACAGGCTGGCACTCTGTGAGCAGATACTGTATGGAACTTTGAGTCCTCAGACAGGAAGTTTTGGTGGATAAATATTCTGTCAAACAGCACAGAAGATTCCTACTGCCAAACGTCAAACTATTCAGAAACTTGCTTACTTATACAACACCTCACATTCATCTGGCTATCCATCACAGCCACTTAAAAGGGTCTTTGAAAGCCTTTTTTTTTATTGTTTTTGACAGATTCTCTAAGTTATTTTTAGCCAAATACTTTTTCAGTGCTTTATAAACAGCAAGGATTGTAAATATGAATAACTCTTAGCAGGGGAGGCTCATGTGGAGCTCACTTAATAGTCCACTTTGTAGGTCCTCTGGAGATCCAACCTACAAAACTTGGATTGTTGCCTTCCCTAATATCAATGTTAGAAGAAGCAGCTCGGTAGAACAAGAACGAGCGCTTTGACTAAAACTGCATTTGGGGAAGTAACATTGCGTGTTTGTTCTTTCTTTCAGTCTTTGTTTTCCATCTTGGTGTTTCTTGATGTGCAAAAATGTAAAGAAGAAGAAAAAAAAACTTACAACACAGAATACCTCAGAAAAGAAATCCATGTAACCTTGACAACCTCCACATATTGTCAGATCCTGTCCATTAACACTCATCTTCTGGGCACTTTCGTGACCTTTTCCTTGTCTTTCTTTTCACCTCTTGCTTCTTTCGCCATGCAGTGCATAGCGCCCAGTGGAGGTTCCATTTTTCTACCACGTTGGTTTCTCATCTTCATACATTATGTGTTCGGTCTTTTGATTAGTGAACTGAAACCTTCCGCAGCCCACCATGGTTTCAAACATTACGGTGTCAAATCAGCTCGGAATGAGCTACGTGTGCTTTGAATCCCAGATAAATAAATATGAGGTTTGGTGAAAATGGTAAAGTAAAAACAAATCTTTTCATCTTCTTAAAGTGGGCTGGCTCAAAGAGCGAAGGCCGACACGTGGAACATTTGAAAAAACCCACAATGTTTATTTTACATACCTCTTTATCAACTCTTTATTATTGTTAAAAACTGAATGTACAAAAAAAAAACAAACACAACTAACCTCTAATTTAACTATACATATTTAAGAATAAGAAATACTCTATATGTGCACATAGATATACCTATACAAGCCCCACACAGACGTAAACACAAATGCATATGTAAATACAAATCTCTAATGTCATATACTTTTATCTTGAAAAGGAAGAGGATGCGCCTTTTCCATTGATGATTCAGGGAAACAATACAGAAGTCCAGTGCAGTATGTTAGGTAAAATCACTCCCAATCGGTTGCTTTTGATGTTCGTTTTCTTACTCTGTTCTTGCTCGTTATTTCCCCTTGATGTAGCATAAGGCAAAGGGGTAGGGCGACTTTAACAGAAGATGAAGAAGAAGTAGTGGAATAGGATCTAGTGTAGTTGTAGTATTTTCAAGCCTGATTCTGTGAAACGGGGGGGGGAGGGGGGACGGGCGGGTGTTTTTGTTTTCATTTTTCTAAAGCAGACACAGTAAACACAGTACCTATATTTGTGAAGATGACTTGGACATGAGATTCATGTGGGGTGGGTAGGGGTCGTGGGGTAGGTAGGTGGTGGGGTCTTCAGGAGGTTTGTGTACATATAAATAACTGCTTTACCCCTCAACCCTTGCCTGTCTTTTTCACAGGCGAGGCAGAACTGTATATTGGTGGCACTGAGGAGGAGGAACAGTTGGTGTGTTTTTAAAAGACTGTTTTCAATGAAGGCGGTGGGGAGCAGTGCTGACTGTTTGGGTTCTGTGCGGAGCCCTTCAGAACATACATTTCCCTCAAGCTTAGCAGGGAGCGACGGACAGTTTCGTGAACGTTGACCCTCTCGATATTTTTGCATGCTGCTGTAAATACCCCCGTATCAGTCCTTTTGTTTGAAGGGGCTGGTTATTCCAAAAGCGCTTTTTGGATGTCGTCCGCAGGACAGATTCTGATGTTTTGAATATGAAATATTGCCCCTGAGAAAAAAAATCCCTTTCCTGAGAAGGAGCACCTAAGGTGTTTGTTTGTCATTGTAACAGCTTTCGTAGTGGTTTTTGGCTAACGCTCTTTTGCAATCATTTTTTTCCTTGTGTAAAGTAACAATAAAAGTGTGTATGAGTGTGAATCCGCGCAGTTGTGTAAGAAATAATGCAAAAAGCTCATTCTTTTCGATTTTCCTTAATTGTCCTTTAACCATAGTTTAGATTCAGAGCAGTTATTTTTACAAACATGAATCTACCTGTGCTCTTACGGTATCTCAATGGAACAGCGTACCGATCTAACGCATTGTATTTCTGAACGTATCCGTGCAGTTTGTAGGAAAAGTTGCCTACAGACCTAAATTTGATTACCCTCAGACACCCTCAGGGACCCGCAACAACACTGCTCTCATTCTTATTCAGGTACTTAAGCCGAGGCCTAGCAGTGATCATCCTTAACTATGGTTATTTTTAATCAGCCTGTTTCTACAAAGACAAAACTTACCTCCAAAATATCGAGACACAGTTTTTTTCCTTACCCTTTTAGTTATTTTGTGTTGTAGTTCTTATTTTTCTATCCTTCAGCTGTCTGAACTCTACTGTTTTTAGATCTCTGGATATACCATTAGCTTATGAATGTCAACTTAGTCTTTGTAAGTGCTCCATTCTCCAGCTTGCACCAAGCTTACCTCGTAAAAACAAACGTTACGTGCACAAACACTGGTATGGCTACGAAGTGGTTTTTACAGCATCTACAAATCCTCTGTATCTGTTAGAAGCTTGAGAACACTGCAGTGACAGTAAGCCATGTTCAGGTATCCATCTGGTTGAAGTGCTGACAAATAGTTTTCTTTCTGCTGCCAGTGGACTTACACAAAACATAGAGGAATGTGAAAGCTCTGCCTTCAGTTTTTCGTAAGCTTCAGGGAAAACCTAGTGAGCCTCTCATCACTGCATTCGTGAACCCAGGAAAGAGGTGGCGCTCGGCAAGACGTTAAAGCTGCAGAACTTCAGAGCTGTGAAGGACGAAGGCGGGTCAAACTGGAGCAGAAAGTCCATTTTGCAGTTTGTCGTTTGCTTCTTAAACAGCCACTCCTCTCTGCTGTGGCCGGTTGGAGCTTCAGCTTTACGTATGTTGCTAATCATTTGTGCTGCTTCAATGAGCTTCATGGATGGACTTTGGTGGTTTTGAACAGGCTGATGGTTCATATTTAATCAGTTTGTCCATTTATTGGCCTGGTCTGGATGACAGGAGTGTATTTTGGACTAAATTTCGGATTTCTTGCAATGATCAGATGATTGATTTTAGGTGAGAACTTGTAAAGACATAAAAATGAGTTGTATTTCATGTTTTCAGATTACTTTCCACATTCCTGGGTTGGTTGTTTTTCGTAGACCATGTCATGTCAAAGATCTCTTGATTGGGTTGGAAACTGCCTGTGATACTTTGGCGGACGCAGGAAGTGTAGTCCAGGGATTTGTACAGTAGTTCGGGTAAAAGAACGAACGTCTTCTTTTCTGTTGGTTGTTTTTTTTTTTTTTTCTTGCTGAGGTTTCATGATCTCACCTGGGTTTTTAACAGGTGGCTGGACGCCCCGCTGCAGGGCCCGCTGGACTTTTTCCTCTTTTCCGCTGAGATTTAGTTTTTGGGTTTGATGATATACCTCATTCCTCCAGTTCAGCGGGCCCCAGGGGGTGCTGTGCCGACGCTCAGGACGCCCACGCCCCCTTTCACATACACACATATGAACACATAACATGCACACACCTACACTGGTTCTCCAAATACCCCAATGGACCTCATTTTTTCAATATCTACTGTTTACAGTTTGACAAAATATTGTATAATTTAAAAAATATTTTTCTCATATTGTAGTTTTATTTATGTACAATATTTTTTGTTTTTTGTTCTTATTTTGTACCTTGTGAGTTGGACTTTTATTCTTCTAGGCTTATATTATCGATGTCCGTGTAAATGAGCACTTAACAAGGATCACAATAATTGGTTTTAGTTTGATTGACTGCACTATTTTGTTTTCTCTTTTTCTCTCCCTTTTGAATGCAAAATCGGATTTTCTGATCGGGCTGATGAATAATAAATTGTCTCATGTCTGTGACTTTTTTTTATATAAAAAGATGAAAGATAATTTTATTTCCTTCAGTCTTTTTTTAAACTTCATTGAACGTCAGGCGACGCTGATTAGATCTGTCTTTGTGCATGTGTAAAATATTTTACTGGTTATGTTATATTCAATTTGGTAAAAAAAAAAGTAATAAAAAAATAACATTGCCATTTTTGCCACACATTTCAGCTGTAATGTTGTGTAAGGTAGTATTCACTGGATGCTAGAACCTTCTTTTCAAAACCACTATTCTTCTAATAAATTTTGTTGTGAAAATAAAGAATTTGTCTTGTTTGTGTTGGTCTGTTTTCATGAGTTGAAGTGGTTCTATATTGTATTGATATTCCAAATGTTCACCAGCAGGGGATGTCATGAGCCAGAACACATGTAGGACCAAAACCACCAATGAATCAACCCCATGTCTCCACAGACTGGATCAGTCCTAAGTATAAAGCTCATTGTTTACACACATCTGTGTTATGGGATCATGTTAAAATACCGCTGTGTGTAAACTATCAGCTGGGTCTGCTGATAGTTTACATTATTCTAGTGTTTCCCAACCAGTGTGCCGTGGAAACTTATCCAATTTCCTCTCATTGGTACTGACAGCCAGCAGTGTGATTATAGATATATACGACTGCTGCACCAACAACCCACTACAACAACAGTCTGCTGTTAACATTTGCAAAATAAAAAAAAAGTGTAAGTGAACTGGTCCTGATGTGGTGCATTCTGTTGATAAAGCCCCCACACACACACACACACATACACACACACACAAAAATGTGTGGATTAACGAGTTACCCACAAACCGCAGGGGTTGGGTTGGGGGCGGGGGAGATATGTCTTCCATACTATTACACAACGGACCTCATTCCAGGGGTCTGTCTGAGGGGGTCACTGACACACCGCTCTCAAATTTCTTGATCCAAATGCCCCTGCACCCCTGTTGTGCCCCCACCCTCCAAAAAATTACACTTTTGTTTGGCGGTGTGCCTTGGGATTTTTCTAATGTGAAATATGTGCCGTGGCTCAAAAAAGGTTGGGAAACACAGCAGTTAGCTCTGTTAGCTTAGCTATGCTAAACCAGCACAGTAAAACCACAGATGTTTTGGTCAAAGGGCCTTTTATGTTCGTTTTCCTCACCATGGACACCAGCAGAGTGACTCACTCTTCCTTCTAGTGGTCCCATAAATCCACTGGCCCATCAGTGGAAATAGATTCACATTGGCATCTTTTTAAAAATGATTATTTTTTTTGTAATATTTACAAATAGAAAAATGCCATTTTACTATATAATCTGTAAATTCTGGCTCAGAAGAATTGTGTGACTGATTTCTTATATGTAATTTGTTACGTGATATTAATATTTTGGCACTTGCAATTTTTAAACAAAGGGGTTTTTTTTAAGTCGTAAAATATCAAGTTAAAAACACAAGAGAAATATTTTCCGGGATAAGTTACATTATGTCAATATAGTGACAACTGGAGCCAGAGGAAATTCCCTTTGTTTTTGTTTGTTTTTTTGTCATATCAGGTGGATTATCTATTATATCAAGATAATAAAGTACATTTTCTTTAGAGAACCAGTTAATTAACTTGTTGATGTGAGAGAACACTATGTAATCACAAGACAATGAAACTTGTCATGTCAGTAACAGTTTGATAAAATAATAGGCAACTGCAATTATTCTTGACTTCTGCAGTGAAATCTGATTTTTTTTACACTTATACTGTTTTAATTCACCTGTGTTTCTACAGTTACAATAGTTAATTTTCTATATCTTCTGGAAACACATAATCAGCACCATGTGGCAGCTGGAGACTCAGGTCAAACACATGGGAAATGTTTATACAGACGAAGTTTCTGGTTAGCAAGGGGTTGAGCTTATTTCACTTTGATTAAAAAAACAATTACTTTTCTCATTAAACTTTACAGTTTGACCCGAACTGTCAGTGTGTATATGTATTTGTTAAAAACTCTATTTGATAAAAGGAAAAGAAAAAACAAACCCTTTCATGTTCTCTATATTTAAACTTCCCAGAGTGATTTGTCACCGTTTAATATTATGTTCTACACTTTGCATTTTTCAGTGAAAATCAGGTATTTTTCCACATAATTTAACTGATCATGTCGCTGTTAACAGAAGCGCAGAATACAGTCAACGGTTATTTTATCAAAACACAGAAAGTGTTTTAAAAAAAACCTTACCTGAACATACTCTAAGGTTCTCCGTCCACTGTCATTTATTAAACTTATTATTTTGTTGATTTATTATTAATTTTATTGATCACATGTTATTTGTGTATCTTTTTTTGCTTCATTTCAGTAATTTTTTTCACATTATTTATTATTTTGTACATCTTTTATTAATTTTTGAATAAATAATTTAAACACACACACACACTGTGACATATACTATTACTACAAATACAAGTATTAACAGTGGATATACTACTACTACAAATACAAGGATTGATTGATTGATTGATTGATGTATTAATTTCGAATATGAATGTCAAAATAGAGAAATAATAAACATTTATAAACAAAATTTAACATAGACATAATACATATTC
>JAQQZY010000001.1:23321923-23333066 GCA_030068375.1 Ostorhinchus rueppellii
TTTTGCATTCATCTGAGGTCATCATTAAGTACATCCTGAGGGGAAATATGTCTAAATTTCTCTTTTATTATTGGGTCAAAAAAAAAGCTGACAAAGTTCCAGATACCGAAATAAAGCCAATGTCATGGAAAGACCCTGATGCTTTTGGTCAGCGGTGGATGTTTGGGTCTTTATGGGTTAAAACAGGAAGTAACACCTGCCGCTGATCTGTCTTAGTCAGCCATAATTCCTCCTGTCCCATTATCTATCACAGTGCATCCGCATCACCCACACACATATACTATACAAGGGAACATTTCATTTCTTTATGATTTAGCCTCGAGCCTTAAAAAAAAAAAAAAAAAAAAAAAAAAAAAAGCTTTTTCCGAAATCCAGCTTGCTGCAGTGTCTCAGCCTAAGGGGTTCTTTATAAAATATACACATTCTGTAGCTATAATACATGGTCTGCATTATGTGCAATATGATGGTAACAAGGTGAACAAAGGTATCAGCTGGATTCTGCTGCAGGGACAGTGAGAAAGCCAAAAAACCTTCACAGTACAACAAAGAGTGGTGTTTGCTTGCACTGAAACACCATCTGAGACGTACAGTAGCTGACACGCTGGTACTAAACTGCATTTATTTCCCTCTCTCCCTCTCTGCTCTGCACTCGGAGGTATGGTAACCAGGAAAATAAAGTCACTCTCCGCGTTCCTGTAGACTAAAACCTCCTACACGCTGTGATTTTCTGAGCTGTCCGAGATTCAAGGTAACAGCTCCAGAGAAACAAGTGTGGTGAAATGTTTGGTCGTCCATTCAAGCTACGGTCTTTCACCTCAGTGTGAAGCGCATCCACCGACCGGATCGGGAGGCCTTATTGCCAAAACACAGCTGGAGGTGAAACTCAGACACCGTGGAGAATCTGACATCGCATATTTTCTCTGTGCGGCTCCTGTTTCTGCCCACATCTATTGGCCGAACGGTGGAAATACCAACGTAGCGACCACAAGCTACGGGAAAGAAAACTGTAAATCTGGAGTGTGAGGAGCAAGGTCCAGTAATGACTTCACCTTAGGTGTTTCTAAAATAGATCCTTTAATAGGTTAATGTCACTCTTAATTTCCCTGAGGTGGGAATGTGAGTTTTTTTGGTAGTTTTTTTTTTTTCCTGTTCCGTCATCCCTTCACTCTACTGATGACCTTTCCATGGGGTACTTTTCACTCATTGTCGTCTGAGATAAACTAAACCCCCCACCTCCACCATGACCCTACAAATGATTAAACGCACTGCAAAAATCCAAATCTTACCAAGTGTATTTTACTCATTTCTAGTCAAAGTATAAAATAGGACCTAATCACCTAAGAAATGACTTTTCAGTGAGATATGAGAACTCATTTCTAGACAATAGTTCTTGAAAAGTCTTATTTCAACAAATCTTACCAATATCATTTTCACTTGTTCCGCTGGTAGATTTTTTTTTTTCTTAATTCAAGCAAGTGAAAATTATCTTGCTAAGTTTTCTTGAAATAAGATTTTCAAGATCTATTGTCTAAAAATAACTTCTTATACCGAATACAAAAATAAATAATGCGAATTAATAAAAATCAGTTCTTATATCTCAGTGAAAAGTGTCTCTTTAGGTGATTATGTTTTATTTTAAGTGTGATGGATTTATTGTGTTCTGTATTTCATGGTTAAAAAAAAAAAAATCTACGTTGAGAGGAATGAAGTAAAAGGAAAAAAACACCTTTGAGATATTTTGGAAACAAAGATCATTTAAACCAAACTAATCAATGTAATGATATTTAATAGAATATAAAACGATATAATCATGTTTGTCAGTATTGTTTTGTATCCCAGACCCCTGTGTCATGTCTGTGTCGAAACGTTAGTCTTCTATGTTTGTCCTGTCACTTCCTGTTTTATTTTGTTCGTCTCCCTCCTGTGTCATGTCTGTTGTCTTTACTTCCTGTTCCCTACTTTTCCCGCCTGTGTAATTACCTGCACCTGCCTAATGGGTTCCACCTGTGTCTAATTGTCATGTCCCTCCTCCTGTGTTTATAAGCCCAGTGTTTAGTCCTGGTCTTTGCCAGTTGATATTCTACTCCAGAGTTTGTTTCCTGCCTGATCTTCTGTGTTGGACCGTTTCTGCCTTTTAGACCTCTGAGTCTGCCTGCCTAAGCCCTGTTTTGACCTGACCACCTTGTGTTTTTGGACCACCGAGCCTGCCTTCTTCCCTTCTGGAACCTTTGCCCTGTTGGATGGATCCCCTGGTTTTGGACTGTTAGCTCCTGATGGTATTTAGCTCATGCATGACCCTAGTCTGTTTGGTTGCCAGTTTTTGCCTGTCTGTGTTTGTGACTTTGCCTGTTTTTTTTGGTCTAATTCCCCTTGGTACCGTCGCTGGTTGATTCCTGTCTCTCTAGTTTTTGACCCCCAGCCTTTGGATCTCCCTATTTGACAGACAAGATAACACTATCTATTGTGAATTACTCTTGTTTGCGCTCTTTAATAAACTGTTATTCCTTTACTCCTATCCTCTGAGTCTGTCTCCGCATTTGGGTCACCAGTTCTGTGTTCGGATGCTACACCCTGTTGTAGCAACATGTACTATACTTTTGTTCATATAATGTATGACTTAAACAATTATGGTATGAGGCTTAAAAAATTCTTATGATGTCTATGATTTGGGTCAGTGTTTTTATTCATTTCTTTGTAAGAAAAGGTAAAAGACTTAAAAAAAAAAAAAAAAAAAAAAAAAAAAAAAAACCCCACAAACAGCTCACTTCTCAAGCTTTATCAACATTAAATGGAGGCATGGTGCTAGTTTATGACTAGAAACAATACAAAACTCACAGTAAATTTCCCAAATGGGACCGAGTTGGCATTCAGTAAAGCAGACCAGGTGGCCAGGAGCATAGAGCAGGGACAGGGGGATAATGTGTCCCGTGCATTAGCACTGAGATGATTATGCTGTAACAGTTTAGTGTCTGGACGTGTCTTGATGAGTGAAAAGACTGAGAGGAGAAGAATGTTTACACAATGGATATACATGTACAGTGAACATCCATTCCGTCAACCCTGCTTTACAGTCACTGCAGACTAAAGACACCCATAAACAAGCAGCAACTGAAGTGAAAGGTTCCAGACACAGAGGATTTGCATCCAATTATCAACCCTTAAAGAGCCAAACATCCATCACCGACTAAAACCATCTACTGATCTAAACTGTTTAATATCTGTTTATCTATTAATACGATCAATACATGTGAACCGTGACTTAAAAACCACAATATGTACCGAAGTGTGAATAACCTGTACCGTTCCATCCCTAATCTCCATCCACAGTCATTTATTAAACTCCATGGGTTTTACTGGTGAATTAATGCTGTAGAAGATGACAGTGTTTCCACAGTAATTGAGGAGCCTCTGAACGTCCAAGTGGGTCATATCTGATGACCATGAAGAAACGACGAACTGTATTTTACACCAGTTATTTACATGTCTTGATAGGATTAGTGGATCAGCAGGTATTAAATGGTTTAGATCAGTAGATGCTTTCAGTGGTAGATGTTTGGGTCTTTAAGGGTTAACCTGCCCCTGAAACATCCCATCCAAGTGTGTAAATCAGTGTCTGACCCGCAGTAGGTCGAGGTCAGTACGGATACCTGTGGGAGACAAACTGGATCGATGTTCCAGCTAAATCCACATCATGTAAAGAATGCAATTCAGTCACAACCTGAACCCACAGCTTCATGACAGATGAAGCCTGTGTGTGTGTGTGTGTGTGTGTGTGTGTTTGTGTGTTATGTCTGGTTTTATCCACAGCGTCCACAGTTTGAAACTCACCAGAAACGATGATGTCTGAGTGTTTGTACCAGTCAGTTGTTTTTGTCTTGTGCGGACAGACGTATTTTATAAAAAGCAGACAGTGTGGACAGAATTATTTTTAAAAACAGTGAAAGAAAATATGTGTTCTGAAACGTGTTAGAATACGGACGGGGCATTAAATTCAACATCACCTGAGAGGCTTTTTCGGTTCATAACCACAAAGTAGGTCTGTTGGTTTTATGTTTGAGTGGAAGCTTTTAGTGTTTTATTAACTGGAAGCAGAGCCTTGAGGTCAGTTCAGAACAGTTAAGTAGAGTCAGACCTCCACCCTAAAAATTGAAATACTCATTTGTAGGTATATCTCTGCAAACGGAGAGCAACTGGATTGACCCGGAGGGGATCAGAACCAGTAGACTGAACAAAGTGAACATAAGTGTGACTGAAGTGATGAAAGCCTTGTCTTTACTATGTCTATATTCATGTTACGGAGGATGCAGCTTATGCTCAGTGCATTTCCACTTTGATCCTGATTTGCAGGTAGTTGCAGGTTCAATTCCCGGAGCTGACTGAAGAGGCAAATGATGAAATGTGATGAAATGGTGATGTTTAGAGCTTTAGCTTTGAGGTGTTGAAACAAAAAAAATCAAATGATCTCACAGACTCGATGTCGGTATACCTGCACGCACGAACTGTTCAAGGCCTGATATGGACACACACAACCCTCTTCAAGACCTCGTTGGCCCCTTCTTGTGTCACAGACTCTTTGGGCGTAAAGAGAAGGAGTTGTAGGGTAGCGCCTGGCCTGGCTGCAGCCCCTCCTCCTACTCATAACAACCGAAGGTCGCGTCCTTTTGCCTTCCCGGATCATCACGTGCTAGTCCTGTGTAACTTGTTTTGTTGGGCTTCCTGCCAGAGGCTTTTTTTTTTTTTTTTTTCCACAAATACCAACCTGTAGTGTATGACTACAGGTTGGTATTTGTCTTTTTTTCTCACCTCGAACCCTGCTGTTTCCCCTCTCACATCTGCGAAAACGGGGCACATTCATGACGAATCATCAGTTATAACTGTACCTGTATCCCCATGCTAATGTCTGTGTTCATGTGATCGTGGTTGGTTGTAATCTGGAATGTAATTTTGTTGTTCTGAAATATGTGCAAAGACAATAAAGCCATATCTATCTATATCTATCTTTACCAAAGAGACTCTTATTATAAATAATGCATGTGCAGTAGACACCCCCCCCCAGTACAAGAGATAGGAGAGCCTTGGGGCACAGAAATTTGTGCCCAAACACCACCCACAGGAGTAAACGTCACATCCTGAACAGAATCAGAATCAGTGAACAGCTCTGTAGGTCCTACTGCTGCATGTGGTACGATAGCTCAGTGCGTAGTGTTACTGATGTCAAAGCAGGAGACTGGGGTTCACATCCTGGTGTGAGTGATGACACTGGCATCTTTTGATTTCCTGTTTTTTTTTTAATGTCACGTGATCTACCTGCACTTCGTTGGCGCTCTACTAATGAAATTTTCTACTTCAAAAACTACTTCTGGAACGGATTAATTTCATAAGTAGAGGTATCACTGTATTACAAATAAAACATTTTCATGTAATTGTACTTTTTTTACAATAAAGTAAAGAGAAAACTTGAAGTTGTCCATATTTATAGGCTATTATAATAGTATTCTACTGGTTTGACCCGCTCCAAATCATATTGATCTATATGTGGAACCTGAATTAAAATGATTTTCACACCATTGGTTGTTTATATCTTTAGTGTCATTTCTGTATTTCACATTCATCCCAGGGGCCAGATTGGACCCTTTGTTGGGCCAGATTTAGCCCCCGAGCCGCATGTTTGGCGCCTGTGATATACGGTGTATTTTCATTTAAATATAAATGGATATTTTGAAACAGTGGTGCACGTGCTTTGGCGTATCCTAGTGGTGATATGTGCATCTGAAAACCGACCCCACCAAAATATAAATTGACCAGCCGCCACTGTTTGTTCCTAACATGTTGTGTATTTGTCTCTAATAGGATGAGGCGCTTTCAAGCTAAAACCACTGATCAGTATTTGAAGTTCCGATTAAAAAGTGATGAAACAAAATATATCAGAAGAAATCATGAATAAAACTGAGTGAAAATGAAGGAGATCTAAGTTTTAAGGACATGAAACCAAGTGAAGTCAGTGTGAATGTGTTGTATCTGAAGGGAAATCAGCTGAAGGAGAGTCTGTGGGAGCTGCACATGAACCACAACAGGATCCGTCAATACGTGGATCAATATGTTATGGATACACTGACCTGATCTGTTTTTGTTCCTGATGATCCAGAAAAACAAGCAGACACGAGAACAAATCATACGAACGTGATGATAAATTACAGACAGTAAATATAAATGCAATCATTTAAATATGTGCAAGAATACGTCATCATTTATTTACTCTTTATGAATAATCAGCTATTGTGTATTTATTTACTCATTTTAAAGTACTCTTGTATTGGATTGAGTTCATTTATCCTAATTTTTTATTGATACTTTTCTTCTCTTAGTCATTTGTATTATTTTCTAGTGTTATTTCCTTTTTAAATTGAATTTATTACGATTGGATGCCAGTTCTTTTGCTACTTCATTATTATTTACATGCTAATTCTCACATTACTGTCATTATTTCTATCACTTATGTTAGTTCTGTTATTTATTCGTTATGTCAACATACAATATTTACATATCTTGTGTTAGTTTTTTTCTTATTTACTCTTCATTATTATTTACTTGTGTTCAATCTCATTTCAGTTGTCCTTCATTATTTGCTTATTTAAGGATTTCATTAATAATTATTTAATTTGATGTTACTTATTGCATGCCATTATTAGTTTTCTTGACGTATTCTTATCAAAATTTTAATTATTTATATCGTCCTTATTTATTTCCTTTTTGTTTCACTTCAGTTATCATGTGTTACGTCTAATCTGTTTTTCATACATGTATTTTTCTTTCTTCACTGTTCATCTATCTATAGAAATAATAAATAAGCCACATATTAGTGTCCAACACAATCTTTTCTGCTTTAATGACACAATTTTCCCACAACGATTAAATACAGCTCCTTTTATTTATAGGTTTGCGCAGTAGTGGCTCTGTCAGACGCTAACATTCTGTAAATGATCTGTTCCTCGCGGTGGACGATGTATATTTTCACAAACTGAATGCATTGGTTCTATTTGGAGATAAACGCCTCAGTTATGTGACTGATCAATCGTCTGCCTCGGTGCAGCTGACAATCAGCTTCCCTTCACGGCGCAGAGTTTTTTTTTTTTTTTTTTCTTTCATTTTTTTGTGCTTTGTGTGCAGCACATCATCCCTGTGAGAAGATGCGGTGGCTTTATTGGAATTGGGGGGTTGGGAAGGTGCTGCTGCCATGATCTTATCCTCCTTTAAAGATGCAGAGAGACAGAAAAGAGGGGGAAGGGGTAAGGATGGTAGTGAGGAAAGGTTGAGAAGAGAGGGAGGGGGGTGGAGGCCGGCTGGATGGGCTGCAGAGGTGGAGGTGTGAGGGGTGGGGGGTGGATGTTATGGAGTGGCTTCAGTGGAGAGCAGACTGGAAGGGGGAGGAGGGGCTCTGTCAAAGCCGATGGGGGTATATATTATGTTTTATGGTTACGAGGGGACGCATAAATCACTGTTTCATTAAACGGCTTCAGTCTCACAGCACCACCACCCCCCTCCCCTCCTCGTGGGACATCCCTGTCTTCCCCTCTTTTTTCCTCCATCTTTCTCTCCTCCTCACACTGGCCGGCCTCTGTCATCCTTCCATCCCTGTCTGTCTTTTTTTTTTTTTTTTACTTTCCCTGCCTCCATGTGCTGCTATCGCCCATCACCTCAGCGTGGATACCCGTGACACAATGAGGGCAAAGGTCAGAGCAACAACAACAGGAAAACCAGAGCCAATGTCAAGGCTGGGAAGAAAGAAAGATAGAAAAACCGTGAAGGAGAAACAGCTCTTTATTTCAATAAATAGGAAAAGATGCACTACTTGTTGTCAGATGAGACAACATGAACCTATTTCATGTCATTTTTTAAAATTTTTTTTTATTTTTGTTTTTGTAAAATTCCCATGAATGATGCAGAAACATTTTTTTTTTTCGGCAACTGAAGATTCCTCTACAAGCTACACATAAAACAAAGACAACATCCTCTTCAACATATAAAAATACTATGACAAAATCAAATATGCTTATAATATATATTACAATCTGTTAGGCTGTTACTGTGTGTAGATGTATTGCAATTATGATAAGAACAATAAACGCTACATTAGTTTAATTTTGCTTCTTGACACAGAATGGAAAATTCAAAGGTTAAAATACAAATAAAACATGTTAAAAGTCAATATTACGCACCTTTTATTTTAGTTTCACATCCATATAAATAACATGTCATATATAAAAGCTACATTTTCTGTGTTAAGATGATGCGTTCAGTGGCTGTTCTGACAAATCGGGGAGGAAGAGTCGGATCCAAACATACGGACTGCATCAGCGCATAATGAAGCTCATTATTGAAACGTCTCATTGTTTGGAGGCGGCTTCCCAAGACAAATAGACACAAAGGCTCGGACTTCTATACCGGTGAGGATCCACAGTGACCGAATCCTGAGTATGAACCACAGCGAAACCATCAAAAAAACATCACATACTCATCTGATCACCATTTCACTGCTAGTGAATACTCTTTGACTGTAATTTTCAAAGCATTTGTTGAAGGAAATATGGTGTTCTTAAATACAGTATACGGACAAAAGTATTGGGACACATTAATTTCAGGTGTTTCTTTTCTAAAACAGGGGTCTGGAATACAAAACAATAACAACACATGGCATTATTCAGTTTTATATCAGGATAAATATCATTGCATTGTTTAGTTTTGGTTAAATTGTTATCTTTGCTTCTAAAATGTCTAAGACAGGGGTGTCAAACTCATTTTAGTTCAGGGGCTGCATTCAGCCCTATGTGATCTGAAGAGGGCCGGATCAGTAACATTGATTGATTGATTTGCTGAATCTGTTTTATTCTCACTAGGGTCACAGGGAGGCCAGTAAAATACTAAACATAATAACCTTTACATAATAATCCAAAATTTTTAACTTTGTTTTAATGTGGGCATATGAATAACCTGAAGTACCATGTACAATCTGACATTTATGAAGAAAAATAAGTCAAGTTTCAAAAACATTATGTCTCGGTTTATTATTGACACAATGTACAGATCAGAATGAAGCTATTATTTTGTTAAAATTTGACTTTTTGTCTTAAAAATGTTCGAGTTCTTCATAATTGTTCTGGATGTTCACATTTTATTGTGACAATAGTTTCTAAATGTAAATATTTTCAGAATGTAATTTGACACTCTTGTTGAATTCCAATATCTAATGTCTTCAGTGCAATTTCTTAATTTTGTAAATTCATCCTGCGGGCCGGGTTGGAACCTTTAGCGGGCCGGTTTTGGCCCCCAAGCCATATGTTTGACACCCCTGATCTAATAGATGGTTTTCACTTAATTTATTTCATCATTGATATATTAATTTTTGTTTTAAATTTGTTTATCCATGACTTTGATTTTAAGTGTTTTACCTCTAAATAATAATAATAATAATAATAATAATAATAATAATTCTCTGACTGTAAATAATCTTCTACTACAACTAACCTTTCTTCACATCTCACTTAGGAAGAAAAATCTCAGATTAAACTTTTAGGAAATATTAATGTTTACATCTTAAATCAGCTTGAACAACACATCTTACAGGTGTAGCCATGACGTGTCCCAATATTTTTGTCCATATGGTTCATAAGCATTAATATTTTCCTATAGTTTAATGAAAGATTTTTCTTCCTGAGTATAAATGTTTTAGAAATTTAGAGGTAGAACAGTTAAAATGAAAAAACAAAAAACAAAATCAATGCTGAGAAAAATTACGCAAAAACCATCTCTGAGGCATTTTAGAAGCAAAGATAATTTAAACAAAAATAATAACAAAAACAATATAAGACTATATGATGATATTTGTTATTGTTTTGTATCTCAGACCCCTGCTAGAAAAGAAACCCCTGAATTCAACGTGTCCCGATACTTTTGTCCATATAGTGTGTGGGAGTTGGACACATGCACATCCATCTGTCCCAGTCTAAACCTTAAGACAGAGCATCACTGGGAACATCTCCTGACTCCTCTGCTATCCACCGCCAACCCTGTGACCTTTGACCTTGACCCTGTGTTCATGGCATCCCAGAGGGTGTGGAACAGGATGACGTCTAATTCTCCTCAGCTTTTTTTTTCTCTTTTCTTCTTTAAAGTGACGGCTGCAGATGTTTCCTCTTTTTCCCACCATTAGTCTGAATAGATCTGCATCATTTGGACCAGTTTTTGACAACTGTGAAGCCTTTACCCGCTCTGTTTTCAACGCCAGTGCAGTGTCAGGCTCCAACACTGGAGTTCTGGACGCTGTCAGTTCTATGAAATAAACATCTGCAAATAAGCCTTACTCTGTCAGTGAGAGAGAAATGAAGTGACATCTGCAATAGAGAAGATTTTAACCCTGGAGCACGATCGCTGGGTGAGCAAATATATTTACATGATTTTCAACATGTTGCGTTTGAGTGTCCAGGAGTCTGTGCCTTCACCAGAGAAGTCTCACATGTCCCAGGAACGGGTGGAGCAATGACCAAGTTTACCGTATCAGTATTATTATTTTCTTAGGAAGGTTTTTATTCTTGAATTCCTAATGTTTCAGTCATTTTGGAGCATTTTTTTTAGGATCCTCCCATGACATTTATTATTTTTTTCATTTTCTTCGACATGCCACAGCTGAAAGTAAAAGAAAGCCAGTCTAATTTGTCATGTGTTTTCGTACTTTGATCAATTTTTATGACAAGTACTTTTTGTTGGGTATATTATATCAGGTAAAAATCACCTGGCGATAGTGATGGTGTGACTTTTTATAGTGAAAGTGTTCTAGGGTTAAGAAGAGCCTTCATTTTCTAGAATACATTGATTTAAGGAGTGTCTAACTCATTTTAGTTCAGGGGCCAAATACAGCTATCAGTAATATCAACGCCAATATTTTTTTAGTTCATAGTTTGAATTTTAGAGAAAAAAAACAAACAAATATTATTCCTTCATTTTCTGAACCTACTTTAGCCTTACTAGGGTCACGGGGGTCGCATGGAGCCTATCCCAGCAAAGGCGGGGTACACCCTGGACAAGTCGCCAGTTCATCGCAGGGCTGACATATAGAGACGAACAATCACTCTCTCATTCACACCTATGG
>JAQQZY010000001.1:23335280-23348042 GCA_030068375.1 Ostorhinchus rueppellii
ATTTTAGTTCAGGTTCCACATTCAGACCAATTCAATCTCAAATGGGTCAGATCAGTCAAATACTATCATAATAACCTGTAAATACTCACAACTCCAAATGTTCTCTTTGTAAACGTAAATATTTTCACATATTTACACTAAAACAGTGTAATTTTACAAAAAATGTAAATAAGCTGAACAAATATCAAGAACATGAAACGTCTTGTTGGAAAAGTAAGTGTAATTTGAACAATATTCTTCCTGTTATTAAATATTTTGTGTATTTGTAGATTCACGGTGATCTGTAAGTTATAATAAACATGTGGAAATGACAAACTGAAACAGAATATTGCTAAAATTACACTTAATTTTTGGGTTTGTTATTCACATTGATGGGATAGTTTGTAGATGTAAACATTTTCATCATTTAATTTTTTCACTCAAATCTATAAAAAAAAAGTTTGGGGTTGACATTATTCATCTATTATCATGCTATTATTTCACTGGCTCCGCCCACCTCTGATCAAAGTTATCTGAATGTGGCCCCTGAACTAAAATGAGTTTGACACCCCTGCCTTAGGCGATAGAAAGGCCTGTGTATATGTTTGTTCTTTGCCCAGGGCTTTGTCTCTCAGACAGAACTGTAGAATTTGCGAGCACAGCAGAAATAGGAGAGAGCCAAGGAACCGGAGTTGCTTTGCTTTTATATTGTTTTCCCATATTTGCTGCAGGATACTGTCATTTATTGGCTGGAGAAACAAACCGACTGAAGCTAAACCCCCAGGAATGGGTTGGACACAGCAAAACAAAAAAACAATAGGAGACGCAGGCAGCGGTAAATACACTACAAACACTGACAGAAGTGAAAGTGACAAGACATATTACTGTATTTGTCTATATGGTGTGACTTAAACTTATACTGACTCAAACAGTGAGGATAAAAATAGTATCCGAGTATATGAAGTACATGAACAGATGGGTCGGAAAATGTTCTTCATTTCTTTCTGTCGACCCATGACTTTTTCCTCCAGTTTGTGTGATGTAAGTAATTAGCAAGTCAACAATTTCATCCAGATATGTTTTAACTCTTTATTGGACAAGTAACTATTTTTTGGTCATTTCCCTGTAAACTACAAGACAGTGACATCAACAGTTCCAGTGAGGACAGTGAGTCAACAGTCTCAGGTCCGATGTGGTCTCCAGGGTCTGTAAGGTCCACCTGTGCATGAATAGTGAGTGGACCTGCTTTGTTAGGGACCAGGAAGTAATGGTACTAATGTAAGGAATGATGTTCAGAGGGTAGATGTGGGTGTGGTCAGGGGTCTGGAGCAGCACTTATAGGGGACTTTTTTGGGGGGAAGGTACTTTTGACTGGGCCGTGAGTTGGCCTAGTCTTCTCTCAGATGTTGTGTCACCACTACAGTCATGGCCCTGTAAGAACCTCACGATGACATCATCATATTGCATCCGTTTCTATAGTAACGTCACTAACACAAAGCGCCATAACAAAGCAGCAGCAGAGGAGGAAATTACAACAAAACTGGACATGGACACGGACCAAGTTGGGATATTTGTTGTGTTTGTGCTGTTGCTGTACACAACAAAATTGGCGCAATCTGCTGATGTCAACTGCGACAATCAGTCTGTGCGAGTTAGCCACTAGTAGCATCCAGCAACTCTACTGGGCTGTTCTCGAGTACCTACCCTCGAACAGGTACCCCACTGGTTCCTGAAAATGGCCCAGTCAGTGGAGGCACGCTGTAGCACCCTATAATGTAATAATTTCCTGAAAATGTAATACATTTTGCATTTGACTCAATCAAAAATATAGTAACACCCAATAATGTAATAACTTCACCAATAATGTAACTAGAAAAGCACTCAGAGAGCGCAGACCCCCACCAAGGTATTTGCACCTTTTTTTTTTAAAGGTAATGTTAGTACTTTCCTCCACTAGATGGCGGTGAATGACCTTATGCAAATCTGTGCCACTATGCCCTATCTCACTATGATAAAGAATCCTTTAAAAAGTTCCTGGATCCAGACGGTGATTCAAAACGCCTCCAAAATCTAATCATCTCTTCCTTGACCCAGAGTGGACATACCCTGAAAATTTTATCAAAATCCGTCCATAACTTTTTGAGTTATGTTGCTAACAAACAAAGTCGGCTGGTAACAAACAAACAAATGCACAGTAAAACATAACATCCTTGGCGGAGGTAATAAAATATCCTGATATTGTAATAACATTTTTACTGAAAACATAATACTCATAGTACTCTATTGGGAATTTATTACATTTTCAGGTGGGTCTTTTTTTCCCCCCCAAAACTGACAATGTCAAACTTGCCAAAAAACCAAAAAACGAAAAAAAAACTTGACAGATAATGTACCCACCTGGAAATGTAATAAATCCCCAATAATGTAATAAGGTATTACATTATCAGTAAAAATGTTATTACAATATCAGTCAGGATATTTTATTATATTATTGGTGAAGTTATTACATTATTGGGTTTAATTACATTTTTGATTGAGTGAAGTGTAACTTTTATTACATTTTCAGGAAATTATTACATTATAGGGTGCTACACGTGTGCATACCATGAAGTTCCTGTAAAACGGCCTGGAAGTTCCGGTAGTGGAAACACGTCTTATGTTGGTCTAATGTTCTATAAGTGATGTTCTAATGTTCTAAAATACATGTTCCTCTCATCTTACATGTGTTTTTCTTGTATTTTTTTTTATATATACTTCTTGTATATTGTTTCCTTTTGCCTCTTGGTAACTTCACTGAACTGATCTGATTTTCTACATAGTAACACAAATTTTTCAAAAACCTCCCACAAATAATTATTCTTGTTATGACTTCCAATAACACACTAAGGTTGAAATGTGAAGTTCAGTGTATTTCTAGGAGTGAACTACAAAAAAAAGTCACACATGAAATATTTGACTGCACCACCTTTGGTTTTGATTCCAGGAGGCATTCACTGTGACATATTTTTTGCCACATGATGCTTATGTAGTGCCACAGTAAGGTTCATAGTATATTTTTCCATCCATAGTTGCATTTATTTTTTGATTATTGATGATGCAGAATCAGTCCGCTGCATCAAGTCTTCATCACATCCTAAATGAGAGTCTGGACTTTATGGACGTAGTTAGAGTTCAATAACCTGTTCCAGCTGAAACATTATTAACCACTGCAGTATTCACCCACAGAAGGACCTGAACTATTTGCTGAGTTAAATCCAGTGAACATCTCCTGGAATCAAAACCAAAGGTGGTGTAGTCAAATACTGCATGTGTGCCTTTTTTTTTTTTTTTTTGGCCGGGCAGTGTATAAAGGGTTAAAAAGAAACAGGTACAAAGCGGCTTCAATCCAAATACAGTGGTGGAAAAATGTTTTTCTTCCCCTCCATGCATTTTTGATATAATTAAAAATCATCAAAAGCATTAAAAATCAGTCAGTCATTAAAAACCAATGTTGTTCAATTCTCCAAAATGACATGCTTCTTCTGCACATGCTCAGTTCCATCCAGGTCAAAACTGGATGTTTCAGCAGATCATGAATTTGCTGAAACATCCAGGACATGTCATAGTGAAACTGAGGAAAGTCTGACCAAATTGTTATTTTTTTTTTTGTTATCAATAAACAAAAACAAGAGAGGAAAAAAAGTAGGCGGAGCTTATTGATACCCCGCCCCCTTCTGCTCACTGATACCCTGCCTAGTCAGGGATTAATATTGAATTACAAATAAAACATAATTGTAAACTATATTAAACTAAAAGGGTATTTCAGTCAAACCAGGATAAAAATGAATCCGGCCAAGTCTTATTTTTGATGAACCAGGTGGATAGTCTGGACAAAAATCTCAGATGGAATTCCCGGTATTACTATATACAAGGAAAAAATTATTTGCATTTGTTTATGTCTACCTGATTAAGCCACACCTTTAGAAACACAAAGAAGAATTTTCCACAAATATTTCACAACAATGTCCAAGATTGTGTAAAAATGTAATCGGGTCAGAGCGCTTCTTCCACTGCTGTATACATGGAGTAAATAAAATCCATTTGCTGCCTCTGTCCACAACAGTGCATTACAAAGATCCAGTTCGCTTCTCCACTGCTGATTACTGTAACACTGGTTCTAGAGAAGCAGGGTTTAACAGAAGAACTAAATTCATCATTTTTTAACCAAGAACTGTTATTGAAGTAGGTAAGGAGCGAGGAACTGTAAATCTCCTCTTTCTCATCTCATGCTCATATGCAGAATAAACATGACAGTTACTTCCACTCATTTCTGTTACATGTCAGCTGCTAAAAAGAAAAAAACATTTGTATAGAGGGCAAGTAAATATTGACTTTACTTCATACAATTTAGTTTCAAGTAGACCAAACTACCCCTTTAACGTGGAATTTACTAATAACATATTCAAGAGTGACAGGTCTGGGAACTATGAAACCTTTAATTTAGTCAGTAGAGATGGAAAACTCAACCAAACCAGGATATTTTTCTTTCTTTTTTTTTTTTTATCCATTACCGATATAAACAAAAATATGGGAAATATTATTATCTATATCGATAAAGTTAATAACGTTCCATGGAATAGTCGCGTAAATTGTTAGTAATATGAAACGTGATGATAATCGTGGTTTTGCATCTTTACGTCAACACATTTACATTGTGGTTTGTGATTACCATCTAAAGCAGGGGTGTCAAACATGCTGCCTGCAGGCCAGAACTATGGGATGTATTTGCAAAAATTACACTGAATATATTAACAGTCAAGGGTGTTGAACCCCTTTTAGTTCAGGGGCCGCATACAAACCAGTACGGTCCAACGTAAAATAATAATAATAATAATAATAATAATAATAATAATAATAATAATAATAATAATAATAATAATAATAATAATAATGGCAACTACAAGTTTTCTTCTTGGTTTAATGTGAAAAAATATTTTTTTATGAAAATATTTACATTTACAAACTATTCTTAAACAATAAACTTTAAACAACCTGAACAAATATGAACCACCTGCAATGAAAATGAAGTGCACTTCTAACAATATTCTGCCTGTTACTAAATGTTTCATGCCTTCATAGATCTGATCCATAATGCACATGTACAAATTATAAGTTCAGGCATTATAATGTTAATTGCACATATTTTTCTTAAGAAACTACAGTTTTTCAGGTTATTCACGTTTTTTTTGTAAAAGGATAGCCTGTAAATGTAAATATTTTCATAATTTAATGCATTTTTTTGCGATAAAACAAAGAAAACAAAAAGGATTTGTCATTATTTATAGGTCATTATGTTATTATTTTACTGGTCCGACCCATTTGAGACCAAATTGGGCTGAATGTGGAACCTGGAAGAAAATGAGTTTGACACCCCGGGTCCAACTTAATATCTGGGTTTGATTCCAAACTTCCTAATTTTTTAAGGAAATTAACAGTAGATTCACTTTTACAGATCTGCTTTCCTTATATAACGCGGCCCAAATGTCACTTATTAACAAGTCAAACGAATGTTTTTGATGAAAAATCCTTATTAAATGGCTCATTTCACATAATACTCTGCAGTCTGAGGTTCTCTGCAGGGGTGTAACACTGAGATGACTAATCTGGAACATGTCATTAAATTCCACCTTTATTATCACAAGTTGCGGTGCTGCACTTATTTGAGGTTGTGTGACTACACCAGATTCTTTCAGTCATAAGAATAGGCTGAACGCACAATACTTTAAGTGGAAATATGGGATATAGAAGAATATTAGATGAACAGGAGGCAAGTCTCAGTGGTGAAGCATTGAATTCAAACATACTGTCCATGTGGTATTATTATTATTACTATTATTCCAGCAGCACTTCAGTCCTTAATCACACTACCAGACTCAAGAAGTACACAATATGGACAAAAGTATTTGACACGCTGAATTCAGGTGTTTTGTTTTTAACAGGGGTCTGGGATACAAAACAAAAATGACAAATGTCATAATATGGTTTTATATTGTGATGAATATCATTGCATTGGTTAGTTTTGTGTAAATTGTTATGTTTGCTTCCAAAATGCCTCAGAGATGATAGATGATTGATGAGGATAGAAAATTATTATTTACAGTCAGAGCATGAAAAATATTTTAAAAATTTAGAGGTAGAACATTTAAAATCATAGTCATGATAAAAAAGAATTTAAATAAAAAAAACATGTTGAGAGGAATTAAATAAAAACCATCTCTGAGGCATTTTGGGAGCAACAGCAACAAGTGCTTCCAGGCACAACAAACCCCGCCCCTTGCACATATTGTATCTTATTTTGGCAGCGATCCACAGCTGATGTCATCACGTCTATGCATGTGCTGATGTCAGCATATCAATAGCCTCCATATATGTGCCAAGTTTGGAGTAAATTGAAACAAAATTGATGTGTTTACAGACATTTGAAAATTTGCCCATTAGAAGTAAATGGGAGAAAATAAAGATTTAAAAAATTCATAATTTTTTTTTTTTATTTTGATCTACTTTTCCCACAATACAATCACATCTATTCTGGGTCACTGGCAATCTATAAACCCAATTTGGTATGAATTCAACCTATAGTTTTGCTGCTTCAGATATGTAAATTTTCATCCATTATAAAGAAATGGGGGGAAAAAAAGATTTTAAAAATTCATAACAAAATTAAAATTTTTACCTTCTGTTCCCAAAATATAATCAGATCTATTCTGAGTCACTGGCAATCTATAAACAACATTTGGTAGGAATTCAACCAATAGTTTCGCTGCTACAGACATTTGAAATTTCATCCATTATAAATGGTTTATATTGTAAATGGATACACTTTTTTTTTTTTTTTTAATTCACAACAAATTTAAACTTTGAGCTATTTTTTTCCTAAATGTAATGGCATCTACTCTGGGTCACTGGCAATCTATAAACCCAATCTGGTATGAATTCAACCAATAGTATTGCTGCTAGAGTGTTAAACAAACTGAACCACAAACAATACCCCTTACCTCCCCTTTGGGGGCAGGGTACCAGTTTAAACTAAACTAATCAATGCAATGATGTTTATCACAATTTCAAACTATGTTATGACATTTGTCATTATTTTGTAGATCAGACCCGTTAGAAAAGAAACACTTGATTTCAACGTGTCCCAATACTTTTGTCCATATAGTGTTCATAGGCTTATAGAGTATACAGTCTGAGACATGAGATAATTACGGTCTAACAACAAAATAATATATAGCAGAGGGATTTTTGACAGGTCTGTGGACTGTGAAACCTTTTATTTCAAAGCAGTTTAATACCTTAATTTCCTGCGACAAGTTGCCACTCGCCACCGTGGCTGTGATGGACATGCGTGCCTTAATAATGAGCTGGAGTTATGTAGTCAGACAGCAGGAGGAAGATGATGATGATGAGGTCGATTGTTGATTTCATGTCTTGAGAGGGAAGAACTGTCTTTTATGTTACAAAAACGGAGCTGTCCGCAAAACCACACAGAACCAAACATGGAACATGTCTGTTTATCAGTGAGAGAATCCCTACAGTGTGTGTACCTCTTTAGCTTGGTGTGTGTTGTGTTTGCATGTGTGTATGTGCGCACCATCACAACCACAGTACTACACACACTCCTTGCAGCCACATTCCACAGGCTTCTCCACGTCCTGCGTGATCGAGGTCCCATCGTCGCAATCGAAGGTCAGCCGGCGGCGGCGGACCCTTAGGGGGGCGCAGCAGGAGGTGGCAGCAGCGGTCACGTTCGGATCGGTCCCGGCCTGGCACCGGCCTCGGCATTCGACCCAGGAGAAGGGCTTGGATGTCTGGCAGAGGACGGAGCCGCGCTGCACTCGGTGGTAATCCCTGACCGGTTCACCTCGACACGGGGACTCTACAGATCAGAGTCAGAGAAACATTCCAACGTAAATACTGCTCATTTTCACCTGCATTCATCAGTAAAACAACACAGGAGACAATTTATGCCCACATAAACCTAGACCTGTGATACAAACAGCGATAATAAAAGCAGAGCACACAGTGGAATCTGGCAGCACGAGTCCACCGTGGTATGAGAAATCCACTTTACAAGCCGATGCTCTTGAGAAAATGGTCACTATGAGCAGGTGTTCCAAGTGTCGTAGTACTTTAGTTTAGTCTGGAGACCATTTTCTGCTTTCTCTGTCTTGCCTCAGACTTGACCCTTCAAGGACTCGGTCTTGACTTGGTCTCAGACCACAGTGGAGGAGGAGAAGGACTTGTAATTTCAGAGCGTGTCCTAAAGATCAGCAGATTTTTTATATGTTCATGTTAACAAGAAATCCAATTATCCATCATTACAAATTAATTTAAATAATAAAAAATAAAAACATATGTAATGTTGTCAGGCATTATTTGAAAAGTACATCCCATGGTGCAAAGCAAAGATTCTGTGTTCAGTGAGTGTCGGTGACTTCACTTCCGTTGCTGGTGTGATCACAGAGCACAGACAAGATGAGTGACCAGTCAAAACCTGTTTTTATGGTCTCGGTCTCGATTTGGTCTCAGTCTCTGAAAGACTCAGTCTTAACTCAGTCTTGACGTAGGCGGTGTCGTCCCCATCACTAGGTGTTCCTCCAACAGGTGCAGCTTCCACAGGTTTATTTCACATTCAGGAGCACCAGCATTCAGATGGAGGAGGAGATTAGGAAACTACCTCACAAGGATGGCGTAGTGGAGGAGGCTATCTCTACCAGGAAATTAACAGAAGAGTTGGTAAAGTGGACAGATGATTACAAGGTAGTTGAAAAAAATGTATCTAGACAAATTAAATTCAGGTCGTGCAGCTGCTTTTCTTAATAACAACGATCTGGAGCATTTTCAGGACATTTTAAAAAGCAGAACAAAACAGATTTCCCCAGATAAGTTTATAATGAAATGACCTGCAAGTGCAGACAGTAATGAAAGTGAACCCATAAAGCAGTAGGAACAGGATCTCCCTGCGACCTGTGGCTTACTTCCATTGGCTGTAACACTGCTGCCACAGGTGCCACGGCTTACAGAAGACACAGTGGGCACATACCGAGGCACTGGCATGGATTCTGCAGCAGCTATCCTAAGAGCCCCGGGTGCCTCACTATTTGCCAGCGATATTGGTTGCAGCGAGGCACTGGCCTGGCTTCTGTGGTAGCCACCAGGGTGGAAGTCACTCAAGGTGCCTTCTCAAAGCACTTTTACATTACTGATCCATTATTCATTCACTCTCACATTCTCCCTCTAGTGGTGGCAGAAGCGTGGCTGCCATTTCACGCCTGCGGCCTCTGACCACCACTGGACATTCACACGCATTCACACACCAGTGTATGTACACTGGAGGCAAGGAGGGGGAAGTGTTCTGCAAATACATGCTCTAAAAACTATGTTTTTGTTTGGAATTTAGGAGAAATGTTGTCGGTAGTTTAGAGAATAAAACAAAAATGTTCATTTTACTCAAACACACCTGTGTTGGATTCCAAGCAGACCTTTGGTGCTACTATTGATGACACAAACCGTACAGAAAACAGAGCGGGTTTGTGTTTTTATTGTGGCTGTTTTCTGTCAAAAAACAAAGCTAAGCTAACAGAGCTATAATGTAAACTATCAGCTGATGCAGCAGGTGAAGATTATATGACAGTGTTATTTTGGCTGACTGTTCAAATAAGCCGCTCATAAAAACACAGGTCACACTAAAGCCTTTCAGTTGTGATTTTTACTCTTGAACATAATTCCTGTATTTTCTTGATGCATCTGATGAAAAAAAGACTCTTGTTGTTTGTCATAATCCTTTAAAAACAACTAAGCTTATAGTGTTCCAGAGTTACAGTGCCGTTTTTACTCTGATTTAATTTAATAATTATCATTTAGCACCAAAAGACGAGGGACATTTCCACACAGGTTCTGATTATGGTGAGTAACATAACATTACAATTTGATTTCTACTTCCTTGGTAAACAAGAAAAATGTCCAAATGATCTATTCTGAAACATGTATTTTTCCAACTCAAAGTTAAAAAAAAAAGAAACACTTAAATAAAAAATGAGTAACTTCCATTTTTGTAGGTTTTACACAGCGCCGCTCTCTGCATGATGTCATTAAATCATAAACATCACTGTACAGCAAAGATTCTGTTCATTCTTTTCCCCATTTCTACACCCTTCTGAATACATGTACTCGTCATCGTATCGTTGCAGAGTTGTATTTCTGACCTTTGCAGCCTACCTATATCACAGCTCTGTCCAGTGTATCCCTGCTGGCAGGTGCAGCTCTCTCCATCCGCCGTCTCTTCACACTGGCCGTGGACACATGGCAGGCCCTGGCACAGGCTCGCCGGCTCCCCCTTCAGGTTACACAACACGCCGTGGTATCCGTCCTCACAGTCACAACGATACATCTGTGAGTCTAGCATCACGCATGCACCCTTCACACATCTGAAAAACAAAAACAAAAAAAAAACATAAAACTTTATTTAATTATGCATTTTGTTGTTTACGCATCTTCTGTTGCCATCAAGGACATAGGCATATATTTATTTATTTTTGTATGGCAATAAAGGTGGACAAAAGTATTGGGACACCTTAAATTCAGGTGTTTCTTTTCTAACAGAGGTCTGGGATACAAAACAATACTGACAAATGTCATAATATAGTTTTATATTGGGATAATTATCATTGCCTTGGTTAGTTTTGTTTAAATTATTATCTTTGCTTCCAAAATACTACAATTAATCAAACATTGATATTTCTAAACTATATGGACAAAAACATTGGGACACGTCATGGCTACATCTGTATGATGTCCTATTCAGGCTGATTTGAGACATAAACGTTAACATTTCCTTAAAGTTTAATAGGAGAATATTCTTATGTGAGATATGAAGAAAGTAGATGGTTAGTTGTTGTAGAAAGTTATTATTTACAGTCAGAGCATGAAAAATATTTCATAAATTTAGAAGATGATTTAAAGTCATAATCATCTGAGGCATTTTGGAATAAAAGATGAAAATTTAAACAAAACTAACCAATGCAATGATATTTATCACAATATTTACCTCCACCAAGGACGTTATGTTTTACTGTGTGTTTGTTTGTTACCATCCGACTTTGTCTGTTAGCAACATAACTCTAAAAGTTATGTTGCTAATTTTGATGAAATTTTCAGGGTATGTCCACTCTGAGTCAAGGAAGAGAAGATTACATTTTGGAGGCGTTTTGAATCTCCGTCTGGATCCAGGAACTTTTTAAAGGATTCTTTATCATTGTGAGATAAGGCATGGTGGCACAGAGTTGCATATGAGGTCATTCACCGCCATCTAGTGGAGGAAAGTACTAACACTACCTTAAAAAAAATACAAACACTACCTTAAAAAAAATAAAAAATACAAACACTCCCTTTAAAAAACAAACAAACAAACAAACAAACAAACAAACAAACAAACAAACACTACCTTAAAAGAAATGCAAACACTACCTTAAAAAAAAAAGAAAAATCCAAACACTATCTTGGCGGAGGTCTGCGCTTTTCTACTATATGATGACATTTGTCATTATTGTTTTGTATCCCAGACCCCTGTTAGAAAAGAAACACCTGAATTCAATGTGTCCCAACTTTGTGAAAATGATAATTGAGGTTAATAATTTACAAAAAGATCCAGATTTTTTTGTACAACCTTATCCTGACAGGGAGCGAAATGAAAGACTCTTGAGTGGAGAAGGTGTGGGACTAAATAAGTGACACTTCCACCCACTCATTTTCCAGTACACAAATGAAGTCATATGTTGTTTTCTTGCATATGTATATGTTTTTATCTTTTTAAAAAAATCTGCTTTAGCTCTGGGCACTCAGGTAGGATTATTTTGTTTGTTTCAATGCATATTCCAAATAAATTTCAACTAAAAATACTGGTAACCCTTTATAAAATCAAGGAATTAACTCTGTAAAGTGTAAATAACAGACAGCAGCTGATGTGTAACATTCACAACACGCTCACTTGCTGTTGTCACATGGGTTGGCCTCAGTTGCCGTGGTGACAACATCCGCTCCAGAAATGCCTCCTGTTATTGGCTCGTCACAGTGATGTCCAGTCCAGCCTGGATGGCAGTGACACTGGGGCCCCTGAGGGACAACACATGGTTATTCTGAGCTGAAGACGTGAAGAACGACACTGAAGAAACCTGCTAAACTGGCATCAGCTATACTTAACAGCATTTGGACTGTTTCTGATTGACGACTGTATGTCTCTTATGATTTTAGCTTAGTTTAAAACTTGGGGACACTTATGGGGTCAATAATAATAATAATACTAATAATAATAATGTGATTTTCTAGAGTGCTTGGGCATTTACACAAAGATGCTAGGACTGAAGATAAAACACGTCAGCCTGCGAGTTGTTTCACAAAACTGTCCTTTAGTTCATGTCGTTAATGCTTATTGGGTGGTGTAATGTTCTTCTCTGTGGATAAGATGTTAAAGATGATCCCAGAGGTTGTGTGATTGTTACGGAGCCTACATTTTTCACTAAATTGTTGTTTCCTTAGTGAACTGAATCAATTCTCCTATTGGACTCCACTCAGATAGAAGGAACCATGATGTGGTTTCACCAGATTTCAATCTTAAATTATTGATTTACGTGTAGAGAAGAATGATCCACCTTCTGACTGACTGTGGAACAAAACAAAAAAAACAACAAAAAAAAAAAAGGAAAGAACATGGGGTGATAAAAAAACAAATGGAAGCCACTGAAGCCC
>JAQQZY010000001.1:23492606-23507914 GCA_030068375.1 Ostorhinchus rueppellii
TAATGGATCCAATGTACGCACTTTGAGTATACCTTCATAGAA
This sequence comes from Ostorhinchus rueppellii, assembly GCA_030068375.1. Lineage (NCBI taxonomy): Eukaryota > Metazoa > Chordata > Actinopteri > Kurtiformes > Apogonidae > Ostorhinchus > Ostorhinchus rueppellii. Next base: position 23,492,649 of record JAQQZY010000001.1, read on the forward strand.
AAGTGCTATATAAATCTAATCCATTATTATTATTACAGCATTAGATCAATTCAATTCATGCTTAGCTGTGTGTTGGCATCAATCATTTCTTAATCTTGCCCTGAACTGGACAGTACAGAAAAAGAACCAGAAAAAAAGGAACCAATAAATATCCAGTTTGACAGATGCAGTGGGAGCTAATCTTAGTTAGCTAACATGCTATTGTTAGCTCGCGCCAAACTTTCACTTTTCCTCTTCAGTTAACACTTGTAACTTTACTTCATCCACTTCCTCTGCTCTTTGTCATCAGAAAGTGGCAGAGTGACATGTTAATGCATTTTATACAGTACTGATTGAACACAGTAGAATGAATAAGGTTGGACCCGAGAGGTTGTCGCAGCTTAACAACCAGAAATGATCCATTTAATATCAATTACATACTCAAACCACTCAGTCAGCCCTCATGACATAAAAGATATTCTGGAAGGTTTGTTCTTTCATTTGTCACTCACTTGTAAGCCTGAAAGAGTATTTCCACTTTGCATTGTGTATTCGACAGCCAACTCAGTCTTAAGTGTGTTAAAAAATAATCACCCTGAAGAGTTTCTGCGAGTGTTTGATGAGGAAGGCCATGCTGTTGTTCAGTTTCTTCAGATTGTCTTTCAGGTCATTTGCAGTCATCTGCAACACAAAGAACAGAAAAGCATTTCATGAGGCATAATATTAAGGCTTGAATATTAATTAACCCATTCATAACAAACAACTGTATTTATATGTTCAGACAAAACCCATAGAATGTTTTCTGTTAGAGGTAGAAACTATCCTGACATAATCTATGCTTTTACCAATTTATAAAACATAAATTAGAAAAACAAGTTTAGATTCCTTTGACATGGTAACCGGACTACTTGAATTCATATAACATATATTTGATATTTGTCTTGAAGTTTCTAAGATTCTGCGCTGTATCATCACAAAAACACTGCTGGAAATACAGCTTATGACCACACTGCAAAAGAAAATAAGAAATTAACCATAAAAAGATAGATTTTCAAAGTTATTTTAGGGAGAAATTGTTAGAAATGTTGCACCGTGACTATGAGTTTCAATGCAGTTCTATCAGATATTGACGTGTGTTCCTTCATATGAACTGTCTCAGTAACTAACAAACTCTGTAATAGAGCTGAAAATATTCAATCAATTTGTACTTAGCTCTAGTAGTCCAGTTACTATTGTAGGAAAAAAAAAAATTGTAAAAATCCAGTGGAATGGGTTAAATTACTGATTTAAAAAAAAAAAATCATGTGAGTGTAGCATTATTTTTCTCCTGCTTTTACAACCTTTCCTCATATTATGACATTACATTGTCATTCTGAATAACAATGGCAAACACTAAAACTTAAAAAGTGGTCCTTAAAAGTATCAAAATCTGTTAATAAATCTCACATGTTTGGGCCAGAGCACATGCGGGGCGAACATGAGGGCGAGGTTGTAGGTGGACATCTTGTTCTTGTCTTGTTGCTTGGCGGTGTGGTAGAGCAGGTCAAGGAGCAGTTTGAGCAGCGATCGGTTGGCCTGAGGCAACAACAGAAAGAGGAGCTGCAGAGCCTCGATCTGACGCTCTTTGTTGGGGATCGCAGTCTTGTTGCCATGTTCATCAAATAGAGTTATGTCTGAGAAAGAGTCAGCGTAGAGGGAGTAAAACCATGAGCATATCTATGGTCTACAGTTGTAGCCACAGACTGTTTTCAGTTGTATTATATTGTCATTTGTTTGGTCTGTAAAATGTCAGAAAAAGGTGAAAACCAACTTCAAACGTTTACAACAGGGGCGTCAAAGTCATTTCAGTTCAGGTTCCACATTCAACTCAACATAATTTCAAATGGGCCGGACTACTAAAATAATAACCTAACTTATACATAATGTCAACTCCAAATGTGCCGCTTTGTTTTAGAGTGAAAAAAAAAAAAAAAAAATCAAATTACATCGTGAAAATTTTTACATCTACAAATTATTCTTTAAAGCAACATGAGTTTCATCACCATTTTTTATTCAAATTTGTAAAACCCCACTGATAGCCTAATCATCACCAATCCATTAATCTTTCCGTGCGTACACACCTGAATCACTTCCCTCACAGTGAACAACTTGATGCAATGCACTTTGCTACAAAATTTCTGAAAAGGCCCAAGTGACATTTCAGTTGGTTATGTAAACAACTGGACTGCGTTTATGATGGAGTCATCTTTGAGGTTGTTCACTGTGAGGAACATGATTCTTTGAGGCGGCTGTGGCTCAGGAGGTAGAGCAGGTCATCCAATAGCTGACGGATTGGTAGTTCAAATCCCACTCTGCCCTATTCAGAGGTGGACAATCCCAGCTCCACAGAGTAAAAGTCCTGCCATGTATTGGTTCTACCTGTTCACTGAACACAGCTGATTCCACTGTTTATCCCTTCATCTACCTGGATGAGGAGTTGTGCTCATCCAAATGGGCAGAGATAAATAAGCACTAGAGGGGGCGTTTGTCGCAGCAACATCTTGCCGCCATCTTGGTCCAGAAAAGGTTGTCAGTACTACATAATATAGAAACGAAACAACTGTCACTAGAAACTAAGCTTACAAAGAGAAATTTGCTAAGGACATTGCTAGAGAAAAAAAAAAAAAAATCAATAGGCCATAGCGTCAACATTTTATCATAGAGCTATTATGGAAAGTGTCTGGATAAATGCTGGAGTATATACTAGTATTTTATATTCTGATAATTTCGTATTTACTAAAAAAAAAAAAAAAAAGCCATTGTTTTTTTTTTTTATAAACCTGTATGATTACGTTATGAACTGCAGTTTGATTAACAGTTTTCACCTTTTCCAACTATTAGATCATTATGTTATTAAGCAATTAATTGTGTAATTATTAAAATGATGTTAGACTCTACATGCAATATAAATATGCTTACTGCTCAATTTAATTTTTTTTTTTTTTTAATTATTCATTTAGGTCTAGATTGCACATGGAATGCCCATATTTTTTTTAAGCCTGTGTGATTACGTTATGATGTTTCCTTCAATTAATAATATTTATGCTTAAATTTATTTTCTTTTTTGTTGCTTGTTTCTATATTTTATTTTTTCTATTAAAAAAAACATACAGTTGTAAGACTATGGGTAATCCTATTTTTTGGCTTTAACCATGAAATACCACTGCCACGTGTAGATTTTCATGAGGGGGCGGGGCTTAGCTCCCTGTACCAAGATGGCCGCCACAGTTAGACGTTTCAGCTTGAGGAAACCACTGACGACGTCTGCTCTAGTGTTTATTTATCTGTGCAAATGGGCTGGTTCAGTGAATGGTTGGAACAAATACATGGCAGGACTTTTACTCTATGGAGCTGGGATTGTCCACCTCTGCTAATCATGTGCCAGTGTGTCCTTAGGCAAGACACTTGCCTCCAGTGCCTAGTGCTCATACTGGTGTGATCGGGCACATATTGGCAGCCACGCTTCTGTCCGCAACTGTGGTTACACCAGTGTGTGAATGTCAGAGTGAATGAATAATGGAGAACTAATGTAAAGCACTTTGGGTGCCTTGAAAAGTGCTTTGGAAATCCAATCCATTATTGTTATTTTTCAGGTGTGTAAGCATGGAAAGACTAATGGATTAGTGATAATTAGGCTATCGCTCTGGTTTTACAAGTTTGAAAAAAATAAATAAATAAAATTGTGATGAAAGTCATAATGCTTTAAAAATGTGAACAGCATGAACCACCTGAAATTTCTTAAGAAAAGTATGTGATATTTTAATAATATTAAGCCTCATTTTATATTACAACTTAAACATCACAGTGGATTAAAAAAAAAAAAAAAAAAAAAAAAAAAAAAAAACCAACACGAAATATTTAGTACCTGGAAGAATATTGTTAAAATTATACTTACTTTACATAAGACGTTCCAGGCTGTTCATTATTCACAGTTTTTGTGAAAGGGCACTTTGTAAATGTAAACATTTGTGTAATTTTACTTTTTTACACTAAAAGAAAGAGAAAAATTTGGAGTTGTCATTATTTCCAGGTTAATAAAATTATGAGTATTTTACTGGTCTGATCCACTTGAGATGAAATTGTTCTGCATGTGGAACTTGTACTCCAATTATTTTTACATCCTTTACTGTATCTTCAGCGTAATTTCTGAATTTCACAAATTCATCCCAAAGACTGAATGGATCCTTTGGCAGGCCAGTTTGAGCCTAATGGCTGCATGTTTGACACACCTGGTTTACAGTCTCAAAGGAGCAAACAAATCCGAACACAAATCAGATTTGAGAAGCTGAAATTGAACCTTTTTCTTAAAAAACAAACCCAAATAACACTCTCAAACTGATTATCTATTATATAAATAGTCATTTATATACAGTTTATTTGGCATTCTATAAGTACATGATTGATTGAGTAACCATTGCAGGTCTTTGATGTTCCAAAATGAGCACAGTAATAAAAGTACAGAAGTAAAATGTAACTGATTTAACATGAAATTCACCACGAGATAAGTAATTGTAATAGAATTTGTTCCCACCTGCAATTTTCAGGTGTGCATGGAAGTGTCTGTGTGTGAGCAGAGGCTCAGGCAGCTCTCCCAGGAAAGTCTTGAGCAGTGTGGCCACGTCGTTGGGGTGGAAGTCCCCAGACTCCAGGTCGACATCTGCACCGCTGTTGAGTAGCTCCCTCAGGCCCTGCTGCCGAATGCTGTTCCCTGGGACCCGAAAAAGACCCTCCACGTGCAGATCTGAGCAGCAAGAGAAGGTCGGAACCAGTGAGGGAAAACAAAAGCACCAGAGTCTACATTAGTTTATTTAATTAAGTAGATGTTGTAGTACAGGAACACAATGAAGTACAAATTTAACGTACTTGTACTTTACTTGAGTGTTGCTATTTTTTCTGCTCTGCACAACTACTTCACTGTTTTTGTAGTCTTATTAAAGACTTCTTATTTTATGGAAACAGCATCCAGCATTTACAAGCTTTGCAAAAGTAAGTAAGCCAAAAACTTAGAGTTATATGGATTAAAAAACAGGGGTGATTTTGTTGGGTTTACTCACTCTTGCTGAGGTATTCAATGAGGTGATAGATTTGTGCGATGCAGCTCTCTGTCAGTGGAGTCCCAAACACAACACCTTTATCTGCAATGGAGTCAAGAAATATGAAAAAAGACAATGAGAGATTATTGCAATTAACAAAATGTTCTTAGAAGTCGCATTTCTGCTCTGGCATGTTTTAATAATCCCACTTTTTATTTCAAACAAAGCTGAAAAGTGTACTGTTTAATCTCTGACCTTTGCGTTTGAGGAAGTTGAAAGAACGGAAAAAGCCTCCATTTCCACCCGTTGGGGTTTTAGGGCTCTCCTCCCCAAGAAGTTGAGAAAACTCTGTCCCCGGAAGATCAATAAGACGGGTGATGTTACTGAGCACCAGCTCCAGGAAAACATCCGGGCTCTCATGGCGGAGTTTTTCCACAAAAAAGTCTGGGTTGAAAATGACAGGAGGCCGGCCAGAGTGAGAGCCCCCTGGGGATTCGTCAGGATTGGTTACCATACTGCTCACTGTACCTCTGGAGGGGGGGAAAACATAGAAACTGCTTTGTTATAGAAATACTGACAGGCATATGCATCCATTGCAATCGGGGTGGGCAATATGGCAAAAAATATCATATCACAATTTTTGAAAAATAAAATCATGATCTCGATTTTATCACAATTCTTTACATTGATCTTTGAGACTAATTTGCATATCTTTTGCCAGGTAAAATGTCACTGCTTCTGTTACATCTTTCCACTGTTTGTTACTCTTCTCATAAAGCGTGCCTTTAATAAATGCTTGCATTAAAGTTGTTTGTTTTTCTTTAATGCTACCTGTTACCTCTGGCGGCAGTGTGGCCGGTCTTCGAGCAGTTTCATTTTCAGGTGATTGAACAGGTTCATAGTGTTGCCATCCGAGGTGTGAACTGTGTCAGACTTTGCAAATTACTGTTGTTTGCACTTTGTCATTTGGGGAAAAGCCAAACCAATTCCATACGACGGAAGAAGAGTTCTTTTTAGATACTAACTCATCCGTTTCACTGTCAGCCATGAGTACTGGTACACAACATGAAATCCATGTGACATGGACGTGAACCGATGTGATGCGTCTGTGTGTCAGCATATAACTACATCCAAAGCCGTTAAATACTCTATGGCTCTGACTACATCCAGTTATAGAAGATTCCACAGTCTCTCTGCTTTGTCAGATCGTCAATACATTCTAATCCTTCACGATCTAATATCATCATATTGCACACCCCTACAGCATTATAACAACACAGACGCTGACCCTGGACCATTATGTGACAGAGGATGAATCTGTGGCCTGGTCTTTTGTGTGAAGATGGGGGTTGGGGGTTTCTCCCAACACCAATGAATATACATAAGATACAAAACACAAACATAATAAAATATTAAAGGGCCTGCAGTAATATATTAATAGTTATTTTCATTGCTGATTAATGTGTGAATTAGTTTCTCAATTTTCAGATCAGTTCTTTGGTCTACCAAAACTCTCTCAAAAAGAGCATCTGTAAATGTTTTGTTTCACAACCCAAAGGTTTTCAGTTTACACAGAGGAAGAAAGAAATAAGAAACTATCCAAATATAAGCAGCAGGCTATTAATTGGAAAAGCTTGTCTCTCCTTGTTTTAAAAAAAAAAACGTACTCTCGAGGGGTTGAGCGTCGCAGCCCAAATGTAAAATCCTGTAACGCTGATCTAATTTGAACTGTCAGCTTCCTCCATAAAACAATGTCAACTGAAACACACTACCAGCTGAAATCAAACCAACTACAAACATTAACTCCTGTCAGTGATCAAAGGTTGTTTCTTACATTTGTATAGTTGAAATTGTGTTCAACCATACAAACACTAGTTCATATCGTTAATTCAACTTTGTGCTGCACAATTTAATGAAAAAGTCACATTTATCTTGAATAATGTTGTGATTTAATTGATTTGTTTGGTCTTCAGGGGAAAAGCTCAGAATAATGGTCATTTTGAAATGTGTCTTCTTTCACAGTGAAACTAGTATAACATAATAATAATAATAATAATAATAATAATAATAATAATAATAATAATAATAATAAAAATAATAATAATAAAAATTTCTTACTGCTCAGTGTCATTGAATCCAGACGATCATAACTCCATATTGACCTTTAAAATGCAGTCTTGTAATTATATAATTGCACTGGCTGAAAATGTGACTTGATTAATTATGCAGCTCTATTCTGAATCCATAGTTCTAGTTTTAAATCGCTTACCATGTAACAAAAATATTTTCATCCCTAACTCTTGGTTTTGTGACTTTATTTGTACATTTGTACAAAATGCAGTATTCAAGGCTCTCAGAGCTATAGTGGAGGTATATGTTAAATGTGCAATCTTTTCTGTTCCTATGTGAAATATTTATTCAGGTTAACTGTTAAAATCATGTCTTGTTTGATTATAATATTGTATCTAGCTACTTCATGTGCTACTGTATGGCTCTATTCATAATACTAGAATAAGAAATTACTTCATTTGCCAAGTGCATAAATACAGTAGTTGTCTTCCCCATTGGAATAAGAAAATGTCTACATAAAAACAGAGGTATCTATACAATAATAGTGCGGCATGACACATAAACATTGATAATTGTGGACAGCTTATACAAGAGCAACATAACATGTAATAGTTTTAGGCTATTAATATGGTTATATATTATTTTGGCTGTAATTTGTTTGGTTTTACCACATGCCAATCTCAAAAAGATGTCTGATTCTGATTTATTTTTAGTCTAGTTAATACTGACAGCGTTGTAAAATATCCTTATCAAACCTTGCATCGAAACAAATCTTGACCACCATTAGTGTAATAAAACAGTTTTGTCCAGAACTGCTTAAACAACATCTAAGGAATGCAGGCACTGACACATAGTGATGGATTAGCATACAGGTAATTCACCAAACTGGTTCAGAATAACGAGCTAAGCTAGTTATTTAGTGGTGAGTTACGAGTCACTTTAGCCCACATGTATGCTAGCCGCCAGTGAAACTCCCAGCCAGAGTGACATAATTGTAGTGCTTCTACAGTAAATTCAATTTGCTGGTATGAAAGTTACTCGAAAGTAAAAGCTTTTTTTATCACCTTGTTACGGAGCGAGCGTCAGCTAGCGGTTAGCTAGCTATGCTAAAAGGATAACAGGCTTCACACAAACGGTACCAATAAAAAATGCTTCAGAACTTCACACCTTCAGATTTACTGAAAGCGAAGTCACCTTTCATCTACTGAAAATACGTTCGGAACTTAAAGCATGTTAAATGTATTCTTCTTACCTTTGATTGTGTGTATTTTCATCAACATCTTTACCAGCTGCCATGTTCAGTTTGAATCCTCCGCTGTTATCATCGATGCCCCGCCCACTCCAACAACCATTGGCAGGTTGCGGAAAGTGGGTGAGACTATCCCCTGCTCCTGGCGATGATTGGTTGGTTTGAATTCACTCGCTTCATCAACAGGAAAACAGCGTCTTGGGTTTTAATGCAAATGCAAAAATTATGTTCACAATCTGATATTGTGAGCATGAGTTTGCCAGAGTAACTTAAAAGTTAGGCTTGAGCTGTGATCAGTCAAATGAGAAACTGAATCAGCTGATAATAAGTCAATCTACCCAATCTGCTGCTTAGTCTGTATCTGTCATCAAGTATAAATGAAATTGTTTTAAATGGAAAAAATTCAGTCTAAGCAGGATACAATTGTAGTGATTGAAGTAATTAGTCATAAAAATGTGTATAACAAGAAAAAACTTTGAGGGGATTTTTCTCCTTTACATCTAACCTTTTCTGAATGATTTATCACTATTTATCACATATCGTTTATTATTATTTGACATTACCCTCTGTATTTTGCATTTTCAGTGTAAATCATGCATTTTCCAGGATTTAATTCAGAGGTTATTATATAAGAATGGAGAAAACTGAAGGCAGTGGCTCAGGAGGTAGAGTTGGTTCCAATAACTGAAGGAAGATTCAAACCGCCAACCCTTCAGTTATTGGAACCAACTCTACCTCCTGAGCCACTGCCTTCAGTTCTTCAGGGTGGTTTGAATCCTCGTCTGCCCTTGTCGTTGGTCCTTTTCCTTGGGCAAGACCTCACCTTGTCAACAGTATCACCCACACTGGTGAATGAATATTGTTTGGTGGTCAGAGGGGCTGAAGGGGTGCAAACTGGCTGCCATGCTTCTGTAAACATAGTTTACCACCACCAGACTGGGAATGTAAGAGCGAACGAATAATGGATCAATAATGTAAAGTGATTTTGGTGCCTTGGAAAGCACTATAAAAATCGAATCCATTATTATATAGAAATTATATAGAAAATATATTATTAACTGAACACAAAAGCATCCACTGTCATTGATCCAACTCCAAGGGTTTTACTGGTGAATCAATGTTGTAGAAGATGATGGTGTTTCCATGGTAACGACAGAGCCTCTGAACGGCCAATTGAGTTAAAACTGATGACCATGAAAAGATGACAAGCTGTATAGAAGTGGCTATTGACCCAGTAGTGTGGCACGAAATATCATTTTATCTATTACCACACTCAATCAGCACCTTCATTATATCATATCTAGACTGGTAACACATTACATCCCAAAAGTACCAAGGTAATCAGATAGCAAATAGGTCAAACATTGTCACAGCAAAGATTATGCTCAGTTCGTAAAGTATTAGACTGCACTGTGAAAGGCTCAGATTTAATTCCTGGTCAGAGTAGCATTTTTTTTTTCCCTTTAAGATTTCAGAAGGGGGGTGGGGTGTAAATCTACCACTGGGATAATGTTCGGAATGCAGAATTCAGACAACACCACTCAATACACTGAACTGACATAGGACTGACACAGAACTGAAAAGTCACACTACAACATGTAGCTCTGCCCACCTTCTCCAGCCTCACACTGCAAAAATGAAAGAACATTATAAAACAATATAAGTATTTAGAATAATAATTCCTGTTCTATACTACATACTATCACTAATTTCTCATTTATTCCATCAGTTGCCACAGTACTGTGGTAGCAAAATGCACAAAAGAATGAACTGAAGTAGACGTCATATATGACCACAGTTCTGTGGCAACAAGGGGCTGATGAGTTCATGGAACAGTATCTGTGATTGGCTTTAGTATGAATGCAAACATTTGATTGGCTCTGTAGTAACAGATAAACCAATATTTAATGCCAAAGTACCGTGGCAGGAGCCATTGCCATATCTTTTGGTGACTGGTGGGTGTTTTAATTGTCTTAAGGATGTGTTCACATGATAATATATATATATATAATGAATGTATTTTTAAACAGTGTAATGCACTAATTATTGCTCAGAAATGTGATGATTCTAGGATGATAGTGAGGTCAGGTCAGGGTCGGATCATGCCAAGCTTAAAATGACTTTACTTTTATTATCTGCAAACTTTATTCTTCTTCCACAAAAACAGTTCAGAGGTTTTCACTGAAATGCTGCAGACTTGTGGCAAATGGTGACACTAACTTTAGCACTTTCATCTTAAGAGGAAGTAAATATATATTTTGCATATTTACCTCATTACAGAGAAGAGACAAAAACAGTCTGTTTTAAAACTGCATCCTTATTTGGAACACGTTTGTCTGAGCACTAACATTAAGTCTTTTTCCTGATCAGAGACTTGGTAAAAACATCTAATGAGTGAGAAAACGACCAACCATGGATTTCAGAGCCTCATCCAGTGGAGTTGTGCTTTTTCTTCTCTCTGTGTCAGGTGCAGCATGTTTACATTTTTTATTTTTAGTGATTCTTTTTTATTCAGCAGAGTGCAAAAGTCTTAGTCCCCTATGAGGACTGTTGTTTTGTCTCTATATCATTATTAAACTGAAACACACAGGTAATGTGTAAACATTATAGACCAAAAATATGAAAATGACTGAGGCTGCATTGGATTGTTTGAATGGTAAACACAGAGAAAATTTTCTCATTGTGTACTGAGTGGAAATACAATTTTAAACATTGACTTGTGCCTTTTGAAGCCATTCATTACTAATTTTTTTCTTTTTTTTAAATCACTAAGTATTTCTCCTTGTTTTTTTATTGAGACAGACAGACTTCCCTATGTTTATGAGCTATTAGGTTAGGTTTTACCTGAGAAAAACTCTGAGATTTCTCCATAAATATGAAGAGAAAAGATACAATATTAGCTTGAAGAGATAGTGTATGTTTATTTTTTAATTTTATTATTATTAATTTTTTTTTTTTGATGAGTGGAAGTTGTGTGTTACATTATTTTTTTAAAAAATGTAATAGTATAGTCCAAACATTGCATTTTCTATCTCTGTTTCTTGATCAAATATCTTTTTTTTTTTAATTATTTCATTAAGTCAAACCTTAAAATATTAAGATCTTGGATTTTTGGATGCATCTTTAAATATTCAGTTGAAAGTCTGTGAAAGTATTTATCAGTGATTCCATTTAAGTTTGGTTTGTGTCTGTTTAATTGTCACTGATTTTATATATTAATATTCACCTCAAGTCAAATTAAATTACTTCTTAAATGTAACTTAACCCCCAGGCCTTTTTAGGTTATGTTGTGTTTGCGTATAATTTACTTAACAACATTATCTTACATCCTTGTTCACTTTGCTGTTACAGTTTCTACGTGTGTTCAACTCATATGTACAAACACTGCAGCAGGCACATTAATATTCAAACTTTGTTTTGCCTTTTTTGATGTTTCCACTGTAACAACTTGCAGAAATGAAAATTCACATACAAGTAGATGTTTCTCCATCACATTTCTGCTCTAAAGCTAAATATTCTCTGTTCTTCACCCTGACCAGTTCAGCTGCTTCGTACCAGAGAGGTTCCATGTACCAAAACAGGTAACTGTTGTTGAACACAATGTCATATAGAATAGAATAGAATAGAATAGAATAGAATAGAATAGAATAGAATAGAATAGAATAGAATAGAATTTTGTTGTCATTATCACAGGAACAATGAAAATCCATTTAGCAGCTCTTTTGTGTTTTTTCTGTAAAGAAGACTATAAAAGTATCCCACAAAATACTGAGAAATATAGGCAATGTGCAAATCCCTTGAGTGTTAATATCTTCAGCGTAATTTTTCCAAATTGATCCAAGAGGCTGGATTAGACACATTGGTTTTGGTCTGTGGGCCATATGTTTGTCACTCCCACTGTAAAATATCCTTTATAAAACCAATACTATTATGGTGAACTTTTATTACCCCGCCCCCTGAAGGGGAGGCAAGGAGAATTGTTTTGTTTTTTTGTTTGTTTATTTGTTTGTTTGTTTGTTACCACTCTAGCAGCACAACTATTGGTTGAATTCATACCAAATTGGGATTATATATTGCCAGTGACCAAAAATAGACTTGATTACATTTTGAGAAAAGTAGGTCAAAGTAAAAAAAAATTTTAACAATTTTTAAAATCTTTTTTTCCTCCCATTTATTTATAATGTGCAAAATTTCAAATGTCTGTAAAAACATAATAATAATAATAATAATAATAATAATAATAATAATAATAATAATAATAATAGATTAGATTTTTATAGCGTTTTTCAAGTCACCCAAAGCACTTTACATTGTTGATCCATTATTCATTCGCTCTCACATTCTCCCTCTGGTGGTGGTAAACTACATTTGTAACCACAGCTGCCCTGGGGCAGACTGATGGAAGCACAGCTGCCAATTCACACCTACCGCCCCCCTGACCACCACTGAACATTCATACACATTCATACACCAGTGTGAGTGGTATTGGAGGTAAGGAGGGTGGAGTGTCTTGCCCAAGGACACAACGGACCGACTAGGACAAAGCGGGATTCAAACCTTTGGCTATTGGACGACCCGCTCTACCACCTGAGCCATGGCCCATCAATTTTGTTTCAGTTTACTTCAAACTTGGCACATATACAGTATAGAGGCAATTGATATGCTGACATCAGCACATGCATAAACATGATGACATCAGCTGGATCGATGGCAAAATAAACTACAATACGCATTAGGGGCAGTATTTGCTGTGATTGGCACCACTTGTTCCTTCTATTTTATCGTTATCCACTAACTTATACACACATTCTTTTTTAGCTCTTTGTGACCTGGTTTGTTGTTTGTTTGTTTTTTCTCATTACAGCTGTGCAAGTGCAGCTGATCAGAGAAACAAGCAACAATGCTGAAACTGAGATTGAGCTGAAGTGTCACAGTAGCTGCGAACCAGCTCAAGGTCTCTCATACGTGTGGTTCAAAAATGGACAGAAAGTGAACCATAGTGCAGAGGACACATCTATTTACACAGATCAGTTTCACCTTGATGACTCTGTCTCCTGTGCTTTTAGAGAATATGAAGTTCACCGCTCGCCTCCAGTGTGTAAGTTCACTGTAGACAGTTTATAGACCGTATAAAGTTTTAAATCAAAGCAGTAACCAATGCTGAGTTTGAATAATTGTGTATTTCCAGATCCTTCAAGACCTTTGTCCAGCTCAATGAGCCGCTCAGATCAAATAATGGAAGGCAGTTCAGTGACTCTGACCTGTCATGTCCATGCAAACCAAACTGTTATAAGTTTGTACAAAGGGAACCAAGCACTGCCATTGGAATCAGGAGGTGTTTATACCTTTGCCTTCATCAGATCTGAGGACAGCGGGCTTTACTCCTGCATATCTGAGCACCACAACATGTCTCTGTTCATTGACATCCAGTGTAAGTAAACATCAGTACATCATGTACTGTAACAGCTGATTCGTGTCCCACATCCTCCTGAAGACACCATTAACACTTCATAAGTGTCACACACTCGAACATTTCATTAAACCGCTTTTACCTTTGATTATGACACACATTCACTGTATTATTCAATAAGCTGATGCAATATGACAACATTTATTACCCGGCTCCCTGAAGGGGAGGTAAGGGGTATTGTCTTTGGTTCCATTTGTTTGTTTGTTAACACTTTAGCAGAAAAACTATTGGTTGAATTCATAGAAAATTGGATTTATCAATTGCCAGTGATCCAGAGTAGAGCTGAGTACATTTTGGGAAAAGTAGGTCAAAGTTAAAAAAAACAAAAAAAACCCATTTCTTCCCATTTACTTGTAATGGACAGAATTTCTAATGTCTATAAAAACATCAATTTTGTTTCAATTTACTTCAGACTTGGCGCATATATAGAGGCAATTGATATGTTGACATCATCACACATAGACATGATGACATCAGCTGGATCAATGCCAAAATAAGTTACAACATAAGCGAGGGGCGGGGTTTGTTGTGCCTGGCACCACTTGTTTTCATCATTCTCTCACATAACATATGAACCTAAAGTTGACCAACTGAATTAATGCCTGATCATACCGGAGGCACAAACCATGATGGGTAATCACTTCATCCACTGTTGGAACCAGATCAGTCTGGAATCATCAGACCACATGACCTTTATCCATTGAAACACAGTCTAATGTTTATGTTCTCTACAAACTGATGGTTGGTAAAGACATAGTGATATTTTTGTGGTTTTCTCTATATTTAACATTTAGTGGGTGATTCATCAGCATTTGTTCAAATAATATTGTCTGGATTTTGCTGTTTTCAGTGAAAATCAGGTATTTTCATAGATATAATCCACTGAACCTGTACATGTCCATAAATGCTCAGAGTAAATTAGGTAATTAAGTTATCACATATAAAAAGAGAAAACTGGGAAACAGTGACTATTTCAGTGAAATCAATCATTAATTGAACATAAACCCAGTGTGTCCATCCACTGTCATTGATCCAACTTCATGGGTTTTACTGATGAACTAATGTTGTAGAAGATGACGGTGTTTCCACATTCACTCCAGAGCCTCTGAACGTCCAAATGGATCATATCTGATGACCATGAAAAGATGAGAAACTGTATTTTACACCAATTATTTATACGATAGGATTATTGGGTGGTGCAGTGGTTAGCACTCGTGCCTCACAGCAAGAAGGTCCTGGGTTCGATTCACGCACCCGGACCTTTCTGTGTGAAGTTTGCATGTTCTCCCCATGTCTTAGGCTAATCGGCTAATCTAAATTGCCCGTAGGTGTGAATGTGAGAGTGATTTTTCGTCTCTATATGTCAGCCCTGTGATGAACTGGTGACTTGTCCAGGGTGTACCCTGCCTTCACCCTTAAGTAGCTG
>JAQQZY010000001.1:23535971-23552726 GCA_030068375.1 Ostorhinchus rueppellii
CTAACAAGTCTGGTATAGTTTCATACTGTCTTCCACATAAAGCTAACAGATAAGTGTAGGCAGGAAAAAGTTTGATATTTGCCTCTGAGATGTGATATGAATATAAAAGTTACAGAAAAGTTAAATATTCAAATAAAGTGCAAGTACCTCCAATCTTCTTAAGTACCTCACTTAAATGAAAGTACTTTATTATTTAACATGTTCTATAATTGTTACAAAAAACATATGTATGATGTGCCAGTAGAACTTATAATATTTACATCTTATTACACTAAACTTCTACAGTATCTATTTCTGACACACATAAATACCCGAAGATGATTCTGTATTCCTGGAAAGTCCTGCTTAAATCTATAAAAATAAAAAGGGCACGTTTTTAATGTTTGTCTACGTGTTTGTTTAACCTTCATCTCTTCATCATCCGGTTTAAATCTCCTTAATACTAGCATGACTATTTGTTTTGGGTAAACGTGTCACAAACAGTATCATTTGTTGAATTATCGATTTTATTCATAGGGACCCGCATATGTTGTGGTGCGTCACCCCGGGATGCGCGGCAGATGTGTTTTCATAAACACTGGCACGCGACTGACCACGTACAGCCCCTTCGCTGAGCCCCCCTCCTTCAGGTCCCCAGTGTCTCTGCACACCCCTCCCCTCCCCTCTCACACACTTATATCGCGCGCGCGCACACACACACACTTGCAGGCGCGTCTCTTGGTCCCCCAAGTAATTACTGCGGCACTCTCCCCATAAACTTAAGCTCAGCACGTCTCCAGTAACAGCTACGTAGGCCTATATATGCAAATGAGACAGCAGCCTGGACCGGGAGCCGCGTGGAAGCCGTGGGAAGCCAAGGGGAGCCCTGAAGAGCCCGAGGGAGACGCGGATCTGGCCTGTGGCCCCCGCTTCCAGCAGCTGGCCGCGGTAATCTGATCTGGACACAAAGGAGCCTGTTGATCTGTGCACTTCAGCAGGTAAAACAGGACAGAACCAGACAGGAGAGGCAGTCCACAACCTTGAACAACCCGTTAATAAAACATGGAGAACATTTAGGTGGAATAAAGCACCTTCATGTGAATAAGGTTGTTATCACATCATTTTTCATCACTTTAACTTTCTGGCTGTAGTGCATCCAACATGTCTTGTCACAGTGCCATTTCCTTAAGGCTTCCAGACTAGCCTACATTTTAGCCACAGTGGCCTCTATAAGAGACACCCCTCCCTCTTCCCACTCCCCCATCATCTCCTCCTCTCCTTCCAGCCCTGGCAGCTTTACTCTGGTGCCTTGCTCCTCCTGCAACACTTCAGGAACCATCAGCCCTGGCATCAGCAGGGCTCCACAATCTGATCCAGGGTACGGGCTTTCGTTCCTGAACACGAGTCACTAATTCATGCATTGATGAGGAGGTATCAATATAAGAAAAAAAAATCAATTGATCATCACACAGAACCACGCATTCCCTCCCCCTCCTCTCTTTCCCCAATCATCGCTTCATGTGATCGATA
This sequence comes from Ostorhinchus rueppellii, assembly GCA_030068375.1. Lineage (NCBI taxonomy): Eukaryota > Metazoa > Chordata > Actinopteri > Kurtiformes > Apogonidae > Ostorhinchus > Ostorhinchus rueppellii. Next base: position 23,537,481 of record JAQQZY010000001.1, read on the forward strand.
TCGTGTGATGCGCGCCGTGTTTACGTTCCCACGAGTGACCATGTGGTGTCTCCTCTTCGGGGACTAAAAAAGAAAAAAAACCCTCCTGGCTTCCCCCTCGCCATATGGCCCCGGAGGGCCCATACCGTTACAGGTCCTTTAACATGCTTCCAGTTGAGTGTAGACGGACCCGGTGGACAGAGGCGCATAGAGACGTGCGCTTCAGGCCGGAGGAGGGAGGGAGGGGAGCAGGGAAATAAACGTCGTTTTCTGGATATAGAGGGGGGTAGTTAGTGGCAGATGGCTTGTAAGGGTCTGTCCGCGTCTGAAGGCGTGTCGTGGTCCTTCACTGAAGACCCCCTTCCTCCCTCCCTCCTGCATTCACAATCAATGGAAATTAAAGCGCAGAGAATGGATGAATAGTCAGACCCCGAGTCACCCTTTTTTGTTTGGCGCAGCTACTGGTGGGCAGGAGTTAAACTACAGCAGCCCCCTACAGTAGCACTTTAGTTAAACAGTCACAGCTCAGCCAGGAGCATCTTGGACAGAGGAAAAGCCACAACCGGCCAGGATTGTTGTTTTAGTTTCACAAGATCAGGCCCTGGCTCAGTGTGATCCCCAGCTTCACTCAGATTCGTTTTAGGCTGTTTCCTCCTAAAGTTTCTTAGAGGAGCTTTAGTGAATTCCTTCTTTCAGATCTGTTTTTGTTTTTTTCTGTCACCATACTCTTATTGGAGATCAGACTGGTTGTCCTCCCAAAGAATCAATACAAGTGGGATACATGCCCAAAAAGTATAATAAGTAGTTGATCAGATGACCTACGCGTCAAAATGAACATTTAACCAGGCCTTCAAAACAGACTGTGAATACTGTTCTTGAACGTGCTTTCGCTGAAATGAGTGATGACGGTGACGTTTTACGTTGCAGTTTTACTTTTGCTCTAATGCCAAAAGTTGAGCTGAAGGTCCAGTCGTGTAAAACACCAACCTGAGATTTGTTCCTCATGGGTTTTGTACATGCTGTAAAAGTACCTATCACAGAGAATACATAAGTGCCTCCTTGTGCTTGAGTGAAATCATAATTGATTTTCGTGTTTTCAATGGGAGGTTAATTGAGATGGTCACGGTTCAGCCAGCGTTTGGTTTGAAAAATAGCTCGGTGTGAAAAGAGAGAGGACGGGTTTATTAATGGAGGTGGACTTTGTTTGGTTGTTGCTTTCATTGATTAGAGGTAATAAGTAACTACGGACACACCGGGACATCCGAAGGGGAAACGGGGCACTTTTTAGCGGTGATGAACGCCTCCTGGGACGGACGGATGGATCAGTGCAGGTACCGGGACAGTGGCGAGGACAGACGCCAGAAAAGTGCATCCGTCACGTGCATATCTGAACACTGTGACAATTTATGCGCACGCGCAAGTGGAAAGCGCGTGCAGCTTGCTCTAGGTCCATTATACAGCACAAAAATCACACTTCTAATAATGAACGACCTAATTAAGAAACAGCCCCCACCTTCTGTTTCTTATGCGCACGCACACGCACGTGCACGCAACAGCTCCACCTTCACGCAGACGCATATAGAGCATTTAAATAATAATAATGTTCTTTCTGGCGATGTTGGGCAGAATTGCGTAAATATTTAAAGAAGAAGCCGACAGAAAGAATAAAACAAACATGTATGCCGTGTTTATCCGGTTCTGTTTGATGTGGAGTGAAAAGTGCGCGTGGAAGGAGGGGAGAGTGAGTATTGTGTGTGGGGAGGTAGGGGCGGCGCGCTCAGCTCAGAGAGGCGCGCGCACGCTGTTATTGAGGGGAGAGCAGGTGCTGACCGAATTACCATACAGCTGAGGGGGAGAGAGAGCAAACTTATTCGTCCAGCACACACACAATGACAAAAAGTTCCCCCTCATGTTGGCCACGCGAGCGACTCCGGTGCGCGCGCGCCCTCTTGAACGCACATTCACATACGCACACACGCGCGTCTTCGTCTTCTCCCTCTCCTTCTTCTTCTTTTTTTCTTTTCTTTTCTTTAAAAAAATCTTTTCGCCCAGAGAATGAGAAGAAGGGGAGAGGAAAATGGGAAGGCAGGAGTCCAGCCCCTCAAGTCGTTTACCTCACCACACAGCTCTGCCAAGGAATGTTTTCTTTAGTCTTTTGAGTCGATTCAAAGCATCAAATTCTTCCCACAACCAGAAATACCAAAATCTAGAGGGTGTGTATGCCCAGAAGAGAAAAAAAGGAAGGAGGGGTGTAAACAATTAACTGAGTCAGGGTTTGACCAAGAACTTTTTTTCTCTCCTTTTTTCTGTAGGGAGTTTTTTTCTTCATCAACTTCATACTCCTGTGTTTTGTTTTATTTGGTGTTTTCCTGGCACTTTACCCAAAACATTTTTGAAGACGCTAAAAACAAAGAAGTTTATCCATTGAAGGAACAGCTGGAGGGATCAGATCAACCACATGTCGTGAACATCCTGTCAGGGGGAAATCTGGCATCTGTAGGAAGTTCAAAAGAAGTCCTCCCATTCAGATTCAGTTGGCTACAGCTACAATGTGCATCTATATTCAGGGACAAACCATATTCAGTGAACACTAGCTGATCAGGAACATTATCTTCACGTTTCTAGGGAAGATTTCATGAAGGTTAAAGTTTTGTTTATGTTCAGGGAACATTTGTCTTGGCTGTTTATGTTCCCTAAAGATATTTTTGGTCCTTCACAAAACTTAGTGGAGCTTTGAATTTTCCAGTTTCCAAAAGGTTCTACACAGGTGTTTCAACTACAACCTTCTAGGAACATACAGTTAATGTTCTTTAAGGGTTCTTTTAAGGATGAACCAAACTAGCCATCAAAGAGAAGATTCCCCACAGACTGTATCAATGCTTTTTCTCCCCAAATTAATTATCTAAGAACCTTCAAGGAACACTGACTGGAGGTTTCACTGAGGGTGGGGATCCCTTTATGGAACCCTCAGTGCATTCACATCCACGGTTTTCAGAGGACTGAAAAGATTTCTAAAATCTGAACTTGTTGGAAAGTTGCTTGGATCATTATACCTTTAAAGAACCCTCCTGCTGCACAAACAGAATCCTTTGAGGAACATTCCCATGGGATTTACTGTTTGCTGTGATTTGGGAAACCAGTAAATCATATAGTTCATCACTTTTCATGATCAACAAAACAGTTTAATAACACAACCTGAGTTAAAAGAGGAGAAGGAACCACTTCTAAAAATCAAACACAAACAAAAGTGGATTTTATTTCTCCTGAATCCTCTATCAGTGTTTTTTGTAAGAGTTCCAAAAACATAAAAACCATCAGCAACTATCATTTCCTCTTTCCCAACAACAGGTTATGTGGTGTCCCCTGTCTGTAGGAGTCACTCAGCTTTACTTGTAAGATCTACTTCTTATTTTCACACATCTCCATTTTGAGCTCAGATATGAAGGCTGTGTGTGCTGCTGCTGTTGCTGCTGGGTAATAAGGAGGCTGTTAGAGGACTGCATGGGATCCTATTGTGGAGAGCCTGGCCAGATTGGGAGGTGAACTCCGGGAGGAGGGGGTGCATTTGCATGTTATTACCATAGCATGTGTCAGGCCGTATATAACAGGCTGCAGGCGGCCTTAGCTGGAGACAGACGCACAGTTCACAGTGAGGAAAGACGTTAAGAGGAAGAAGGAAGAATGTTGGACCACTGACAAATCTGTCCTTGGGTTAGACCAAGATATTCATACATAAAAATCTACTTCCGTAATTTGTCACTTTCTAAACAAACAAACAAAAAAAACAAAAGGAACCCATGACTTTTTACCTCTTTACGCACTGGATTAACTCTTTATAACGGAACTGGAGGACTTCTCTGTTTTTACTTTCTAACTCGCACAGGTTCACATATAAGAATTTTTTGTGGTTGTCTTTCTTCTTTTTTTAAGTTTGGGATTTATCTTTTTTCCTTCTTCGGGACATGACTGGAAGCAACGTGGCTGACAGCGGCAGCAGTTCATGAGAAAACCCCGTGAGGCTACAGAAACGTGCTCAATGCATCTTCCTCAGAGGAATTGAACAGGAGGAGGCACCCTGAGGACAAGCTGAGCCCCGACACTTTTTGCTTTATTTATTTATTATTTATTATGTATTTATTTAATATGGGCCGCGTCATCCTGCTGACTCTTGCCGTCATGTCCATGTTGCTGTGCCAGGTAAGAAACTAAATATCTATTTCTTCCAAACAATGAGCCATCACCCCCTCCCCTCCCACCACAACACACACTCATACATCGGCGCTACTGTGCGTACAGTTGATGATAATAAGCTACTTTTCCTCTGCAGGGGTTTTGTTCGGGAGTTTTTGAGCTGAAGTTACAGGAGTTCCTAAATAAGAAGGGAGTACAGGGCAACAAAAACTGCTGTAAAGGAGGCCTGACATCGTCTTTCCACCAGCAGTGTGAATGTAAAACCTTCTTCAGGATCTGTCTGAAACATTACCAGCCAAATGCCTCCCCGGAGCCCCCGTGCAACTACGGCGGTGCAGTGACGCCGGTGCTCGGCTCCAACTCGTTCCAAGTCCCCGATGTCATCCCGGAGAGTTCATTCACCAATCCCATCAGGATTAACTTCGGCTTCACGTGGCCAGTAAGTGCAGTCACTCATGTTCACTTCACATCAGTACAAGTAAAGTCAGGGAAATCGCGCCATTTTGGTAAATCCGTGCGTAAAAACGCTGAGCGACACGATTTCTTACCGCAATTTAGAGCTGAGAGCGAATAAAGTTTAGAGGTATTGAGTTTCAGCGGATCATGTTATGCTGTTTGAGTTAGAGTGTATGACACAATCGCCCCGGGCCTTTGCTTGATGTTATCACCACATCTCCGCTGGCCACCTGTCTCACCAAGCCATTTGTGTTCCCAGGGGACCTTCTCCCTGATCATTGAGGCATTACACACCGACTCCAAAGACGACCTCTCCACAGGTAGGCAACAAACACCCTCTGCTTCTCAGATTGGATCACCTTTCCAAGCATTTTCCATCCCTTAACCCCTTCTTCTCTGCCTGTAGAAAACCCAGACCGCGTTATCAGCACCATGACCACACAGAGGCATCTGACGGTGGGCGAAGAGTGGTCCCAGGACCTGCACACTGTGGGCAGGACGGAGCTCAAGTACTCCTACCGCTTCGTCTGCGATGAGCATTACTACGGCGACGGCTGCTCCGTGTTCTGCCGACCGAGAGACGACGCGTTCGGCCACTTCACCTGTGGAGAGCGCGGGGAGATCGTGTGCGACGCAGGATGGAAAGGACAGTACTGCACCGAACGTAAGTTACCAAACTTTATTATTGTGCGCAGATATGGCTAAAGTAGTGGAAATATGGGGAAATGTCTTACAAAGGAGAAGTTTTTGAGGGATTTAATACAAATTCACATTGGAAACAGCAAATATTGATACAAAAAATGCGTTAAACTTAACTATAAAGTCATGAAGATGAGTTCGGTTGTGTCGTTTCGAGTGTAAAAATGCGTAAAAAAGTTCTTGTTTTCAATGATGGGTCTAAAATCAGACTCATTGAGTGCCGTTAGAAGGCAACTTGTGCGTAAACACCACACGCAGCCCCTCCTCCTCCTCCTTTCCCCCCTCTCTCTGTCACACACACACACACACACACACACACACACACACACACACACACACACACACACACACACACGACCACTTGATTTATTCTAAGGAAAGTTTTTGGGAATAATCTCACGCGTGCCATAAATTTACATGCTACCTTCCGATTCGTTACTGTGGGAGTGGGCCGGCCGCTGATTGGCCGAGGCGGGGGAGGTATTGTTTGAAGTGGGCAGCTGCCGGCAGAGAGGAGACAATGGAGCAGCTGTCGCGCACTGGCAACACACTCGCCAGCTGTCCACTCTTATCTGCCCCAATCCGAGACATTAAGGGGAGTGTGTGTGTGCGCGCGCACAGAATGAATAAAAGAGTTTTGACCCGCAGCGAAGAAGAAAAAAGAGGGTGGTGGGGTGGGTTCAGGGGGTCTCTGTGTGAGTGTGTGCGCACTCTCTGAGCTGCACACACATTCACACACTCCCTCCTTTGTCTCTGCACTATGTTAAGCAGAAAATTCTTCCACGGTGATAAGGAGATTGAGTTTAAGGTAGCTCTAATGGGCTTAGGAGCCCCTCCTTTCTTTTATTTTAATGACTTTGTTGGGATGTAGGTGATAAATCCACACAAAGAACCTGCATTTGAGTCATTTAGATGTCTCAGAGTATCTAAAAGTTTCCCATTTTCCTTCCTGTACTGTACAGCGATCTGCCTGCCAGGTTGTGATGAAGAGCATGGCTTCTGCGAGAAACCAGGGGAGTGCAAGTAAGTTTTCCTGCAGCAGTTAGTTCACTGGGGCATTAATTAATTAGTGGGACACATGAGGTAATGTGAGTGGACTGACCGGTGTTCCCTCCTAATTGGACAACAACAGGTGCAGAGTGGGATTCAAAGGCCGCTACTGTGATGAGTGCATTCGTTACCCGGGCTGCCTCCATGGGACCTGCCAGCAGCCGTGGCAGTGCAACTGTCAGGAGGGCTGGGGGGGACTCTTCTGCAACCAAGGTGAGGAAAGACCCGGGTAAAAAAAACAGTGGTGAGTGGGTGGGGGTGGGGAGGTTGAGTGATGTAAATAGGCCTACACAAAAAAAGAGAACAACTGTTACTCCTCCAGCTTGTCATTTCCGGTTTAGGTATCCATGTCCCAGTGTGTTTTTCTGACTTTAAGATAGTTGGAAATGAGGGTCTGTGATAGAAGAATATTGAGGACTGAAACCTGCACAGATAGATTTCTCTTTAGCGTAGTCTTCAATAAACCAGTCAAAGGATGTGTTTCACAGGGTTGATAATACAAAACTGGACTGAATCTGAGTTTAAGTAAAGAGAGTTTTCAATATTCTACTAAATCAACAAATGCACTTATTTCCCAGCATTATCTCTACAGGTTACAGGAACATTTTAATAGACAAATGAGTAAAATGACCACAAATATCATGAAGCAAATTACATAAAATGATCAAAAATAGTTCAACTTCAATTTGTCCTCAGTCTCAAATGGCAGCTGAAAATCTGATCCAGTAATTCTACAACCCCTTTTCAACAACTACTAAAAGAGTGTAAACAGACAGATATCGGAGAGGAACCGAGTTAGTAAGAAATGGAGACAGCAGCACAAAAGCATCAGCGCTGTGATGAAGAGCAGCCAACAGAGCAGCAGTTGTTTGCAGATGAGAAACGAAGACAGGAGGCTGGCGACAGGAAACAAAAAACCACTGGAAAGAGGAGAAAGAGACAAGTGTGCCAGACGGAGGACAAAAAGACATTCTGTCGCTGCTGCTGTTGTCCCACCATGTGCTGCGCTCGGGCTAATCCACATGTTCTGCCGTGTCTTTCCAGATCTCAACTACTGCACTCACCACAAACCCTGCATGAATGGAGCCACTTGTAGCAACACTGGTCAGGGCAGCTACACCTGTTCCTGCCGACCCGGCTTCACTGGAGCCAGCTGTGAGATCCAGGTCAACGAATGTGCTGGAAACCCCTGTCGCAATGGAGGAAGCTGCACTGTAGGTGTTGTTTACTAGCATGCCTTTAACCTTTGGCCCAAATGTTTTCTGTCTGCACAAAGGGGCTTCAAAAACTTCATAGAAAAAGGACAGTTGGAAAAACAGTTTAAGTTAGGATGTTTACTTCTCAACATTTGCTCCATCATTACACATCTGCAAGCATCGATACCAGCCTTTACATCCGTCTGTGCTATGTTCAAAGATATGTTCTTTTTCCAAAAACATTTTGAAGACCCCTTTTATGAGCAGGTAAAACAAAAACAAAAAAAAGTGTAGAAAAAAACAAACGGTAGAAATGACAGAAGAACTCGACATGCCATGTTATCATGCTCAAATTCCAACATCATAACTGGTAGCAGCTGCAGCTATATGACAGATGTCTGATGTCACCATTTTTTTCTCCACAGGATATGGAAAATACATATACCTGCACTTGCCCTCATGGTTTCTATGGCAACAATTGTGAGCTGAGCGCCATGACTTGTGCTGATGGGCCGTGCTCCAATGGTGGGCGCTGCACTGATAACCCTGATGGAGGCTACTTCTGCCAGTGTCCCACAGGGTATGCAGGCTTCACCTGTGAGAAGAAGATTGACCACTGCACCTCCAGCCCCTGCTCCAATGGTAAGAGGGACTCCAGCTGCCCTGCCTTGATTGCCATCAAACAAAAGTTTGCTCTTTAGGAACTCCCATGCTGATGCTAGGCTTTATTTCTGTCCTCAGGTGCTCGCTGCGTGGATCTCGTCAACTCCTACTTGTGTCAATGTCCAGACGGTTTTACTGGCATGAACTGTGACCACACCGGGGATGAGTGCTCAGCGTACCCTTGCCAAAATGGCGGCACATGTCAAGAAGGAACTGATGGCTACACCTGCACCTGTCCACCAGGATACACTGGTCGTAACTGCAGCTCACCCATCAGCCGCTGCGAACACAACCCCTGCCACAACGGCGCTACCTGCCATGAAAGAAACAACCGCTACGTGTGTGCGTGCGTTCCTGGATATGGTGGCAGAAACTGTCAGTTCTTACTTCCAGAGCATGCCGCCATCCGTGGGTCAGAAGTACCCTGGATGGCCGTCGGCTCCGGGGTGGCCCTGGTGCTGCTTCTCCTGGCAGGATGCGCTGTACTTGTTGGATTTTTCCGATCAAAAGTCCAGCGCGGTGGTCAAATAGAAACCACCGGTGAAGGAGAAACAATAAATAACCTGACTAACAACTGTCACCGCGGAGACAGAGACCTGGCAGTCAGTGTGATGCCGATTCCAGGGGTCAAAAACATAAACAAGAAGATGGACTTCTGCAGTGGTGACCCAGAGGAAGGGTCTTCACCAGGGAGGAGCAGCTACAAGAGCCGCCCTCTGCCTGCAGACTACAACCTCGTACACGAGGTCAACTATGAGCAGGCGGCCAAAGAGGCCATGCTGGAGGCAGCCTGCGAGGAGAAGTGCCAATCCCTGGACTCGTTTGAGTTTGAGGAGAAACCCAGCAAACGTTTAAAATGGTAAATATTTTTTACTCATGAGAATTCTCTCAAATATAACATAATGAAGTGAGGAGTGTGTTGAATCTAACGTCTACTTTTTTTTCCTCCCAAAAGCGAAGCATCAGAAAAGAAAGCCCCAGAAATGTCTGCATGTGCGGACACCAAGTACAAATCTGTGTTTGTGATGTCAGAGGAAAAGGACGAATGTATAATTGCAACTGAGGTGAGTGTTACATGAATAGGTTTGTTACACTACATAAAATTCAGTCACTTAATGTGAAAAATGTTGCCCGTTTGCCAACAACCACTAACGTTTTCTTTCTTGTCTGTGTCTGCAGGTGTAAGAAGCCACCAGTTGGCTACCCGTTGCACATTTGCTCTATGGGAGAGTTTTTATACTCCTTGAGATGCTGCTCTAACCCTAGGGGGAGGTGTCCCGCCTTGAGACTGCTGCTGATACTGAGACGTTTAACTGATATTCAGAGTGAGCTGGTTCTCTACTGGAAACTAAGTGCAGGCAGCGGCGGCCTGTGGGATAAGAACTGGCAGGGTAATAAAGAAAAAAACAAAAGTTTACGGTTAAAAGTAAACGGCCATTTAGCTTTCTGTTGTGTGTTTTATCGGGGAAATGGGGTAAAAAAAATATAAATGGATGCTGTCATATGGTGATAACATGCTTTTGGTACGAGTTTGTTTTGCAACATTTGCACCCGGGCCTTTTCTCTAACCCACATGCCGTTGCTGAGCGCAGGAACTGCATCAAACGGTGGATGTTTGGCCATACTGGCCTGTTCTTCATGAGGCTGTTCACATGGGCTGTGCACCCATCACTAGACCTGTGAAGACTGTATGTATACTTGATCACTGTGTTAAACTGAAGTGCGTTTTTTTTCCCTAAGCCCTCCAAACCATTTATGACATAGTATTGTTAATTTTTTTCTTCTTTTGGGGACATGAAAACTTTGTCTTAATTAAAAAAATGTTGCTTTTTGATACAGATTGCCCTTTTGTAAAATAAAGAAAAAAACAAGAAAAAAGTTATGATTTAAAATTATGATTTAATTTAAGTTAATTTAATTATTTTTGTGTTATTTTTATTTCGTATTGTATATTTGTGATGTTTGTTATGATTATTTAAGTTGCTTTTTTAATGATGATATTTGCAAAGGCACTTCAGGTCAATGGGACTGTTGAAAAAATGTTATTTAAGAGGGATTGTACTGTACAAATTATGTTACTGTCTCTTTTACCATTTTTGAATGAAGGAATTAGCCAAGACTATTTTTCCAAATAAATATTGCTAAACATGAAATCCTAATTGCGCTCAACTTTTGTTTTGTCCATCTGCAAGCACTCAGAAAAACACTTCTTTAGGGGTCTGTGAGCAAAGTTAATCAGTAACATCTGTTGTCTTCCCCTGGCGACCCCATAGTGGGCTTTTCTATGCCGACACTGTTGGCCACTGCCAGAAGTTGAAAGTGTCTCCCTGGAGACGAGCGAGGGGGCCTATTCATAAAAAACAATGTCCGTACGCTAGATTTACCACTCCCATTTCTCCTCCTAAACAACGAGTCAGGTAATTCATGGCTCTAAAATTCAGATCAGTGTAGAGTAACGCCTACGGGACATCCTACACTTTTGCTTCTTTTCCACCCTTCCTTCCGCTTTGCACCAAAAATAACTTTAGTGGCTCTTTCACCACAAATACTGACGATTCTCCCTCTGAACTGCTTTTGCACTTTGTCACTTCCAAACAGCCCCAACATGTCAACAAAAACATGCTTCATTCACTACATCTAGATATATGTTTTTTTTCCAATTAACCTCCTTAAATCCCCCTCAGTCCTGTCCCTTAATTGTTCCACAAAGACACTGATTGTGTTTAGACACAAATAACTGTAAATCATCAGCCCGACAGAGTTGGCCTCTGGAGGGGTTTATAACCCCGCAGCATTATGGGAGCAGACTTCAGCAGACAATGATGGAATTGACAATGGGGCACACAAAAGGCCACCCTTGGGAGAGCCTGCGAGTCCCTCGGCATGCTGGGAGAAGGAGAGTAACAGGAACAGATGTTGTTGAGTAACAGATGCCTTCTGGGCAGAGTTCAGCCTGGACCGGCCAGGCCTTCAAAGCAGAAATAAAAGATTATCGACGGGCCTTCAGGAAAACAGAGCTTTGTCCTCAAAGAAATAAGTTGTGCTTCTGTAAATGATCATTAAAAGGAGTTTCTGTCATGTGATGAGCACAAAGATCATGCAACAGTGAAACAAATCAACATTTCAGTAATATGTTTGTCATGTTAGATTAGATAGAACTTTATTGATCCCTTGAGCAGAGCCTTTGGGAAATTAAGGTTCCAGTAGCAGCACAGTAACTAATGTACACATATAAGACATAAGATAAAAGGCAAAGGAAACTGTAGTAATAACTATAAAAAAACAGGACACAGCATATTTGAAAGTAGTACGGTAATAGAAAAAAAAATTATAAAATAGTAATAATAATAGATAATAAAAAATGATAATTATGTCATATTATAATCTGCACAGATATTTCACATATATTATAATATGCAACAGACAGACAGACAGACAGACAGATAGATAGATAGATATCTCAACAGAATTGAAAACTGTGTGTGTGTGTGTGTTGTGTGTATTAGGACCGTCAAAATGTACACGTTAATGTGGATTAATCCATCATCATGATTAATCTGATAAAAGTTTTGACGTGGTTAAGCCATCTGCTGTGTAGAATGACTCTGAACGTCTCTGTTAACAAACTCGGGCAGTTTGTCCAAGTAGAGTTAACGTCGCGTATGAACAAATGAGCAGTTGATCCGGTAGTGACAGGCAGCAGAACCAGCCCATAAAGATGGAAGACACCAAACAGCATGTTGACCTCTGGATGGAAATATGAGGATAAAAACACCTAAGAGGAAACAGCTGCTTACAGTCGTTTTGTTGACACTGCTGAAGGTGTTGAATAAACACATTAAGTGCATATACATTCCCTTTTTTCTTGAGTCTGTTTGCTCATACAAAATGAAACACAATTAATATAGATTAAAAAGGAATGATATTTAATCGTGATTGATCAAAATTAATCCACAGCAACCCTGTGATTAATCTGATTTAAAATTGTTATTGTTTGGCAGCACTAATATATATTAATAATGACAAATAATAATAATCATAATATTGATGATAATAAGTGGCAGTAAGAAAACTAATTCACTAACAACAAACATAATGCACACTATCATAAACAAACGCCATTGCAGCACAGTCCCTCCCACAGAGGGAAGAGTTGTACAGTTTGATGGCTCAGGGGACAAAGGAGTTTTTAGTTCTGTTGATTAGTTCGAGTTCTGTGATGAGTAATTCATGAGGGGAAGTGAATAAGATCTCTTTCATCACAGTGACCCCATCACTATCAGTGTCTTACAGCTAAAGGGCATTTATCACACTAATCTATTTATACTTGAATTATGGATCATTATTGGTGCTCCTTCAAAACATGCCAGGCCTTTTTTATTCACAAACTGTCTGATCATTTAACATTTCACAATGAAAATATGATCTCGGCGTATAAGTAAATGGGTCCTTGGTACAGATGAAGCTGTGTAAAACACATCCCTTGCTTTGTCTTTTGAAAAATCAGTGGTGATTTTAGAAATGGGAGCTAAATGAAAACATCTAAAATGACTTCTTAATATTAATACAATAATGTAACAGAAATACAGCTGCTGAAGCCCAGAGAATAAATGAATAAGTGTTGAATAATAGCATATATTTTTTAAAGGTTGAAAGTGATGACAAATAATTCAGTCTCTGCTCATATCATAAACAAACTAAAAATTAATTTTTAATTATAATTCCACATTTATATAAATACCAAATGTCTTCTTCTTTTTATATTTCATTTTTTCATTCATTTGTGGTTTTTCTACCTGTCTTTTTCTCTTCACTTATGTATTTTGTTGCTGTTAACTGTGAAATTTCCCCACGGTGCGATAAATAAAGTCATGTCTTACCTTACCTTACACCTATAAAATGTGAAGCACATTTACCAAAACAGTGTATTATATTTCAATTATATAAAGGCAGGTTTGGTCTTTTTTCCTCCTGAATAACTAACTGTCATTGTCACATAAATATTTAGCTTAAAATGCTTATGTTCAAGCATGTCTTTCATATCAAAGATTAACCTGAGCTGCATCTAAACACACCGAAGACAAACATACCAAAGTACAGTGTTACATGAAAGATGTAAATGACATTTACACACAGTTTCATGTGTCATGAGCAGCAGAAAATCATAAAAGCTCACTATTCACACTGATTTATAAAGACAGGTAAAGGGAAGTACAGTACACCCACCAAACTTTTAGTTAACTCTGTTTTAATTGAGCCTGGTTCATCTTTTTTTTTTTTTTTTTTATCCCAATTATCAGATGTCACTTTAATATTATTTATGGAAAACATATGCTCAGTATACAGCATATGGTTCCTTGTCAGAGATTAAACTGTATATAAAATGTACCTTCAGTTGCCTAAGAAATAAAAAAATAAAGGACTATGTAGGGGCATAAGGGAAAACATGACTCGCATACAACAACAACAAAAAAAAAAAAAAAAAAGAAAAAAGGATCCCTTTTAATATGATTGCACTTTCCTTGAGGCAAATTTTTCTTCCTAAGTGAGAAGAGTATTTCAGTCATATTAATGTTTTACTTCAGTGTGTCCTAAACGTGATAAAATTGTCTGAGAAATAATATGTTGTTAGTTTTAATCAGTGGAATTCCCATTCATATCGTTTATCCCAGCAAAAGTACTTATGATACACTGAAAAGACTCAACTACAAGTAAAAGTTCCACATTAAAACACCTTAAATAAGAATTACTTTAACAACAAAATATACTTGAAATATGAAAACTCACTGCTCTCTGTCTGTGTTTTACTATTATATCATTTTTTTCTATTCTCGATTTTATATATTTTCACACAAACTACTTTAATGGACAAATAAATCAGTACAGTTTGGTACTGTATAAAAGATTGCTCAGTTTCAGTGTCGCTTCCATCCTCCCCCCAGTTTTTGTTCTGTATCGTCTTTCCTCTCAGACAGTTTACAGACACTGATCTGCCTTTGGACGGTTCACATGAAGCCAAACAGCTTTTTTATTTGCATGTAAAACTGTGCAAATGCAGATCTTCTTTCATCACAGCATCCACAATGTTCCAAAGATACATTACTGAGCAAGGATGTTGAATTTCACAGCCCAAAATTAGGCTAAGGATGGCATTAATGCTTTGCTAATACTGCAAAAAAAAAAAAAAAAAAAAAAAAAAAAAAGACTATACACAGTAAATTTGCCAGTGTAATAAATGCATTGTCAAAGTATTTGAATTCATCTGGAGTTATTTCAACAATGGACAGAATAAAATTTAACAAGAGAACTACTGAAAATAATTGGAGTTAACTGAGGTTTTACACTGTCAGTGTCATATATTCGGTGTGAAAGTATATTAACTATCTCAAAGTTAATTTAACACTGATAAGAGCAAGATAAAAGCTTTCAGTGTTTAAAAATAATCCCTCTGAAAAGCCCCGCCCACCATCCTCCGCGCTCAAACTGAGTGAGAAGTTGGACTCTGGGATTACCATTTTCCTTACATCAAAAAACTGCGGTAAGTTTTTCTAAATAAACTATTGCTTTTATTATTTCATCCAAGCAGAATCTGTGTGCAAGAATAAAGTTATGTTGTCGCTGTCCATGTTGGGTTGGTGTTTTGAAATGCCGAATTTCAAATGGATAATGAGATCTCCAGTGGAGGCTGCTGGTCTTTCAAAGAGGGGAAGCTCATTGTCAGCTTACATCATTAAATTTGTCCATTATTTTGTTTATTCATATGTAAATTCTGCCTTTGTTCCTTTTCAAGAAAATGGTCTGTGACCCTGTCACACTAGCTAGCTAGTTCACTCCAACCTAGCCAACAGTATGACTGATTGAACAATCAAACGATATCAAACTCAAAAAACGAATTATTGAAACTATATTAAACTGAAATAAGGAAATACAATGAGTGGCTGTGTCCGAAATCACTCACTCATTCACTACTCCCTATTCACTACATAGGGAACACTATGTAGTGGACTATATA
>JAQQZY010000001.1:23586015-23597855 GCA_030068375.1 Ostorhinchus rueppellii
GACATATTTCAACCTGTAGTCATAGTCTACATGTTGTAATTTGTGAAAAAAACAGCCTCTGCTTAAGCCCATAACAAGAGACAAACAGTACTCACGAGACTTAGCACATGGTTATCAGGGTGAGGGGAGAAGAATGATCCCCAGGTCAGGAGACACAGCGAGGCCGCAGCCATTATAGGCGCGGCGCTACCAGCCCCCTCCCAACCAGGAAGTCAATGAATATCTATGGCACTCTATGGTACTGACAAAAACTGAGCTTTTAGGCATTCCAGGTTTTCTTTTCTGTCTGTTTTTAGTCACATGACACACACAGTAGTTAGTAGTTGATTGTATAACCATTGGTTTTGGTGACTTGATGGTCTAAGAATTTTTTCCACAACTGTATGACCAAAACCAGGATAAGCCTCTTGGTCACCATAACAGTGTGGATGTCAACGCAGTAGATGAGAGCTAACTGGTTAGTAAAGTCTTATTCATAAGGCTAAAGACGTTCATTTTGTCTTCTATCAATCAATCAGTCAATCTTTATTTATATAGCACTTTTCAAGCAAGAATTTGCCACCCAAAGTGCTTCACACGAAAAAAAAAAAAGACAAAACAAATAATAATAGTAATAGACTTTTATTACTGTAATCATATTTTATTTTTTCTTTTGTTCAGACAAGGTATAGTTTTAAGTTGTTACCTGCTTGAGGAAGACTGTAGTCAGTCGAAACTGTCAAGCAGGTAACAACTTATAACTATACCTTGTCTGAACAAAAGAAGAAAAATAAAATACGAAAGTCTTATTCATGTCTGGTGTTGAGGAAGGATCACTATGAACACCTTTACTAAACCTTCTCCCAAACTGTAACTAATACCTGGTTTTTCATGTGACATTAGATCCCTTTAATGTGTACATCTACATGCCATGCTCTTTTATTACCTTGTTTGTTTTTGTTCCATTTGATTTGCCCGTATCTGCCTCTGTTGTCATGTATGCGCTTATGCTGTTATGTTAACCCCTTGATGCAGATTGTCACAAATTCACATGAAATTGTTTTTGCTCCAAAATGCAACCAAAATACCGTCCGTATACCTGAACTTCACAAAGTGAAATTTTTTTTCTCATAACTGGAAATAAATTCAGGCGTCAAGGGGTTAAGTACTGAAATAAAACAATCTACTGGCCTTTATTATCTGTGCTTATCTATCATCAGAGAATACAACACCAAAGAGACTGTCTTTATTGTGTTTAGTTTGACTTACTGACCTCTCTATCTGCGACAGGAACTTTGTCTCAAAGATGCCCCTGGTCTTCAGCGTTTCTGAGATCTGCCCCCGGAAAAGGAAGCCACGCTTGGTCAAGTCGATCAATATCTGCCTGACGATCTCTCCCAGGTACATACCACTGCACATCTTCTCGTATCTGAGGGGGTGAAAGAGATGTTGGATTCTTTAAACCTTTTAAGATTATGTGATTTTGTGTTTTGCAACATTCAAATTATTATAACTCCTGAACCATCTGCACTATTGACTACATTCAAATGATGTTTGAAAGCTGACATTCAGAGTTTTCTATTGCTACATAACACAATATGGTAGAGGCCTGCATTGGCTGAGGGAGAGGGGTAGAAATGAGCAGAGCACAGAGCAGTTGTTGAGAGAAAGATGGAAGATTTTATCACGTCCAGCAGTGTTTCAGCAAAGTTTTGGCAGGATTTTGGTGGTGAATTCTTGTAAATAATTGTACATAAAACTGTTTGGGAATGTTCTGCAAGTATGTTTGGCCCTGCTTTCATCAAGTTTAACTGGGTTTTTTTTTCACCTTTTCTCCCATATATTTTTCAGTATTTTTCAATAGCGTATAGTTCATTGATAGTTGTATTTTAAATATTAGATAAATGTACATATATTTAATGCATATGAATGTTCGGTGGTGATTGAAGGGGCTGTCGGTGTGAATTGGCAGCCACACTTACGTCAAGTCTGCCCCAGGGCAGCTGTGGCTACAAATGTAGTTTACCACCACCAGAGGGAGAATGTGAGAGCAAATGAATAACGGATCCATAATTTAAAGCACTTTGAGTGCTTTAAAAAAAGAGCTATAAAAATCTAATCTGTTGTTGTTGTTTAAATATATGTAAATATATATGCAGAAAGAGATGTACGGTTTGTAATTAAAAAAAGCAGCTCAAGGATGTTTTTCCTCAGTGAAATTAGAACTAGGCAGAATGTGAATCACACAGGCTTAAAGTGACAAGAAAAAAACTAAATAAGAAACTATAACATGAAAACAGAATGATCTACATAAACACAAATGTTGGAGCATATGTGAAATAGTTGAAGTTTATTTCTGTAATCTCAAATTTTGTTCTGAACAATTAGTCGTTTTTCATAATAAATATGAAGGGGAAAAAAGGATTTTATTTTAAACAATTACTATCACACTGTTTAAGCATTTATTACATATAGTAATGATAATTAATGACCAGATATTGAAAGGTAAGTTCTTCTTGAAAAACAGTGTAAAAAAAATTGGCAAAAAATACATTTTCTAACACTTTTTTTATTGCAAAAATCACAAATTAATCTAGGTGGCATGTTATGATTGTAGTTCTTAAGCACTTGAGAAAAATGGTACTAAATGGTATTAGTTTCACAACTCAAATGTGCTTTTTGGTCCAGCTCTGAATACTTTATGGTATTAATTTCACCTAATGTTACTGACTCCCAAACCAGCTGTGGACATATTTATCTGTAGATGCTGCTTCCTCACCTCTGTTTGCCTTCATTCAGTGAGTTCTCATCCACTGCCTGGTCATACTTCGTCCTAATGTCATCCAGACACCCATTGTCTCCAAACGCCCCCCACTCCATGTTGACACACATCCGGCCTTCCTTCCCATCAACTATCTCTATGTTCTTCATCTCCTCCATGTAACA
The DNA here is from genome assembly GCA_030068375.1 of Ostorhinchus rueppellii. Lineage (NCBI taxonomy): Eukaryota > Metazoa > Chordata > Actinopteri > Kurtiformes > Apogonidae > Ostorhinchus > Ostorhinchus rueppellii. The sequence continues at coordinate 23,588,941 of JAQQZY010000001.1, forward strand.
GGCGTTACTGCCCGTCCCTACACGGGAGAAAAAAACAACACAGATCATGAATTAAAAGATTTAAATTAGTAACTAATGCTGCCTTCATGTGCTATGCAAATTCTAGTAAATACTAGTTACGAACTCAAAAATTGGACATGAACCCCCCCTTATGTCGTATTTTTCACTGGAGAACTGGGAAGAAATTTTGAACCATGAACTGCTGAAAATAACCTTTGAACCTCTCAACATGACTGAGAGCAACGAGGGATTCTGGCAAATATTAAAAACTGCTTTTATTAACGTTCAGCTGCTGTTAGTTGATGATTTTGCACATTTATAGTATACACAATACACAATGTCTTGCGTGATACTTAACTCACCTGCAATGAGTCCGACCTCACAGGTGGGTTCTTCATATGCACAGGTCATCATCGTACCCACCGTGTCATTCACTATGGCAACCACATCCAGTTCAAACTCCTGCACAAATCAACACATATAAGACCAGTCACAGGCCGGTGGATGAAATGACATGTTTCTGGAAATAACTTGAAGGTAAAATATGCAACATTTTTTGCTTGTTTATAAAGAGACAGTTCATTCCTGTTCGTCTGTTTTCCTCAGGAATAAATGCATGTAAATATAATGTATGTACTTCTATGTATGTGCGTCTTTTTCAGCTTGTGACAGCATTTGTAATTAATTTTCCATCATTTTTCCATAATTTTCCGATCATGTAATATAACTCATTTTCATTCTGTTGCATCTTTTTCATTACTTTAATCTTAGCTCTTTTTGACATCATTTTATGTCACTTTGGTCATGTCTTCAGCCATTTTATATTTTAGTCGTTTCATTTTTACATCAGCTTTATCTAGTGTCATTGTTTGTCTTGTTGCATCTTCTTGTTTTACCTTTTACACCATGTCCTCTTAATTTTCACCTAATTTTTGCATTGGATTTGTTAAATGCCTTTACACACTTTTCATCCTGTTGTCTTTTTGATATTTTTCAAGTTGTTGCAGCATTTTTAGTAATGTTTACCTGATTTTACATTGTTTTTGTCTTTTTCGTCCAGTTGAATCTTTTTTTTTTTTAACATTGTTTTCATCTTGTTTTATCTTTACCACTGAGGCCTTTTCGCAGCTTTGATTAGGTCAGTTTTTATAAACGCTTCCAGAAAGCACTCTTGTTCTAATTTAATTTGAAAGGAAAAAAAAAAAAATCTACAATACATCTTATTATCATTATATATTTTAGTTTGATGCTTAGCAACTCCATAAAAACTGAAAAATACTCTGTGACCCACTTTACTTCCTGACCTTAAGTTTGGGAAAGGCAGCATTAAATGAATGCAGGCAAAGCTCATGCCTCCTCCTGTCTGCTTGGCTGAGAGGTCTGCGTATTCAACAGGACAAGGGGTTTTTGTAACTCTGCGTTCTTTGCCCCGGGTTTTGTCTGTCACACAGACCTGCAGCACTAAGAACTGAGCAGACAGAAGACGACCAAGTAACCCGACTGACTGTGTTTTATACACTTGTGCACAGTGCTGTTGGCTGGAAGTTGGCTGGAGATAAACACTAACTGCCAAAACATCTACACCCACAAAGAGTCCTGGACATGGAGCAGAAAAAAAAAAAAATACCAGGAGGAAAAATATGAGAATAGAGGCTGAGCCACTCACTTCTGGAAGGTCAGAAGTGAGTAAGTTTTTTTTTTTGGTTTTTTTTTTTTGTGTGGAAAATGTTGCTTATCGTACCTTTAAGTGTTATGCATACATGTTAACATTAAAGACACATGCATTAAAATCTATTGTTTTAATTTTTAAAAATCATGTTAATTTAAACTGCTAGTTAAAATCCCATTAAATAGTTGTTTCCAGAGAAGCCAAAATATTCCGTTACATTTTACTTGAATTGTATGAAATCCAACTTAAAGGTGTTAGTTAAAACACAATCCATCTTGTGTTTTCACATTTTGCTTCACCGATTGCTGATGAATGCCAGCGCTGACAACAAGATTAATATCAGTCTTGGCATAGTTTCAAACGCCACACTGAGCACAATGCAATTCACTCACATTCCTAGACTGACTGTTCAGTAAACACACCCAGACTGTAGCAGAGAGCTGTAAGAAGCTCTGCCAAACACACAAAATACAGTCTTTATCACTGTAATAATAATGCAGAGATTTAATAATGCCACACTGCAGATAAACAAAGGCAAACCGCTCCATAAGTGCCTGGAAGTAGGTTTCCAGGTGTTATTTACATGCTATTATATCCATAACCACACATGGCTATCGTCTCGCACTGCTTTACCTGGAAGTTAATGATTTACAATAACTGAATACTTACTGGGTCCTCCATCTAAAATGATAAGACTCATGTAAGAAACTTACAGGATTCATCATGAATAAAATGGATACAAAGCACGAGAAGCAGCATAAAAATCTGTCTGTTAAATGTATGGATGTGGACATTGTAGAGGCTGACTGTGATGAAGTTTATGTACTTCACATTGTTGGGGAAGAGGTAAAACTGCAAAACTGTAGTTGAGTCCAAAGGTGTCAGAGAACCAGGATTAGCATTTATGTGGTTAAGTAGTTTACTATATACCATTTTAGTCAAAGTGTCTGTTGTACAGTAAGAGCTTCCCTTTGTGTTTATATTCTTCTTTGTGTTTTCGCTCTCCAATGCTTCAGAGCAGAGGATAAAGCAAATTAAAACCGTATTTCAGTTCACAGTGAAACAGAATAATTGATCTGAATTGTAAACAATGTGAAAGTAGTGCCCTTTTAACATAATTGTCAGCTAGTACATGCACATTAGAAGTATAATATCCAGTAATTTGGATTGTAACCTCTGAAAAGTTCATGTGCCTTGACATATAAGTGTCAATGTTGGTAGATCTTGAAAATTATTGATTTTATTTCTCTAAAGCCAGTTATTCGACGTTAAGTTCATTTTACTTCTGTAAAACTTCCCAGGAAGACTTTATTTGGATAGTTGAGGATTTATTAACTTAAACATTGATTTTAATTTCACAATAGTTTTTGATGAATACACTGTAAAGAAATGATCATACTCATGCATTGAAAGTCAGAATATAAAAAGTTTCAATTCATCTACAGGAAAAGCAAAACTACTATATTGTTGAGAAGTTGTTGTATTGAGTATTCTGTAAACTCTGTGCATCTTGTCTGTACAGTAGCCGCACAACGACAGCCACAAAAAATCCCAGTCGACTATTATCATTCTTATCACAGTATGGTACATGTGTCAGAAGTAATTGAAAACTTACTGTAGCTATATTAATGTTATATAATAGCTTTTGTTGGGATTGTCTTAGTTGTGGTTTCTGATTAAAGTTACCTCTTTCCTCTTGATTGCTTCCCGAAGAAGCTCTACCACGTCTTCACCCTCACAGTCTGTGGCTTTGAAGCCTTTGGTCCAGGTTACAAGGATACCCTGCGGAGAACATGGGAGAACATCTGTAAGACTAGAACTGTGTTATAATGGATGCTAATATAACATTAATAATCTAAATAATCATACAATCACAATATATTAAAATTGATGCCAGGCACAACAAACCCTGCCCTTTGCATGTACAGTAGCTTATTTTGGCATCAATCCAGCTGATGTCATCTTGTCTGTGTGTGTGCTGATGTCAGCATATCGGTTACCTCTATATATGTGCCAGGTTTGAACTACATTGAAAGAAAATTGATGATGTTATAGACAGATGGATATTATGAATAAAATGTATATAGATCTGTTCTGGGTCACCGGCAATCTGTAAATCCAGTTTGGTATGAACAAACAAACAAACAAAGCGAACCAAAAACAATACCCCTTCCCCTCCCTTTGGGGGGGTGGGGCGAAAATAGGTCCAATGTCCCTGTATCTCACCAGCACGCTCTATCAAGCATCAATAACAAGTTGAATTTGCGAGGTTGTCAGGTTTTCTGCTATATTAAAGTTCTGTGGTCTTGATACAGGAGATTAATCTCCCAGTAGAAGTGGTGGTACTTTCACTCAATTAATTAAATGAAAGTTCATATATGACTTTCTGTCAGTGCTCAATAGTAACTATATTGATATTTCTAACCATTTTCATCTTATTAATTTATTCTATTTCTGTATTTTACTCTGTTTATTTTTCTGTAAAGTACTTTGGTCCATTGGGGTTGTTTTAAAGTGCTTTACAAATAAAGATGGATTATGAGCCATCAAAATATGGACAATTATAAGTAAAGGCAAATTTTTACTATTTCAAAAATCAATGCAATGAACTGGTGACATGTCTAGGATGTACCCCGCCTTTGCAATTTTAGCAATATTCTGCCTGTTACTAAACATGTTGTGTATTTGTAGATCCACTATGATCTGTAAGTTATCATGTACACATGTAGATTACAAACTGAGGAATAATATTGTTAAAATTGCACCAATTTCTCAAGACATTTCGGGTTATTTGCGGTTGTTCATGTTACTCACATTTGCTAAAGCATACTTTGTAGATGTAAACATTTTCATTATATAATTTTAGTTTTTTTCATTGTCATTATTTTACTGATCTGGCCCAGTTGAGAACCATTGCCTTCTAGATTGTGTAGGTAGGACAAGTGAGAACATACTGCATCAAGGCTGGTCTGATGACAGGGAAAGGAGAAGGTAAAACCCAGTGGCAGTCGAGCACTTTTCATCCCCATGTAGTCCAGGAAGTCAGAGATGCAGTGCACAATGTGGTCGAAGAGCTGAAAAGAAACATCCCATCAGTGGTTGGTTGTGTTTCATTGTCACCGAAGTAGGAGGGATAAAGAGGTGGTTATAATACTATTAGATTAGTAGATATTAAGCAGAATAAAAAAAAGAAAAGAAATGAGATTCTGAATTCATGCTGTGGTGCGGAGGACATTAACTTTCAGCTGGTACCTCTTCTCCTGTGCCCTGCATGACTTCTATGGGAATGGCGTAGATTTTGTTATGCATCTCCACTGTTCGCCTTTTCCCACTGCGAATCTTTACCAAAAGCACTCTGAAGTTTGTTCCACCGAGGTCCAGAGCGAGGAAATCTCCATTTTCTGTATCACAACAGGGGTTGTGTTAACCAAACAAACAAGAACTCATTTTCTCACCACTTGAAACAGATGTAAACAGAAAAGTAAACTTATAAGATTTTCTAAAATACTAAGAAATATGGACCTACCCTTTAAACAATTTATAAGGAGTGTATTTGAGTTTGTTTGGTTACTTTCGTTTGTTTTGGCTTTTTGGTGTCTGAAATGTTAGTAGCGGTACAGCGGATAACAGTTTAATTTGAAAATGGCAGAGTAACGTCTTAATGCTGAAACACTGGTGTACGTTTAAAACTATATTTGATAATTCAGCTTGGATTAAAAGAAAAAATACAGTCCATACAAATACTTTCTAAACTGCTATAGATTAGATGGCTTTCAATTGGTCTTACTTTAGACCAGCGTTTCTCAACAGGGGTGCTACTGCCCCCCAGTGGGTGTTGGGACACTAGCAAGGGCCACTTGGAACAAGAAAGCTGAGAAGGGGGCGCTGAGACTGAAATTGGGGGCGTTACTAGTCTCTATAAGTATCAGTATCAAGTAGCATGGTACGTCAGTGGTGAATTTCTGTGCCATCGCCTCCGCAAAAAGTTCAGAACCACTGGTTTAGAGTGTTGATGAAATCTATAATTCTGTTGTAGTAGTTCTGTTGTAGACTTTTCGCTGTGTTTTCACTGTCTGCCTTGGTTTATGACTCAATATTATTGACTTATGTATGTAATGTAGCAGAGGTGGCATTTGCACATTATAGGAAACATACACTATATGGGCAAAAGTATTCAGACAGAAAATTATCATGTACAATCAGAGCATGAAAAAGATTTTAGAAATTTAGAGGTAGAACATTTAAAATCATAGTCATTGATAAGAAAATCAATGTTGAGAGAAATTAGGTTAAAATTATTTGAGGTATTTTGGAAGCAAAGATAACAATTTAAACAAAACTAACCAATGCAATGATATTCATCACAATATAACTCTTATGACATTTGTCATTATTATTTTTTTTTTTTAGCCCAGACTCCTGTTAGAAAAGAAACACCTGAATTCAGTGCATCTCAATACTTTTGTCCATATAGTGTATGTGACTTAATTTTGCAGTGTTTTCATAGGTTTGTAGCTACATATTACTATGTGATTTACATAATGCAGCAAAGCCAGTACTCTCATATTAAAGGAAATGCAGCTTTTTTTGTGCATCACAACATATACTGCAGACTGTACAGATAAATATACTGTCACATCCACTGTATAAAGGTAGTTTTATCTTTATAAGAGATACGAACTCTGAAATCTCAATTCATTTGTCTCCTCCTGGTCTCACCTGTACCATCTGGTGTACTTCGAACAAAAGTGGGCAACATTTTCACTGTCGCTTCCTGGTGAGTGTCCTTCTTAAGGCCTCGTTCAATTTCGATTCTCATTCGTTTCTTCACTTCTAGTAGCTGGGCCTTGCTCAGCCGAAACTCTGCCAAAGTCTGCTGAATCTGGCGTGCCTGCTCCGTCAAACGGTATGCCACTGCCGTCACCATGGCTGCACCTTTAGCACTCCCACTCTCAGACAGCAGGAACCGGACATCTGAGTCTGGGACCAAACGACGTACTGTCTTGTGCAGACGGCGAGCGTATCTGTTCAGAGAGCACACCAATAGAGCTGTAAAGATACTTTTTCTTTACAGATCAGTTATTTGAGGATGTGGAGGGCACCTCAAGTAATTCATATGTAATTGTACACAGCTAGAGTGATATTAACCCTCAAAGACCTAGAACGATTCTAACAGGAAAAATTAAACGTGATTGTACACATCATTTGGAAATCCCTGAGTGATTATCACCATTTACTATAATATAATCTTTTGCAGTAAAAATCAGATGTTTTCCTGTATTAAATGTACATGAAAACAGAAAGCTGAAGAAAAAGTGACTTTTTAATCGAAATGCATCATTATCTGAACATAAAATTGAGTGTGTACATGGGTTTTACTGGTGAATTAATGTTGCAGAAGATCTCAGTGTTTCCACGTTCACTACAGAGCCTCTGAACATCTACATAAGACACATCTGTTGTCAGTGAAAAGCAGAAAAACAGCAGTTTACCTGAAATATTTAACTTTATTGGTATGATTAGGAGTTGAAGTTATTAGACATTTCAAACCCGTAGATGCTTTTCATCACCAACGACTGTTTAGGTCTTTGAGGGTAAATTTGACAAAATGCAGTACTTGGGCATAAATGTTGACATTTGCTGAAACTAAAAGCTCCAGTCCTAGATCAGTCAACATCTTTTCATCATGTTCTTTGATTTGTGGAAGCAGAGGCACAAAAACTAGCTGCTTAAAATCAACCGTGTTCAGAATATTGCTCTAAAACAGCATTCTAGAATTGGTATCTAACACATTCTGAGAAAAGCAGAGTTCTGATTTCGACATCAGTTGTTTTGTGTGGGAGGATATTTCTGTGTCCCAGTATGATTCATGGGAATCTTCCCACTACTCTAAGGAATGTGTGCAGTGTGGGCTTTATATCCTTAACAGGATCATAGCTTGTTGATCTGTTTTCATGCCACAATAAACCAAACACGAAGGCCAATGTCAAGGCACTGCATTGTAACTTTCATGTCTGAACTTGTACTGAATCCTGTAGCTGACTTACTGAGGATGCATTTTGTAGAGAGACCCATCGATGCCCACAGTAGTGCGGAGGCGTGCAACCCCTTTGTTTTCCTTTAGACGACAAAGGATGGCACCCAGTGTCGCTGAAATAAGATTTGCTGAACGGAAGGATACGATGGTGCACACATGCTGTACAGCCAGACAGTCTTCATCTGAGGGCTCAACTCCCAGCCGTGTCAGGATTTCCATACATTTCTTCAGTCCTTCCTTAGTCCTGAAATCAGAGATACTCTTTAAAGACTGACGCAGGTGCTGTGATGCACTTAAATGTAGTTTTTTAATTGATTTTAAATAATTACTCATGATGAGTTGAGTTGTAAAGGCCACCACACCTTGATCCCTATGAACAATTTTTGTCAAATTCCCTGATTAACTGTCACTGGACTCACTTTTCAATGGCTGAAACATGTTTGGTCTCGATCTTCCCCCTTGTTAGGAGTTCAGGAGTTATCCGTCCTTCAAATAGCAGCCCCTCTTTGGCCATCTTGACCAGGATGAGTCGAACTAGCTCTCCCATATACATCCCACTGGCCATCTTCTCAAACCTGAACACAAAGAGGAACACAACAGTATGTTCAGATGAGTCTGCATTTATCATTTCATGCTCCCTTTAAAGACCTGCTGTTGGTGCAGAATACTAATTGAGAGGGAACATTATGGCTACACTATAGAGCACACAGATTATGATTCACTTGAGTAAAATAATTTTGATATTCATCTTCTAGTGTGCAATGTTGGTTTGTTGGTAATTTAGCTTTCTCACTTACTACTGCTACTTTATTTTATTATAATAATTATTGCTCATTCATGCTCGCTTTATGTACATAAAAAGGTCTGTCCATTTCTAAATGTCAAGCGTCACTGCCTTCATACTTCCATGTGTCAGAAGCATTTGAAGCAAAATTCCATGATGAAAATGTTTATATCTATGAATTGTACTCAAACATAACATGAACAAATGTGAACAACCTGAAAATTCCTAAGTAAAATAAGTGCAATGTTAATAATATTATGCCTTACTTTATTATTACCTCCACCAAGGAGGTTATGTTTTTGCTGGCGTTTAACTGTCTGTCTGTGTACAAAATAACTCAAAGTTATAGATGGATTTCGATGAAATTTTCAGGATAGCTTGGGAATGATACAAGGACCAATCGATTAGATTTTGGTGAAGATCAA
>JAQQZY010000001.1:23758673-23770198 GCA_030068375.1 Ostorhinchus rueppellii
TGGAGCAGTAAGTCATATATGTCAGGTGACCACACAATGCTTTTTGTAAGATATCAGAAGGCAAAAAGGTTGGAAACGTGTAGTATTTTAATAGCTTGTTCCGTCAGATCTTCATCTATGTGATTACAACAGTCAGAAAAACACAGTGGAGTAAAAAAGTACTGTATATTACATGTAATACAGTGTAAAACAGAAATACTCAAGTTACTGAATTCAGGCATCAAAGCCATAAATAAATTATTCATATAAAGCAGGGAAAAAAATATGCTGTGAGCCTGTCACTTACTTTCATGCCAGGGAGTCCAGAGTGTCCATGTAAGCCAGAGGGGCAGGCGTTGGGACACTGGAAAACACAACAGCCTATTTGAGGTCATGGAAAAGCCCTGCCACCAGGGGGCGCCACTGACAGCAGCCCCTTACACATGATCAGTGACAAACACAGATAAATATATCATGCTTTAATTCCCCTTTGACTGTAAAATCAATATTATCTGCTGTGGAGCTGAGGATTTGTAAAAGCTATATTTTTCAGTGAATGAAATTAACTTGGAAAAATAATTTAGAATGTGTTTTGTGTTTTACTGGTCAGACTTTACTGAATTATGTATTTATGTCAATAAAATGTATCAGTGCTCAGAAGTTGAATGAATGTTTACTCTAAAATTGTTGTAAAAAAAGATTAGACGTTTAACTTGTAATCTTTTGAGTATAATTTTTAGTTTAGTTTTTAACAGTTTCCTCTGTAACTACCAAAATCATAAATGAAGGTCTGAAAATTAGTGTATAATTTAATTTACCGTGGCATTATTATAGCCAAAATGCAGTGGAGATTTTTCACATTTTATTTAATTATTTGGCATGTGGTGTAATGTCTCCTGCTGCCTGTAGGGGCGCTAATCCGCTTACAGATTCTGATTATTAAATATCAAAATATTTGGCTGCAAGAATAAAATATGCGTCAATCTCATAAAAAGTTGGCACCCTGTTTGTGGTGGTAAACTATGAGAATAAATGAAGACAAGAAAGAAAAAAAAAGGATTCTGATAAGTTTTGCAAATTCTTCAAACTTACCAGGTCCTCGCCTTGGTAGACTCCTGGAGGTCCCTAAAAGAAAGTCATTAAATTTAGATCAAATCCACCTTGTTTAGTCTAAATCTCTAAAAATCAATGACCTAAACCCATTTCAGTCATTTTTCTATTTTGTTCAGATAACTCCTGTGACTCCATTTATCTGACTCATCACAGGGTTACTTCATCTCTCTGTGAGCTGACCCCTTTACACCCCCTCCTTAAGCATCACTCTAACCTTGATAAACACAAGCTGTGATATTTACCCGAGGCCCAGCAGCACCAGGAAGACCCACTTGACCCCTCTTGCCTCTTGCTCCCTGAGACAAAAGAGTTTTTTATTAATATAGACAGGAAGAACAGCTTTAACACACACAAACACATATTCACATAGCAGATTTTAGCCTGATGCACATTTACTATCTCACAAGAAATGATATATTTAGTGTACTCACAGGGACACCAACTTTACCGAGTTCCCCTGGCAGGCCGTCTGTACCAGGAATACCCTGTTATAAATGAAAACACGTCTGTATATTTATAATAATGCATTGTGTATAATCCAATCCAATCCAACTTTATTTATAAAGCACTTTAAAACAGCCACAGTGGACCAAAGTGCTGTACAGAACACTAGAAACACAATACAAATGAATAAAAGCATAGAAAATTAAAATCATGTGAATAAATAAAACAAGTTCAAATATAAAGCAGAACAAAATCTCAACATTGCACAAGTTAAAAGGCCCAAAACCAAAGAATAATCAATGATCTTTAGATAACGGCATTGAAAACTGCAACCACAGCTACTGTCAGCTTCTGTACTTTAATAATCTGCAGACAGAAGGTGTGGTCTTATCTTTTCAAGCTCCTCCCCTTATGTGCCTTCTAACTAAATAACCCTCACACTGCTCCAACACTTGGCACCAAACATACCTGAATATTAAAACCAGCCTCCTGTGTCAAAATCAAACAAAAGAGGAAAACGAACGAAGAATAGTCCGTCATAGCCCACATGTGTTCATGACTACTGTGTTGACCCGTGGGGATCCACAGGTTCTACATGTGGTCGTTTTTATGCTGTTGTGTATTTGCGCATGCTGTACCACATTTCTCCAGCAGTCACCACCAAAGCGTTCTGGGTATAGCCATGTGACTGTAAGGCTATTGTATTCCAAAATTACTAATATCTCCCAAAATATGGGTCCTATCAACTTGCCGTTTTCACTACTGTCTTCCTTAACCAAAAATACATAAGTGTGCCAAACTGCAACAGTCAGCTCTTTTCTGATTTTGTGTGAATCCTGAGACACACACACAGAGGTCACTTGGCTTCCTACTTTGTCAGCTTAAAATAAACATATAAATACAAACCATACGTTCAGTCAGATGCAGCCACTATCCTTCAATCATAATCTGTTCATACAGCTCTTAGATATTAACAGTTACAGCCAAAAATATGTCTTTGAGGCCACAACTATCTTGACTTTTGACCTTTGGCCACCAGATCTTTTCAATTCAGCCTTGAGTCCTAGAAAATGTAATGGGGATCCTTATATTTGAACTTGACCTTTGACCTATACTATTAATAATATGCTGCTTACAATCTCTTACTATTAGAAAATGACAGAAAAACTAAACATATAGAGAGAGTCATCATTAAAGAGTCACTTCACACCAGCTTGTTATCTTTTTATTGCCAGCCCCTATTGGATACAGATCTAAGGGGTGTGGTCAGGACCCTGTGATGTCACAGGTGGATGTGGTTAGGTCACAGGTGAGCAGTGATTTAACATTGATTAGTTTAGTAAATTATTTAATAATTTAATAAAATTGTTTTGGCTGGAGTTAGAAAAGATCACAGTTCGATTTAGATATTCATAAATAGATTGTGATTCATGTTTTTTCTCAGCGAGCTTCTTCTGTATGGAACTAGTTCCTCTGGAATTTTTCATCATGCTAAACTTGAAGACAAAAGTGGACATAGAACTATTGTAAATTGATTTAGTGTATCATTAAGTGGAAAACAAACCAAAAAAATGTCAACATATTTTGTTTATGACCATATATTGTTGTTTTTTTCCACTAAAAAATAGTTAATATTTAAGTGGACATTTAATTACTACATTGAAACAAAAGCAAAATGGATTTGGATTTGCAAATTAGCTCCTTGTAAGATTCATTTCTCAGAGACACAGTTCTTTCATGGCTGTGACAAACAGATATTGAATCTTTTCATCCCAAACTCAGTGTTATCTGTGCAATAATACATCAATGATGTGTCAACATGAAGACCCCCAGCTCATGAAGTTCATGAAGCAAGAGAGAAACACTTTCACTGACATCAAGCAGATTTATATTCATAACCTGGAGACACACTTGTCATAATTATATCTGATGATGGAACTTACTTATACATATAATTTTATATTGTTTATTTTGTTGAATGTAATTTCCTGCTGTGTAGCCATATCAAACCTGAACTGTGATTGGTATGTAAATGACTCACATCAAGCCCATCGGGTCCGACACCCTGCGAGAAAGAGAAATCAGAGAAATAGCAAAACTTAACCAAATTCAACAGAGGAAATACTGGAAAAAGATGTTAGGTCTATGAAGACATTCCTGAATTCATCACAGTCATTAAAGTCTGAAATGTATATACACTTTAGATAAAAGTATGTAGTTTATAATAACAGTGCAGCTTAAACAACATATGTGTATGAGGAATTTTAAAAATCCTGAAATGCTGGAAAATATGTTCAGTTATGTTTGAAATTGTAATTATAATGATAAATATTAATCAAATATAGAACACATTCTATACTAAATAGCTGCTATACATATCCAGATTTTTTATTTTTATTTTTTTCAGATTTTTGGCATCTCTACTTTGAAGTGATTAGTTTCATGATAAATAATGTTTGTTGTGAATATGAGGTTTGCACTTACAGGCTCCCCAGGGGGTCCACGAGCACCAGGATCCCCCTGAAAAACAACAGTGTCAGTATATTTGTAGTTAATACAGAAAACCCAGAATCTACTAATGTTTACAGACAAAAACAATGTACACCTACTTTTGGTCCCTGTGGGCCGACTGCACCTGGATCTCCAGGAGGTCCAACTGGTCCCTGAAGAAAACCAGCACAAAATATTCAAAATATCACCAGCACATGTAACAAAACATGGGACACATAAGAGCACCGTCAATGCATAGCAGAAATGATCAGTGGGTTTTGTTTCATTATGTTTGTATTTTTTTGTGATTATATGCAGATGTGTGGACATGTGTAGGCCCTTTACATTCATGTATATGTCTAATAATTACATTTGTTTAAGGGTTGAAGTGCTAACGCTTGTTAACAGAAGGGAGAAAAAACAACCTAAACTCAACTTTCTAGACTTTTGATTCCATTTATATCTTTCCATTCAGAACTATTCTTACTTATATTACTGATATTGTTTTCAATAAATGTTTCCATCACTGATGTCATAAAGGTTCATTCCAGAAGTCTGACAGGAAAACATGACCAGACATGACAGAAACCAACCCAAAATATATCAAGAATCTGACAGAGTGCAAACAAAATCATTTAAGACAACAACCACATGGCTAAAGCATATTTTCAAAAAAACAAAAAAAAAAAAAAAATAGATGTCATTTGTTATATCCTTTTATAGGAAAGAAACAAGGCTTCTGTCAAACATATCAAAATTACTTTAATATAATAAGATGAGAAGAGTCAGGCTTAATGCTTTTATCAAGATTAGTGTTAATCATGTTATTATCTTCAGGAAAGAGAGTTGGTTTTGTTTTGGTAATGGGTTATTTTTAATCAATACTTTAAAAAAAAACAAAAAAGACATTGCTAGCATACCAATAACAAAATAATTAACCCATGATCTACAAATGTTGGTATTAAAAATGACTATCTTTGGGTCTGTTCCTTTATATTGATCGTTTTAGGGGTGTGGGCTTATCTTTTTAAACTCCTCCCCTCATGTGGCTTAAAAAAAATAAATAAAACTCACACTGCTCTGACACTTGGCAACAAACATAACTGAACTTTAAAACCCACCTCGAGCAGATAATCGGTGATAGATAATTCATCTCGACACTCTAAAAAGTAAAACACTGAATCAATTAAAAAAAATTTCTTCAGTAGGTCACACATAAAAAATAATAATTAGTTGAGTGAACCAAATGAAATTGCATTAAATATAATTCAATGCCCGGGTCCTTCTTGTTGTGAGGCACGAGTGCTAACCACTGCACCACCATGTCGCCCATATCGCCCGGGAAACGAACCCGGGTCCTTAATTTAATGCAATTTATTTGGTTCCCTCAACTAATTATTTTTTTGTGTGACCAATTGAAGAAAAATTAAGTTAATTCAGTGTTTACTTTTTACAGTGTACCCACATGTAAACTCACTGGTTTCTAATTTACCAAACTGAATTCATCTTAAAACAAGTGGTGCGAGGCAGAACAAACCCCATCCCTTGCACGTATTGTGGCTTATTTTAGCATCAATCCAGCTGATGTCATCATGTCCATGTGCTGATGTCAGCATATCCGTTGCCTCTATATATGTGTCAAATTTGAAGTAAATTGAAACAAAATTGATGTGTTTATCGACATTTGAAAGTTCATTCATTATGAATAAATGGGGGGAGAACGATTTTAAAAATTCATTAAAAAAAAAAAAATTGAACTTTGACCTCCTGTTCCCAAAATGTAATCAGATCAATTGTGGGTAACTGGAAATCTATAAACCCGATTTGGTATGAATTCAACCAACAGTTTTGTTGCTAGTTTTAACAACCAAACAAAAAAAAATACCCCTAATAAATAATAAACACACAAAAGCAAACAATGTGTCTGTGAGGTCACTACAATATACAGTAGAAATTCCACCAATCTCTTCCCAGTTCATCCATGAGTCCAAATTAAAGTACCGTGGATTTACCTAAAGCAATTCTGGATCCAAACATCAAGCACCAAAAACCACAGATACAGTAAAATCCTTCTTCTCTCATTATGTCATAACCTTAGGTTAGGCTCAAAAGTGTATTTTGTGAGGTCACATTGAGTTTCACCTTTGACCTTTACCCACCAAAGAATAAAGACACTAGTTTTTGTTCCTTCCTGTTCAGCCCTGAGGGACCTTATTTTGGCAGAAATTTGTGTGAGACTTTTTTTTTTATCTACTCTTTGAATTATGCCATTATTTACACATATGATGTTTTTCAGTTTAACACATCCTTTCACACGTCAAGAAAGTTGAAGTTTTCCTGGTATTGTTGGCTTTTGGGGAGAGATGAATAAACTGATGTATTCAGTTTTTGGTGTTCATTTTGATTAGTCGTTGGCTACTTTGTTTTTTAGCATTCCCCCAGAGGAATAATGTAAAAGTGACATACTGTGTATCTATTTAGAATCCTGCTTGCTGCAGGCAAAAAACAGCCATCACCAAACACTGACTTAAAAAGGACCCTCCTTCAATCTCCTTGGTGAAAAAGATTATCAACCAGATCCATTTAATGGAAATGACATACAAGCTCCGCCTACAACAGCACGAGGGTGTAAAGAACTGGAAAAATTGGGACTTTTTCATTCAATCTTTGGACAGTAAACAGGTAAATGTCTGAATGTACCTGTGACCATGTCTGTTTTTGTTTGTTCTGTGTCTTGTATTAAAACAATAAAAATAAATTAAAAAAAAATAAAAAAAGAAAGTATCAGACTGTTCAAATGTTCAACTAAACTTTACCCAAAAGTCTCAAAAGTGACGACTTCAGTGAAGAGATGTTTCTATAGCTTTAACATGGTCAGACGTGGAGTGATTTCCACTTGTTTTAATATTTTTTCACCTCAGGATGTGGTGACATGTGTTGAAGTAAGGGTCATTTTGGTATTGTGCATCACGTGTAATGAAAGTGCGCTCCACTGGGCAAGAGATTTGGTTTCTAGCTTTACTTTGAATTGTGACTTTCTTGACAAATACAATTATCCTTTAATCTTTTATTATCTTTGCCTAAACATCATATGTGTCAATAGTGTGACCACATTTTGTGTCATGAACTTTATGTTTCATTTCTGCAGTAGGATCGTCTTAAATGTGTCAGACTGACACTTTCAAATGAATGGCAGCGGCAGTCTTGCCTTCTTTTCTTCTTAAATAATTTGTTTTCCACTCTCTTATCTTTCTCTCTTTTCCATGGGTCACATTTTGCTTTTCTCATTTCTCTAAACTATTTATATTATATTTATTGATATGGAGCCGTGGCTTAAGAAGGGATTGTACAATTCTGCAAACATGTACATGTTAAACGTCTTCTTTCTTCTTCTACGTCTTCTGGTCTGTTCCCTGCATCATCAAAACCACCGACAGCGAACACACTGGAGCCTTTCTGCACCACCTTTCCCAGCATACAGATCTCTCCTGTCAGCCATCGCTGGGCGGCCGATCCCCTGCTCAATCCCACACAAAAAGAGCCCTGTTTCTGTCAGGAAGCTACCCGAGACTCTCCCTTTAAATAACCACATTGATTTATTTAAGAAACATTTTTTTCTGGTCCACATTTCTGCACAGAGAGGCCAAGACAAACTGCTCACACAGCAGCAGATCTGAACGTTCAGATTTCTGAGATTCAATACATCCTCTGATTTTACCGTTAAGAGAATGACTTATCCACTGAGTCAAGTCGAAGTTTAACAGCTGCTTGTGTTATTTCTACAAATTAAGAAACAGAGAAGAAAAAGTGTCTCCTTGTGGAACAGTGGTATGTTCAGTTGTTTCACTTACATCTGCACCTGGAAGACCTGCAGCCCCGTTGGCACCATCTTTACCGTTGTCACCATCAGGGCCCTGGAAGCAGAAGGTTTAACTCAAACTTTGGTGGAAAGGCAACACTTTAGTCATATGAAAGCAGGGTTTTAGTCCACTCACTGGCCCGCCGTCCACTGTGGAGTCCACTCCTCTGTCACCCTGAACACAGGAATGACGAGTGAATAGTAAAAGGACAGTCAAGGTTCATTCACATGGAAACACAGTTTACTCATCTCATGTTAGACCGTTTTAATGTGCAAACTTGCAGAATTTTTTTTACTTAAAAACACTGTTAAAATCCTTTCCCCAGTAGCTCTGCCACTTTATGTCAAAGAAATAGAAGAACTGCCATTCCAGGGAGGTGAAACACACTTGATTATGAGCAGTTTGTGCAGAAATGGGGGTAGGAGTATGTAGGTTTATACTTCTTCCTACTCCTTTTCAAGCATGTGTCACTTTACTTATTTATTTCCTAGTTGTATTATTACAACTTACATTGCTACATTGTACATTACATTGTTTACCGACCAACCTTTTAAGTATCACTTTTGATATCTGGTTGGTGGGTCTTGTTTTGTTTTACTTTCTTTGTCTACGTGTTCAAAAAAACAAAAAAACTCCAGCTTACCAGTTTACGGGCATTTGCAGCTTATTTTTGTTTGTTTCTATCCCCAAATTTCTGCACAAATTTATGAGAATACAACAATTCTACACTAATAAATATTGAAAAGCTTTTCTATTTTAAAAGCAAAGCCACACAAGTCTTCAAACTGTAATTTTGCTGGTAAAAATTTGATTAAATGTAGTTAAACCAGGCTATTTTAGAGTCAAAAGGACTTCATTGTTAAAGCAGTGGCTGCTGGACTCAGTCTAGTGTAAACCAGTCAAAGCCTGCGTTGCTGCTCACTGAGCTGAATAACCCAGAAATTAATTGAGCCAAGTTTATAAACTGGAAACTCACATCAATGCCGTCCACGCCGGGAACGCCGGCAACCCCTTCTGGTCCTGGGGGGCCTCTGGGACCAACTGGGCCTCTCTGCAGAGAAAACACAAAGGTCTGATTTTATTTCTTTTCTATTAATCAAACACTGGTACCAAAACCTTGTACATATTAGAATTCACCTGGCTTTTTATGTTGTTTTATTCTTCTGCTGCAATTCATCTTAGAGTCAAATATTCTATTTTTTACTCCTCCAGTCTGACAGCTTTAGTTATTTTATAATTTTTCTTCTCCTTACTGTCCGGTACCAACACATATCTCAGAATACGTTGGATTTTAATGTTCGTGATGAACTTAAGGTTGAAGGGTTTCTTTTAAACAGTTTTCCTCTCGTGTTTCTTTTAGTTTTTAAAATTAATCACCTTCTCAAACTAAATAAACTCTTCAGAAATCATTGTGCATTCACTGGAAAATGCATCAGCGGGAAGATAAAGACAGACCTATTTTTCTGAGCTCACGAAAAGCAGAGTTTTAAGAGATACACAACTCTCACAGGACAGCATCACTACAAACATATGATGATGATGATCCTATAGAATTTACAGCAATAAAAAGTATCAAAATGCATCAGTAAAATGAACCAAAAACATCATATGTAGAAGTAAAATACTGGAAGGAACCATTTTACTGCATGATGAGCTTTTCAAGTACATTTAGCTAATAATTTTGACCTACTTTGATGTTAAATGAGGCATCAAATCCAAACCTTTTTCTTGTGTTTACCAGTGTTTTCACAGTGTGAGATTCTTGAATAAAAGGTCTTAATACTTCTCCCTCCATTGGCTGCTGCTGCTGTAAAGGCAGCTCACACAGAGTCACATTGTTTTGGGTGATGTGAGGGGAAAGGTCGTGAAACTAAACCTGCTTTCCCATTATAGTCCCATTATACCTCCTAAGTAAGAGCATGTGTTCAGATTACGGCTGCTGTCTGGATCTTATTGGTGCCAGGTGCGCACACTGGGATGAATAAACCCCAGTTTTAGGTTTAAAAATTAAAAATATTGTAGAAATAACCATTTTTGAGTGTGCACTTTCATATACATGTTAACAAAGTATATTAGTACAGTTTAACACTTCCACATTTACTCATATAATGAAGTGTAATACTGGTAATATATTATATGATGGAACATCTTGCTTAAAAATAATAGCTTCTTCTATGTTATAAAGAATGTTTTGTTTTAAATTAGACTTTAAAACCATAAAAATGCCAAGTTGTCAGGAGGTAGCTCATTTAAATACTCTATCAAAGAAGAGTTTTCACACAGATAAAATGATGTTAAATTTGAGGGATTAGGTGTTAACAATTAAATTCAGTTAATTTGACTCCTAACTAGAACTGCTCAGAAACTCAATTATATAAAAGAATAATGATATAATACAGTATATTTTAATGTTAGACACATGCATTTTGGGTACAATGTAGTTCTCTGGGTAGTCAAATGGGTATGTAGGTCTTGATATCAAGTTTTTGTCTTCATTAGAAAAGGTCAGGAGAGGAAACAAAGAGCTCTTCTGTCTCACCTGAGCAGAGCAAATCAACACGATTTGCAGTAAAAGCACCAGCAAAGGCTCCCGACAGATCCTGGAGAGAGCCATGGTCTTCCCAGGGCCGAGGAAGATGCTAAAAGTCCTGTTTTCCCAGATTAGACAGGGCTCACGGACGGTCCACCTGTTTGTGTCCCCCCTGACTGAAAGCCCTCGGCCTGCTGGAAGGGGACGATGTTAGAAAGTCCTGATTATTCATGAGACGCCGAGGCTCTGCAGGCTGACTGGAGGAGGAGAGGAAGAAAGAGGAGGAGGATTCTCGGCACAAACAGGGTGGGGGGTACCTGCCTTTATGCTCATAAAGGAAAGAGTTAAACCTGTAAAAACAGTGTAAATCAAGCCTAAACACTACAGCAAAGTACTACAGAATATACACAGCTATACCTACACGTATTTATAGATTGTAAGCATACACTAGTGGTTGTTTTTCCTCATTAAACGAGTAATTAGATCTGACTTTTGGAAATCATGCAACTATGGAAATACTAAATATCTTGCCTGTTTTCTTTATTGTACAATATAATTTCACAAATACACATTGCATTATTATATTGGAAATGCATGACGAAAATACCAAATGATCAAATGATGGACTACTACAGACTAGCCAACTATTGGTCAAATGTAGTGGGGGTTAATCCAGACTTTTTTTTTTTTTTTTATGGTTTTTGGGTCAGAATTGCTCCTTAAATTGTTTTACTGAGTAAGGTAAGGTACCTTAAGGGACATCCACATGAACATTAAAGCAAAGGACTGAAATAATAAAATACACATAAATTTGAAATATAATTACGACAAAGTACAAAGTACACAAAATAAGGACTAAGACTATTAATATATATGCAAAGAAAAGAAAAAGAGTGTGTGTTTTACAGCTCAATCAGCTTGGAAATAGAAATGTTTTAACCTGCACTTAAAAAGTTCTACGACTGATCAGAATATAAAGCTTACTGTGTTTCAGTAAAATGAAAATGTTTGTTTTATTCTCTAAACTACCGACAACATTAGATAGATAGATAGATAGATAGATAGATAGATAGATAGATAGATAGATAGATAGATAGATAGATAGATAG
>JAQQZY010000001.1:23831495-23857867 GCA_030068375.1 Ostorhinchus rueppellii
ATGGGTCATATCTGATGACCATGAAAAGATGACAAACTGCATTTTACGCCAATTATTTACATGTATTGATAGGATTAATGGATCAACAGGTATTAAACATTTCACATCAGTAAATGGCTTTGGTTGCTGGTGGATGTTTGGGTCTTTATAGGTTAACAACTCAATTTAAAGACAGTATTCGTATATCCAGTTAGAAATCTAAATCTGCAAATTACGTTATGTATGCGACACGTCTGTCTATAATATTTAAACTCTAAATGTTCTGATCTCAGTCTTGGTGAAACTTGACAAAATAAAGGATAAAATACATTAACTATTAGATTAGATTACATTAGATTAGATTAGATTAGATTAGATTAAATTGAATTTAATGATCCCTTGGGCAAAGCCTTCAGAAAATGAAGGTTCCAGTAACATCGAATGTACACATACTGTATAAGGAATATTACAAGAAAAAAAAATCATAATAACTATAAAAACAATCGTGAAAAAGTGGTGATTGCACACTGGAAAGCACTAGTAGAAATAATAAATAACAACGTAGCAATAATAATAATAATAATAATAAATAGCCTGGTTTATACCTTTGTTATGTGTAGATTCAGACTGTGGATGAGCAGACTGCCTTTGGCCTCTCCTCTTTCACTTTGTCTGTCTTTACATTGGTCGGGTCTCTGCCAGGAAAACGTTGCCTGGTTCAATAGGACGGATGTTTGACTGTCTTCAGGAGACACTGTGGATGGAGATCAGGGATGAATTCTATGACCCAAACATGCGGCATATACACAGCCCTCTTCACTTGAATGGAAAAAGTGTCTTGGTTTCTGTTTTTAACTGTGAACAATTAAAACATTTCATTACATTGTAAGGTTCTACTCATTTCATTATTTTATTGGAAACCAGTCATACAGGAATCCAAACAATTCCCTTATTCTCAAAAGATTCTAGTATGCACATTTCAAAAGAGAGCTCTAAGGATAATAAACAATGCAAGATATCTGGAACAGACCAATAAACTATTCTTACTCTCACAGAAATTCAAATGAAGGGATCTGGTGAATTTAAAAGAGCATTAGTATTATACAAAGCAAGAAATAAATTACTTCCAAGTAACATACAGAAATTATTCACAGATAGAGAGAGTTACTATGACTAGAGACAGAGATAAAATAATTTAATTAATGATAATTTCACTAGAACAAATCTTAAAAAGATGTGCGTTTCATGTTGTGGAGTGGTTTTGTGGAATAGAACGGAATTAAATATTAAACCGTGTGAAAACATCATAAGAGGATTTAAGATGAAACCTTATTTTCCACAGATATACTAATAATGAACAGGAGTAAATCAGTAGTAATGTCATCATGTGTTTGCGTTTTCAATAATTTAATAACTAACCTAATCTTTTTCATGGACTGTATACATTAGTCATATAAATTTGAGGTAGGACAATATAAAGTCAGCTTCTTCCTACGTTATTTCAGATATAAAGTGTTGTTAAAGAGCCACAATGAAATAGCTGTACATTATGTGACAACTTTTTTTTCTTCTTGGTTAACTTATTACCTTTAATATTCAAGAGTGTTCCATTTAAATTTATAATTACTTTTTGCCTTTCATTCAACTTTATACTTTATTCCTACTTTTGTTTGAAATATCATTTCATTAAGACTGCATTAGTGTCAAATTAAATCCCAACCCAACTTTCATCTGGAAATTCTTATAAAAAGTGGATAAAAAAAACTGACACATATCCAAATACTAAATGCACAGGTGCACTGTTAGGTTCCTTCAACCCCCTTTCTTTTCTTCCTTTTTTCTTTCTATTATGATTATTAATACTACTATGTGCAAACATACATATATACATATATACTATGTGCATACATACATATATATGTATTTATATATAATTTTCTTTGTCTTACATCCTAGAAGTGTGGTTGGCACAAGCTTGATATTATCATTATTATTATCCATTTACTTACTTATTTACATTATTACACCTTTTTCTGCATGTGTGTGCTTCATGGACACGTCCACAATCATTTATACATGTAGATAAATGTGAGTGCGTGTAAGTAAATGTAAATAAGTTCATTTGCATATATAATCTTTATCACTATTCATATTATTGTTCCACAATGTAAGATGACCATGAAAAGCATTGATCTTCTCCAGTCACTCTTCTGTTGTGTTTCGCACTGCAAAGTCTATTTATACGACATTATTCATGTAATAATGATGTGAATAAAGATTCACAAATTACTTTTTCGACCTTTTCAGTGAGCAATATTGGCACCCTTTTTTCCTTAAAAAAAAAGAGAGAGAGAGAGAATGATGTACTTTGTTCCAATGATGTCCTGTGTAATATGTTAGAGACCATTCTGAATAAAAATTTGAATTAAAAAAAAAAAGTCCAATATGTTCACACACATCTGTAAACTAGCACTGTTACACATCATGTTGCCTTCAGTCCTCAACTTTACATGTGTACAGAATCCTCCAACCATCAGCCTACCCAGGGCATAGTACGCCTGCAGATCCTGGTTGCTCAGTTTGAAGAAGCGCTGGATTCGTTCCAGAGACACTTTGGCCTCCAGGATGCCGTTGAGAACCCAAGGGAAAGCATTAAGTGGGATAATTAACATTCCCACTAAAGCCAGTGTGGTGAAAACCTGCATGGGAAGAGAAGGGTAGAAAGAAATAGAAGAGATAGACTTAACGGAGTCATGACCCATACTATAAAAACAAATCAATCATTTGTTCTTAGGTGAGCTCCAGCGCTGTTCTGGAGTGATGAAATGACTACCTTGGCTGCGGTTAGCTGATGTCCCAGCAGCACATATGAGACGAAGGTGAGGATGGAGATGACCACAGGCAGAGCCGCCCAGGTGTACACACACAGGGCATCCAGGTACTTGAGGGCTTTGAGGTGGGACAGCTCTTGTTTTCGGCAGTTAGCAACTTTCTGAATAAAGTGAGACTCCCAGTTGTAGAATTTGAGGACACGGATACCAAAGAGGATCTCTGTCATAAGCTGTGAGACAAGACATACAGAGGCCATCTGAATCTGAACACCTGGCTTTGTACCAGTCTTTTAAATGTACACTTCTTATTTGGAAGATTTCTGTTCATATAAAAAAGGCATATTCAGTCTGTGTCACATAGAACATTCTGTCAAGGCAAGAACGTTTCAGTTACTACAATGACATTTGTGATCCATCCATTCATCCATCCATAATATGCATCACTGATTAATAATATGCCAGCCTTAAAAAAAAAAAAAACACACATGTCAAAATGTCCGGGGGATATCAAAAGTCTTCTTTTTCTAATCCCAAAGTGAAAACTAAAAACGTTTTATAGAAAAGGACCATAAAAATAGGAAAAAAGTTCTAAGTTAAAGTAAAAGTAACTAACTAACTATCTAACTAAATTCTGGACATTACACTTTCTAAATAACACAAGTAGCTATCTGAAAAACATACAAGTGCAGTAAATATACTATAAATTTTAAAAATGGATTAAAATTATTTGTGAAAAGTATATTTCCTTCCAGCAATGCAGTAAATAATCAACACTAACCATCGGAAAAATTTACTCAAAATATATGACATTTACTTCTAAAACATATCCCAGAGTGACTGAAATATCTTTAGGACTGGAGTAAATGTAAAACAAAAAAAAGTTTTCTGAAGAGGAATTTTCACTTTTTTCCCCCCATCAGAAAATAATCAGTATATTAAATCGACAGTGAATGTAATTGTTATTTGAATCCTGTATCTACCACTACTTCACACAGGTCTCACCTTTACACGGCTGTCCTTGTGCATTAGCATCAGCTTGTTGTTGCTAAGGATACGGGAAGCAAGGAACTTGTTGAATGGCACCAACAGCAGTGCCACACCCAGCCCTCCTAGGAAAGCCACGCCCACCTGCAGGTAAAGTAGGTAAAGGGTGACAGAAAAGCGGAAGGGCAGGCTCCACAGCTCATGGAAACTGTTGAAGAAGTTGACCACACGGTCGGTGTCCGTGCTCATCAGGTTCACCACTTCTCCCAGAGCGCAGCTGGACAGGCTGCAGCCGCTGACCCGCAGGGCTTTACTGTAGATGGCTGAGATGAGGGCGGCGCGCGCCGACAGCGATACCTTGGACACCTGGAAGAAGAAGTGTGACAAAACACTGATATGTTTATCACAATGTCATGTTCAGCAACACCGTATTAATTAAAATGCAAAACTTTGTGTCCGACAGTTACTTTATGTTTGTGTATTTATTTAACTATACTTTTGTATTTGGGATAATCTAATGAGATACAAGACCTTAACATAAGAGAAACCCCTGAATCAGAGTTCTACCTGGAAGACGAAGATGTTCCTGAGGACAGAAGTGAGAAGGGTGGTGGCGAATAGTCCAAAGGCGCACCATGCCCCCCTGCTGATAGGAGCCCCCTCTTCCTCTATAAAGTTCACCAGACTGCTGAGAAGGAGTGGACCCGCAAAGCTTAACAGGTTGACCAACACTTTCAAAAGGCCGAGCATATAATACCATAACCCGAAGGCCTTGTGCAGGACCCTCAGCAGACCCACATCCCCCTCCAGCTCCAGCGTTTCCTCCTGATAGTGTGAGCTCCACGTGCCATTCAGAAGGTTTCTACTGACAGGCCTGGGCCACTGATCCTCCTCGGTTCTGACCCCCAGGCCACCTCGACATGATTCCCAGCACTGGCTGAAGTACCGGCAGATGACACTGGTGCGCAGCTTCCAGGGAAGATGATAAACATCACCTGGTTTGTCAAGCTCTCCTCGCTGTCCTCGTCTGAGCAGAGGAGTCAGCCACAGGTAGAAAAGACGAGAGAAACAGCCGCTGCCATCTTCAGCCACCATCTCGCCTGTAACATTATAATCGGTGGACAAAACTAATAAAATTAAATAAATAAATAAACATTGTCTTTACAATAAAAAATAATGACTCAAGGCATACACAGGTATCAAAAAACTTTCTAAGATCTGTGTGGAGAAAAAAAAAAATCTTTAATCAACTTCTTCAACAAATCTTTTTCATACCTAAGCTGATAAACAGTTCACTGCCTGGCCATTATTGAACCATCTTTACCTCTGATTACAACGCGCATCGTGTGCCACCTTTTCTCTGGGTCTTTTACAACATCACAGAATTTATCTGTGTCATTTTTGGACACATAATGTTGCTGAATCTAGACCTGATCAACTCAATGAACCCCAGATGATAACACAGGCTTGTACAGTGGACACTAGGCATGATGGGTAATCATTTCATCCACCTCTTTTCTCACCGTGATGAAGCATCACTCTAGAACAGATTTTGTAAAGACATGCAGACAACCTGTATTGAACTGAAACTGTATTGTGTCAAATATAACTGATACTATTAACTAAAATTACACAGTAACTCTGCTTTTATTATATCATACAAAAGCCTTTTTGTAAAATGGATAAAATATTTGTCCTCCAATGGTTTACACCAGCAGGTAGCAGCATTTATTGCATCTGTGTTCAGTCTATTAATGTGTGGAATCAAGTCAGGAGTGTCATTACTTTGAATATGACTGTAGGTGTCAAAATTTGTAGATCATATGTAGAAAAATCAAACATATGCTTGGCTAACCAAGCTGACCTTGGCCAGGGAACTGAGAATACGCAGCCAATATCTGATGCCAAACAGCTACATACAGCATTTGGAACTATATCTACATTTTTATCTGCACATGCTGTTGTTTTTGTGTGAACTGTGTTATGTTTCTGTTTGTGAATCATACCCCTGACAAGTACCATAACACCACATATAAAAAGATTACCATGGAAGCAAATAAAAACTAAGTAAACAAATAAAAACTTAAGTATTAAACCAGTATTAAAAGCTAAGTAAAACTGGACTTTATTTGAAAACAAAAAGTATAAATAATAAAAATGCAGAACTTTTCTCACCTGTATCAGGCTGTGAACTCCCTGGAATGAGTGAGGATCCATCTACAGCATTTACATACAAGGTGTACCCAGCATCACTGATACAAGGAAATATGAACGCGAAAAGGTAAACTAGAAGAGAGAGGCTTCTAGTGGAGGCAAGAGCAAATCGTGTGACTTTGAGAGGCTCTGTTATGTCCAAATATCCGTCAGTGTTACAGTAAACCATCAGGGTGATGACCAGGTTTGGGACTGACAGGAGAACCAGCAACAGCAGCAGTATAGGTCCTCTGGTCCTCCTGAACGCTGTCCTCTGCAATACACAGATGGCGCTAAAGTGAACTATCCAGGCCAGAATGGCACAGCTGTCCGCCAGGATGTCCAGGTACATGTCAGCCTGCTGGAGGAGGCACACCATGATGACATCTGCGGTGAAAAACAGCGCCACCAGCAGAGCCGACACAAGCCGGAGTGTCCAACCACAGGGAGGAGATGAGTGGAAGTGACTGAATCTGCAGAAGAGAAACAATGAGCAGCTGCAGCCAGGGAAGTGATGAGAGTGATAAAAGCATGATAAGCAAAAAAAAAAAAAAAAAAATACAAGACCAGGGGTGTCAAATTCATTTTCTTTCAGACGCCACAAACAACTGAATTTGATCTCAAGTGGATTAGACCAATAAAATCTATATCATAATACTGTAAGGTGTGTGTGCGTGTATATATCTGCACAGTTCTGAGAAATTGAGATGTTTTGAAGTAACCAATTTGGTACCTACAATTGAGTAGTCCCATCTCCACATTAAATATATGGGCAAGTTGATAGGACCAATATTGTGGGAGATCTTAGTCAGTCTAGAATACAATAGCCTTACTATCATGTTGCTCGATTGACAGGAAGCTCGGTACCATGCTGCATGACGGGAAATGAAGTTAAAAACTAAAACGACACATTTACTACCTTCAGTCCCAAGATTTATGACCCATGGTTCCCAAAGTGTCAACATGCTAGTAATAACATAATAGCCTATAAATAATGACAACTCTGTTTTCTCTTTGTTATAGTGCAAAAAATAGCACGAATTATGAAAATATTTACATTTAAAACAGGCTGTAGAAATCCACTTGATTTTTGCCAGACTTAATATAAAGATAGCTTTGCAGTACCTGGAGGGTTCAAATTCAAACATTTTTAACTATTAGGGTCCAAATACACAAATAAATGAACCAAAGACTAATAAAAGTGGGTTTAGAAAAATATGACCACTTTAAAAGTATGATTATCTGTGACCTACCTTGCCATGCCAAGGTAGCAGGCACTGAAAACAGCCATCCCAGCATGTGGCAGTGCTCCAAGTACGAGCTGGTTGAAACAGACGCTGATCTGCCCATTCTGCCACACAGGAAACGGGTCCAGCTCATCTGTGTGGCAGAGGCCAGTGACCAGCTCCACTGGCCCGAAGTCCCTCATCACTCCATCTATTTTACAGCCATCCTGCTAAAAAAAAAAAAAAAAAAAAAAAAAAAAAAAAAAAAAAAGGATAAACAGGTTTATTTTTTTTTTTAGCTCATTTGCATCCAGCTATTTTATCTGCCATTTCCACTTTTAATTCCCAGTGGTGTCAACAGGAAAAGCAGGGGAGAGATAGCTCATTTCTTAACACATTCATCAGTTTTTCATGCCCTCAACTCAAGATGAGCAATAAGTTCCAGCCTTACTTCTTTACTGAGAAAGTCATTAATGCAATCTGATCTTAATTTAGTTGCTGTTTCTAGTTGTTTCCCCTCTATATTTAATATTTCTATTGTCATTTATTTATTCATTTATTTATTTTTTCTATAATCCGGAAGATGGATGGCTCCTTTGTTTCTCTCCTTGTGATGTTTTTTCCCCTGTTTAAGGGTTTTGGGGGACTTTAACCTCTGGCACACTCAGGTACTTAGTAAAAGCTCAAACACACAACGTTTCAAACTTTAACAACACCCTCAGAATATACAGTTTGTAGATACCAATATTCAAGGATTTCCTGTTAACCTCTGTCACTTAACTGACTAAAAACAACACTGGGAAAAACATTTGTGCAACGTCAGACATAACTATAACAATGTAAACAAACGCAGCTAGCTAACAAGCTTATTTTGCGACAGTCCTGAAAACACATGGATTGAGTCCTTAAAACATCGCTGAGATATTCCAATACCAGCTGTATTGATGTAACATCACAAACTAAGTGAAATTAAGAGAAGCATCTCCAAATTTTACCGGTTTTAATGTAGCAAAGAAGAGACAATGTTGTCGAGCTTTGATGACGCACAGCGTTTCAAAATAAAAGCATAAACTCGAAGACACGTACGTAAAGTCGAAATGAAATGAAACCACTTCGATTTTATTTATTCATCACTTGACCAGAGAGAGGGTCTCATGTAACCGGAGTGCGCGTTCAAATTGTTGTCATTCATGCAAGTACAGTAAAATCATTATTTTTCCATCATACAAAAAAATAATTTAGAATTTATATATTTATAACAATAGTAATAATAATAATAATAATAATGATTATTATTATTATTATTATTATTATTATTATTATTATTATTATTATTATTATTATTATTATTATTATTCAGGGTTTCATCTTATCTCTGGTGGTTTCATTGTTATTTTCATAGTATCAGACAGACACTCAAAACTATGGTCAACCCAGAAAGACATAAGCAAGTGATGACCCAAATCATCTACTGATATAAAATGTTTAGTAACTTCTGATCCACTAATTCTATCAAAACATGTGAATGATTGGTGTAAAATGCTGTTTTTCATCATTTCATGCTCATTACCAGATATGACCCATTTGGATGTCCAGAGGCTCTGTAGCGAACAGAGAAACACTTCATCTTTACAACACTGATTCACCAGTAAAACCCATGGAGTTTGATACATTAAAGTGGTCGTATATGCTTAGTTCTGTGTTCCATTATTGATATCTTTGTTTAAAGTCACTTTTTTTCAGTTTCGTTTTAAAAAAAAAAAACTTTAGTCTGAACTTCAATGAACATCTACATGATCAATAAATTGAAGCCAAGAAAATACATGATTTACACTGAAAAAAAAATATTTTAATAAATGGTGATAGATCATTGAATAACGGTTAAATCTAAAGGGAAATTCATTTGGGAACTACCACAAAAGTAGCACTGGGTCACTATGGATGAAAGTAAAGACAATATAAAGACTAAATAAATCAATCCAAAAAGAAGCCAAGTTTCCTATTTGCACATGTATTCACCAAAGTTAAGAGAGCAGCCTTCTTTCAATGTCTAACACAAAAAAATTTAATAGGTGAAAAACAGGATTTAACTTAAAAATCGGCACTTTTGTTTCAACTCTTTTTGCTTTGGTGCTTTAAGAAACTGGAGTAACATGGCTGCATTAAATTAATTCAAAATAACATCTATGTTAATGTGTCTCATTTATACATTGTAGCATTCATTTCTTAATTGGCATTAGTATCGTCAACATAAAATATTTTCTAAAACAAATACTGTATATGGGTGTGATGTTTTATTGGACTGCAGCAAAATGGGAAAAAAAAGTTCTGAGTTTATTCATCAAGAGTATAAGTACTTAAAAAATGAAAAACACATTCAAAATGGTTTGACTTCTTTATTGAGGGGGGAGAATGTAGAAAAGGAGCAAACTATCTTTTAGCACCTTCATACAAGTTATAAAATTAATTGCTGGTTCTGTGGGTTCTCCTGATAAATACAATAACTGGGTGCAGAACATTAAATGACATCTGAGTTTTGGGGAAAGCGAAGCATTAAACTCACAGAAACCATTAATAGGAGTGCTATTTCAGAAAGGCTCATTATATTTAATTACCATGAAGATAAAATTTACAAATTTAGAACCTGGGAACTTCATCAGTGCACATGACATTAGCATGTAACATAAGTTAAAAACACAAAAATTAATTTTACAAATGTTGTTACCTGGAATTAGACAGAAAAAAAAAACCATTTAAATACTGGGTGCAGCTGTCTAAGGCATCTTTAATTCAATAGAAAAAAGATCTAGAAGTCTTATACAAAGCAAGAGTGAAGCTATACAATGTCACATTATATTTTATTACTTACACACTGTACAGAGTCCATTTCCTTCAGGGCTGGCGAAGCCAAGCACAGCACTAGGCAGCTTAACTTTTTTAATATCCTACATTTACTGTGTCTAACAGACACACACTTTATGTACATTTTCAGACATGAAATACAAACATAAATATGAGCAGGTTCTTTCATTTCACCCCAATGGCATCGTACATCCTTAAACAGGTTCTTGAAAAATACACCAAATATTGGCCACCTAAGATAAACATTTGTCCCTCCTGTGAAGCACTGTGAGGAAAACGATCTCAAAGTGCTTATAACAAAGCTCTCACCAGCAATTAAAGAATTTAAAAACCTTTAAAAAGATGCCACTGTGAAAGACTTCAACATGTCATCTCTCAAATTTGACCAAATAAATCAGTGTATGTCTTCAGAGAGCAACAATATGATGATACTAAGAGCACTGACTGTACAACAGGCCTAATGCTAGTCATCCAAATAGCAAGAAAATCAAAACTTTCTATAGCGTTTAATCAAAATTAAACCCATCACAGAGCTGGAAGGATGAATGTTCAGTGTAACTGATAAAAGGCCAGAGAAAGCTCTGTTTTGCATCTCATGACATTGATTGTCAAGTCAGGCCAAAACTTACTAATCAGTCATATGTACAGCAGTGCATAGGCTGCAAAGCACCAAATCAAATCTCTAAAGAATAACAGTTACCCCAGGCTAATCATGTCTTCTGTTTATCAGAATATCAATAGGGCTGGTTATTTTCTGAAATGGTTGGACTTAAAATACCACTACCAAAACACTTTCCACAGATTTGGGGTGAAAGAAAACTTTCTCAAACCTGATTTGCTACTTCAGTTTTTCCAATTTTGTGATCAGAGAACAAGTAACCAAGAGTATAAACCTGATCAAAAATTCCAAACTAACACTAACCACAAAGAATTTTAAACTCAATATCACTTTTCAGTACCAAAGATTTAGTCTGGTCAGCGTACCTGTCATAGTATCCAAGAAGAAGAAATTCTGCAGAATCCCAAAAGGAGTCATGGGATGATTTATGAATAAGGTGCTCAACACCTCGTTTTACAGCTATTTCAGTGCCTTTCATCCTAAGATGGATAAAATGCAATTGTTCCACTCCTGGCAACAGAAAAAAATTTGGCTTTATCCACAAAGACAACACTTTTTGCAATATGGCTGCCCACATTGACTATAATCCTGACAAACCTTGATAGTTTACAAAATTCAACAAATTTAAACTTTCTCCATTTTTGGCCAAGTTGCTTCTGGCATTCCACAAGGTTCATCCTTGGGGCCTCTCTTGTTTGCCAATTGCTCCTTGTACTTTTGCACATAAAGATGTGCTCTCCAATACTCTGTCATTGAACTTTATAGATTAGAGACTTTGAGATCCAGTTTGACTGTAACTGGTTTTAGGTTTAAATTTTAAGGGGTTTTCATTTTTGTCTCCTACAGTATACCTACCAAAAGTTATGTTTACATTTGACGACTTTCAAAAAAAAAAAAAAAAAAAAAAAAAAAACAATCCCAAAAAACAGAATGTGTAAATGCACACCTTTCTTCTGCATCTCTGTTCAGTTGAATTCAAAAGACTGAATATAATGACAGATGACCTGAGGCCATTTCATGTCACTAGGAGAGCAGCAGCCTTGTGTCTGCCAGCACATATTTAACTTTCTCTGAACGCATCTGTGATTGGACAAACTCAAGCACGGTAGATTTTCTACAGCCTGCAAAAAGAGTCTAGAGGAAGTGCAAAAATCTTGTGTCCTGTCAGACCACAACAAATTTTATGGAAACTGACACAAGGCTTTTAAGTTTAGTAAGTTCTGGCCTCAAACTTCTTTAAAAATTATACCACTTTATGGTCCTGCAGGCAACCTGGTTATTTTAAGGATTTTTGTTGCTGCCGATTTTAAAATATTCCGTACCCTCTCTGAATCTGTACTGTAAGTCTGATTAATTCCACTTTTGTAACAATCATATGGAAAATTATTATAAATAGTTTATTTTTTTTTATTAAGAATAAGTATAATCCTAAGCATATACAGTTTTAAAAGAGCTGTAAACTTCTAAAGTTTTGCAAGGGGAGATTTATGTAATGGTCCCCGTCTTTTTGGGTAAACAGACTTTACAACAGCAGGGTCCATATGAAACACAAACAAAATTGCCATTTCAGTAAAAGTAAAAAAATTCCTTAAAAAAAAAAATAAAAAAAATAATAATAATAATAATAATAATTAAAATTACATTGAATTTTTTTTTCTTTACAAGGGATTTTTGATGGCCTATTTCTGGGAGCTCCTGTTCCACAACAAAAGAAAAGTATGTGCAAGTAAAACCAATCAGGAGTTGGGAGAAGAAAAAGCCAAAAACAAAAAAGAGGAGCATGTGACTGTAGTCCTGCGGTATTGGGAGTTTGTGTCTGAATAATTCTAAATATGTTTCTTCCCAAGAGAAATTCATAAATAAGCAAATCAAGTCAAGCGTCTGAAGCTTCGCCAAGTCATTATCTTATTCGCTCAGTGGAGATGGCGATTGCCCCTGCTCAGACTAGACAGAGAGAA
This sequence comes from Ostorhinchus rueppellii, assembly GCA_030068375.1. Lineage (NCBI taxonomy): Eukaryota > Metazoa > Chordata > Actinopteri > Kurtiformes > Apogonidae > Ostorhinchus > Ostorhinchus rueppellii. The sequence goes on from JAQQZY010000001.1 coordinate 23,844,148, forward strand.
AAAAAATAAACCATTATTAATAAATTTGCTGGATCAATTTGAAGCTGGTCAGGAAGGTTTTCTTTGTACATGACGCTACACAGTGTCCTAGAGGAGTGAGAGGGGACACAAGGCCTTTTTTTGGAGTATTTCCCATTATGGGACAAGTCAGACACTCCCTTCCTCTGCTCTTCTTCCTCAAACACAGTTCATGAGGGTTTGTCTGCGTATACACTCAGTACACAGTCTGTTCACAGGTTCTTGGTGTTTATGTGAGTCTTGTAATGCTTCGTCAGGTGGTCGCTCCGCATGAAACGTTTTTGACACTGACTGCACTCGAAGCGTTTGTCTCCTGTGGGAGAAATAAAACAAATATTTTACATCATACAGTGACGAAAACGGCGCGGGATAACAAAACATGAAGACAGCAGGGAGGTGAGTTATGTCAGGTACTTGTGTATCCTGCTCTATTTTTTTACTGATACTGATGTTTCCCCCTTAGGTACACTTTAGCTATCTATTTTTAGTCCTTCAACAAGTTATAACGCAGTTCACAGTGCCCTTACAGAGCATCCAGCCCACACAAACCTCCTTAAACAGCCATTTTTGTTTTTACCTCCAACACTCAAAAATTGTGGTTCTTTCGGTAAAATTACCACCAGAGTGTGAAAATACTTCAGTCCTAAGTATCTAAGTTTTTTATACGGCACCATTATGAACAAAATATATGAAAAGTCATAGTGCAAAATGGTCCCTGTAAGTCTTTGAACATTTTATTTGATGTTTTTAGTTCATTTTATGGCAGCTTTCATGTGCTGTATTCCACTGTTGTACATGTTTCAGGTTGAGCTCATTTGAAGTTCCTAATATACTGTAGTAGTTTGACTCACAACAATCCATCATATTCTATACATATACATTTTATACATATTCAGTCTGCCTACTATGGTGCCTCTTAGCCAGGTCAACATTGTAACTGAGAACTGAATCTCAATTGACCTACCTGGTAAAATAAAGGTTAAAAATTAATAAAATACATTCCATGAGATCTCATGGTTCTGAAGCATAAAGCTGCAAAAAATAGTAAATTTCAAATCAAGCCCAAGGACCTCTAAAGTGTACATTACTGCATTAAAGGTACCTACATTCCACCACTTGATCGACATATAAAAAGGTCTTTGTATTCTGCCGTTACAAAACCCAGGTACACTGCAGACGGACTCCCCTGGCTGTCAGGACGATGTTAGAAAAAGCTGTTCTACTGTCTGGTCCAGTTCAATTATCTTGTTTGACTCTTTAAACAAAACGTGTTCAACTTTGAAACTAATTATTGAGATATATGTGTATTGGAGTCTGCCAAAGACGTACCCGTGTGCGTCCTGGCGTGCCGCTGCAGCTCATCACTGCGTGTGAAGCGTTTCCCACAGAAGACCCAGCTGCAGGCGAAGGGCCTCTCACCAGTGTGCAGTCGGACGTGAGCTCTGAGCAGTGACGTTTTCCTGAATGTCTTCTCGCAGCCGGGGACGTGGCAGATGTGCTTCCTCTTCCCCACCTCCCCAGGCCTGCAGAATGTGACACATGCATTGTGACAGAGCCTCCAGAGCAGAGCTGAGCCTGGACAGTGACACACTCACCTCTTATCAGCGTCTTTACAGTTGGGGCAGGTGCAAGCCATGCGCCTCTTCTTCTCTCCTGGCTGACCAGGCAGCTCAAGCGTAAGGGTCTGGTCTACCTGGACAGCTGGTTGGCCCTGTAGCGCTGCGAGTTGGAGACCTCCACCCTGCATGGTTTGCACTGTTAGGTGCTGTTGGCCTGGAAAACAAACCAATACACTGTAGAAGATACTCTAAACCTTCTGTAGTAATGGCTAAATTACTGCAAAAATCCAACTAAAAAGTTGACAGTACAATAGAACCTCACAGGATGAGTGCACCATCATCCGCAGTACAAGCCACCTTCATAAAAGCCACCAGTAGTCAGCACTGAGCTCACACATGCTCCCTCCAACAGGAGCAACCTCCACTCACTCAGTTCACATGTTCATGTTGTTGAAGCAACATTACAATCATTGAGAATTAAGTGAAGTGAGAGAGAAATTGGTCCACCTGATGTTTTGATGGAAGGAGATTCTCCCTTCAAACAATAATCCTGATCTCTGCTCCACCGTCTTCCTCGTGCACAGATCATCTCACTTTTATGCTAACTAAGTTAATAAAACCAGTTTATTTCTTTAGCATTCCCTTTTATTAAGTTTTAAAAATTGTTATTTTCTTTCTAACTGCACTTCTTGTTTTACAAACCCTTATAAAAGGATTTTAGGTGGTTTTTGGGGGCTGGAACGCATTAAATACATTTCAATAAATTTCAATAGAAAAAACTGATTTGTAAAAATTAGTAAATCGCAAAAGGAGCACGGTCATTGAATTAAAATTGTACTGCGAGGTTCTACTGTAAACAACTGCGCAATGGAGAAATAAATGCCAAATGTGACCCATAGCCAACATCCTTTTGGGACCAAGTCAAATTATCAAACGAATCCTGGAAACACAGAAGTCATCATGAATTTTTTAAATCGTTTTTTTAATCCACTGAAAATAAAGGAATACTTTTTTATTCATTTTTTTAAAGAATTGAATTACTCATCAATTTCAATTAAGTTGTTGTATTAATCAATTGTATAATTCGATTTATTTTACCTTGGAGGGAAAGGTACAATACATAAATTAGGTGTAATATATAATTGTGAATATGGTGACTTCAAATCTTGTGACTGAGTGTGTTGTATGAAACTGAATTCAGCAATGTGTAGTATTGTTGTCCAAAAAATTTCTCATGTAGGACAATAAAGCTTATCCTGATCCACTCACCCCCGGCGTTGGTGATGGTGACAGGAACTCCCTGAACTTGGACCCCGTTGATACTGATCGTCTGGACTGCCTGTGCTGCTGAGGACATCTGTGACGTATTCAGAGCAATCATTCCCCCGGCAGGAGCGATTTTGGCCAGGGTCCGCTCCTTCCGTCCCCCAGCTAGTGTCTTTTTGGTACTGGCTGCAGGTGAGGAGGCTGTGGTGGTGGTGGTTGTTACTGACGATGTGGCAGGAGCTGTTGAGGACACTGTCTCCTGGAGATGGACAGTCTGCCACTCACCTGATGGTGTTTTGAAAAAAATCTGTGGAAAGAAAGCACCTGTTTTTATAACATAATGGATTTTTTTTTTTTTTTAAAGCGTAGAGAACTGATAATTATTTTAGTGCCTGCTACCAACAGGTGTTTGCCTACTTTGTAATTTTTTAATTTATAAAAAGTTACATGTGACTCTTTCATCCATCTGCTGCAGCTCCCTGTGGCTTTGGGGACATGAATAATGAGTGTTTAATTTAATCTTTTTTTTTTAATGTAATTCTGAATTTGAAAATGGTGGCAATCTTGTAACATTAAAATAAACGGTGTTTAATATTTTGTCACTTAATAAAATAATGGCAAAAGGTTTAAACTGTCAGTTCTATTTGTTAGTGGACGAGGCTAAAGCCTGTATTCTGATGAGAGATGTGTTGGTCATGAACATAACAGCTCTTAGAGCTGGGTGTGTCAAATGAATGATAGGAGCTAGACACTTTTTTTTTTTTTTTCTGGCTGCACATATTTGCTGTACTGCATTGTTTCTACTGTACTGAACAGAGCTCTCTTGGCACTGTCCACTGCTGAACCTAATAGAGTTCTTTCTTTCTTTCTATGGTAGGCCATGGTAGTGTTTGTGCTTTCCTCCAATAGATGGCACTGAATGATAGGCAGCTCAGTGCCCTCATGCCCCATCTCCCAATGATAAAGAAACATTAAAAAAATTCCTGGTTCCAGATGGTGATCCGGATCACCACCAAAATTTAATCACTTGTTCCTCAAGCTATTTCTAACAATTCCTGAAAATTTCATCCAAATCCCTTCAGAAATTTTCAAGTTATTTTGAACACAAACAAACAAACAGATAAACGCCAGCAAAACAATAAAGTCCTAGGGGGAGGTAAAAATTTTATTAACATAACCAAGAACTAATTTTTAAGAACCAAGGTATTGGCATCTCCATAAACTCATTTTTGTTTTTTTTAAACTCTCATCTGCATAATATTAGTACATTTTACTGCTTTTTATACTGTTTTTAGATCAATATCTACCTGTGTGGGTGAAGGTTCTGTTGGGGTGACCTGCAGGTTCGAGGATGGTGTCTGTCTCTGTGGAACTGGTGGCAGTGTAGCTGAGGCGGCTTGCACCACCTTCAGGGCCTGCTGTGGGATCTGAACCACCTGAGACTCCGGTTTAGATTGGACCAGCTGCACCTGCTGCACCACAGCTGGCTGTCCAGGACTCTGCACAATCAACAGGTTGTTGCCTGCCTGTAGACACAGACAACGAGGTTATCCACTGAAGCTCTGGTTTAATTAAGACTGTTTATTAGATGTGTTGAACTGCTTAACTTAAGTTATGGGACCCCAAAACAACTCAGAGTTCAGTATTAGTCTGTGATGAAGGAGGGAAAATATTATTGTCAGGAATTGCCACTCATCCCAGCTATTCACCATCTACTGATTAGGTCTGGGGACAAAATGATGGAACAGGTGCATTCACTAGCTTGGTCTTAAGCTTTAAGCCACGAGAACAGAGACATTTGTTCATTTTCTCAATGTGGCAAGAACATGACGAAAGTTTAGTCTGGTCAAGGAGATGTCATACTTCACAAAAAACTCAAGTGCAGAACTTGTGGGAGGTCCTCCAGTTTTCCATATTACCCACACCCACTTCAAATTTCGGACCAATTGTGCAATAGTTCTCGGACACCACATGAGAAGAAAGTTCCACTCGAATGGTCTGTCAAGAACACACTGCAAGAACTCCCAAACTGGGGCTGCGAGAACAAAATGACTTGCAAGAAGAAATTTCTCTGTTCTAGTGGAGTATGTTGAGTATGGTTTTACACTGAAGCTTACAGCCTTTTTATAACAGCGAACTCTGCCCTGAAACCCCAGGCAGTGAAATTATGACAATGTGCAATAATATTTATTCAATTACTTTTAACTTATTAACTGAAATATGCACGTTTTTTTTTTTTTTTATTTTAACTGACCAACTACAAAATGAATTGTGAGTTGTGTGCAATATGTTGTGTGCTACATGTTGTATGTTACGTGGTTTTTAGAGTATCTTTTGTGGATGTGCACCCAATGTTCATTGTATAAAAATAAAATGACAATAAAGTGTCTTATTTTGTCCTATGTTCTGAATTACGACATAGCCAATAAATTGCATGATTATTTAACTGGGGGCTGAATTCATGTCTTTGGAGTATGGACTTTAGAATACTTGATCACATGTAGTATTTCTTCTCAACATCAAGTATTGCAGCTTGTGTTGGAATAATAACACAGTTGTCAAATCAAATATTATGCTTCAGCTGCAGACACATGTACCTGTATTATGTTGTCTCCAGCTTCTATCAAGATGGTCTCCATCTGCTCTGGTGGTGGTGATGCAGACTGTGCAGGTGGAGGAGGAGGAGGCTGAGTAGCTATGACTTTCTTCTTCCTCCCTCGTCTTCCCTTCCCAGGAGTGGGTGGGGCTGCTGCTGTCTCTGTGACTATTGGAGTCCCGCCCACCTCTCCTGTCGCCACATTGAGTGGCAGTGTCAGCCCACCAGGAAGTTGCACCATGTTTGTGGTGGCATTGTTTGGCTTCCGTGGCTTGGTGGAGGGCTTAATGGCGACACTTTTCTGTGGAGTGACCGGTGTAGCAGCAGCTGCTGGGGCAGGGACCGTCATGGGCGTGGTGATGATTGCCTGGTTGGTGCCAGGTATGAGCTGGATTTGGCCTCCCTGTGGCATCACCTGGATAGTCTGAGGACCCTGGATCTGCGGCATCACCTGATACTGGATGTTGGCAGGTGTAGAGGTGTTGGTGCGAGCTGGACTCTGCTGGATGGTGAGCACGATAGGGCTGCCAGGGGCTGTGGAGCCCAGACCAGCAGGCAGCTGGATCACATTGCCCTTGGTTGACAGGAAACCCAGGTTTTTGGGTGGAGCAGGGGCAATCGGGGCTGGTTTAATAGGAAGAAGCCTGCGAGGCTGAGGCTGCGCTGGAGGGGCAGTGACAGGAGCCTGAGCAGCAGGAGGGCCAATTTTACTACAGGTGGCAGCCAGAAGGGCCAAAGGAGAGGGCTGGGTGTCCTACACACATAAAGAGTCAAACACAACAAACACATTTGTATTAACAGTCAAATGTTACAAAATAACTCTGATCTTCTAGTTTTTAATTAAAATGTATGAAAATCACTGAATTTATGTGCAAAAGTGAAGATATCTCTCAGTTGCAGATACAAGTCCCAGTTTAAATGTTAGCTTAACAGCCAAATCATGAACACCGTGTTTTGTTAGGTAGAGTACTGAGGTGGGCATATGACCTGACATTTAATATGGAAGCTTTGGAAAATATTGTTAAATATTACAAAGGATAAAATGTGCCTGTAGGTAATGGGGAACAAAAATGGACAAGGATGGGGGGAAGGGGGGAAAAAAAAAAAATCACTGGGATGCTCATTAAATTTCATTACAAATTGAAACTGTTCCCTGGGCCTTTCGCCACAGACACTACTCCGAGTTAAAACAGTTCAGTGTTTGCAGAGAAAGATTTTAAAATACAGAATCTAAAAGGTTAGAATAAACAAACAGACTCCAGACAAATATCTCAGATAAAATCCTTAAACCATATGTGAAGAGTCATAAACAATGTCGATCAACTGGTGTCGTAGTTGGGAGTTTCCACCTGCAAAGCTTTAGTGCCCCTCTGTGGTCCACATGTGTGATCCTCAAGCTGTAGGACAAGGAAGCATTCTACATAAATGTCATCTTTAGCTGCTGTTTTAATGCACTGTATACAGAATAAAGGCCATTTAAACAAATAGTTGCAGATTGAACATGTAGTTACTGACATATTTTTCACAATTATGACAGAAAATATAGCCAAGAAAATGAATGGCCATTTGAGCCTGAAGGCAACCATGTCTCTCAGGAATGGCAAGATATCTGACTTTATTATCACCTCATCTAACATAGTGACCTCCTAGTCAGACAAAAATTCTGTTACCTGAACCTGACATTAGAAACATTAACAGTGATCTGATATAGCATGGCAACCTTACCAACAGTTTAAGTTTACCCACATATTAAATGGACCGGTCTACTAGATTTGTGAGAACTGCTGTCACCACTAGGACTGCGAATATCCAGCCTATTGAAGCACAAAATAACTTCAGTCCGCATTATGTTTAATAAATACATAATCTTCATTTGGATTTTTAGTGTTATACTGAAACACGTGCACTTCTCCCTCATGTCTGCATGGTGAGTCATTGCAGTTGTGATAATTTTATATAACAGAGTGTTTTTCAAAAAGGCTAGTGGGCACATGGTTAGCTGGCAAAATTTTAGATGGATTGACACACACAAAAGCAACTTTCATACATCCAAAATATTTACTTTATCACAGAACACAGATGTAGGGAGGTTTGCTGATTTTCAGACTAAACATATTTATTTCATTACTGCATTATCCTCTCCATGTTTGGTTGATAACATAAATATGATAATGTTAAAAAAGAACTAATATTACGCAGGATACTTTGGGTATTTGCCCTTGTTGGTTGCCTAAAGATATGTGGCATTTCTAGCTATTTTCCAAATAATACAAAGAAAAATATTGCATCTTCTGAACCTAACATCTTATTTAAAATCCCATGGTAAATCAGTGAAATCCTGACACAAATAACCAGTGTACAGTTGATATTTCAGTGGTTGTAGGATAGAACTGGTAGTGTAACTGGTTGTCACTCACTTGTGTGGAGGCGGTGGAGGGCTGAAGGTACTCGCTGGGACTGACAGCAACAGTGGTGGCCATACTGTCCTGTTGTTCTAAAAGAAAAATAGTGGGAAGTAGATGTGTCAGACCATCTGTAGTATCCATTTTCTTTAATACAACACAAACTCTACCCAATCTGAAACGTTATCACTGAGCTGGCCAACTCAGTACAGCCACACATTACTCCTGTACCACAGAGGCCCCATCCTGGATAAGCATAGAGAACAACTCATTACCATTACCAATACAATTATACCTTTATTCAACACAAACTAAAATGTTGGGGAAAAAATACTCAGAAATACTATATCTGTTTGGCACCAAGCTCACCAATTTTTAAATGAATCTCATGGGCTTTCATGCTTTTCACCAATCTGGGCGAATCATAACTTTAAACCCAGATGAGCTATCATGGGATTCAGATGCTGGAAAGAAAAGGGATTATGTAAAATTAAAGATCTATATAGGGAGGGCTCTTTATTGTCTTTTGGATAATTAGTGGATAAATATAGTTTGCTTTGAAACATTTTTTTAAATATTTACAATTAAGGAATTATATAATTACACAAATTAAATCTGTATCGGAACCTTCTCTATCCGCTATTGAAAGTATCACAAAGAACCATTCCCATAACAAAGGTCTTCTGCCAAAATTTTATGATGGGCTGTTGGCAGGTATGAGGGACAATTCTCGTTCTCATTTATCTGCTTGGAAAAATAATCTTCAAACAGAAATCTCTGTAGAGGATAGGGAAAGGGCCTGTCTTACAGCTACAACAAGTTTAGACTATGACAGGACAAATGGTTATTTAGAACATGTCACCCCTGTAAAAGTACACTGTTTTAATCACAACATTCTTGACATTTGTAGTAAGTGTAATAAGGAAATAGGCACTTTGTTTAATTGTATGTGGGCCTGCAATAAACTTCAGAATTTTTGGAAAGAGACTCTTTAATAAGACTCTTCATTTATAGATTAAGAGAAAGTATTATCCATGTGGATCCAAAACTGTGTATTTTGCACATCTTTCCTGAGCAGTTTCAAGTTATCGAAAGAAAAAGGAAACTGTTAAATGTTTGTTTATTACAAGCCAGACAAGTTATTTCTTTGAGCTAGAATGATATTCAAGGACCCATGATGAACCAACAGGTTAAAGAAATTTCTTCTAACCTGGCACTGGAAAAGCTGACGTGCCTGGCTAATGGAAAGATCAAAGAATTTTATAAGATCTGGATACCTTTTTTTTTTTTTTTTTTTTTACAATTTTAAAGGACTTTTGTGTATAGACAATTAAGTTGTGTCTGTTCAAGTATGTTTTGTTGCACTGGGAGTGGGTACTATTGTGTGGGTTGGTGGTGGTAGGGATTTGATGTGTTTCTGTTGATGCCTGTTCTTAAAAAGCAATGACAACAACAATAAATATATTTGTGTAAAAAAAAAAAAAAAAAAAAAAGAACATAGGGGCTCCCGAGGTTTCTGTGGAACTTTGGATGCTGTTAACATGCGGTTTGTGGAGGGTTGATTTTATCTGACTAAAATTACATTTTAACATATTTAACTTTTAGCATTCAAATATTTATGAAAAACACACATATGTAGTAGATTTTCACATTGTGAAAAAATTTACTAATTGATGAGGTAAGCACTATGTCCTGAGGTAATCCTGTACATTTTTGTGTGTCATAAAAAATAATAAACACAAAATAGGACTGGTCAAGCATTAGTGAAGGCATTATTCTGCAATTTAGTACAACCAAATTATAGCAAAACACTTTTTTAAAAATTTGACTGGATAAAAAATTCCTTAGTGAGATAATTGTGATTTCTAAAATCAGATGTTCTAATACATTTCTGACAGATACACAAGACAGTTCTGACAAAAGTTAAATATTTATCAGGAAAACAAACTCTATAGCAGAGAAATCAATCATTTGAACATTTGCTCAATGTTTTCTTCACAACAAATAGACATAATGAGGTGTAACAAGATTTTAAAGCAAGGTTTGCATGTTTTAGTGCCTTTTGCCAGTAATGGATGTCACAACTTCCATTTATTGCAAAGTACCTGTACTTTTTATATGCTGTACAAAATATTCTATTTGTAACTTACACACTTAAGTTCACTTGAAAACATGTTAATGTAAGCATTTCCATTTGACTGTGTAATAAAGTAATGGAAGCCCCTACTCTGTGCAACGTATAATATCACTTCAAAGTTTTCAACACCTCAAAAAAATAATGTGAGTCAATAAATGGCAAATTGTATGAAAAACATTTACTAAGTAGATCAAGCATTAGCCAGCCTTTACACAAAGTTATAAGGAAGCTGTTTTGTATAAAGCTCATTGACTGCCTATTGGGAAGCAATGCCAAGTTCTCAAGAAGTAAAAGCACACACATCTTTGACAAACAAACATTCAGCTACTGGCAAACATTATGTGAGCACAGAAATACACTTTTGGGCTGCAATCAAAAACATTAACTGAACCAAATTCATAGTGAACCTTATATTTCTATATGGACCAGGACCATAAGTACATTTAGGGCATGCTGCCCAACAGATTAAAAAGCAGAGTACATCTAAGCAGCAGCTGCCTAATGGCCAAAACCGGTGATGCTGTTATTACCGAACAGACCAGCTGCAACTGAAGAGGTGCACTTTAACATCTGGACACAGTTTAATAAACATATATCTTAAACAACTTCACTGAAAAATAAAGATCGGGTGCATTTGTTTTTGTGATGCCACCTGCAGCATCTCTAACAGATGCACAGATTTACCAACCAAATATCAGAAACAGCCAAAAAGCAAAGAAGATGGCGTTTCACTGAATATCTGCTACATTATTGAAGGTTGTTGCATACATTTGTGTATTTGAATGTGTATCTTTATATTACATATTGAGGACATAATATTTTCATGCCACAAAAGGGTGAATTCATAAGAGCAAAACAAAACAAAAATAAATAACATCATTATCATCACCAACAGCTGCCAGCTAAACTGTTGTTTTAGAAACCTACAGTATATTGGCCCTGTCTGTAACAGGTTTTATTTCTGGTTTTGTGTTGCAGAAAAGTATGTGGGGACAGTCTTAGGCCTCTGCATCTACCACCACTTATGATGGACAAAACACTGTATTCATGGTGTTGATAGTATCTGTATACATTAGCTCAGTGTACTTTGCTGGTAAACAAAACCACTTACAACTAAACAGCAGATGACACTTAACCACATGACAACCACAGAGCTGTGTCATAGCAACTAGCAAAACTGGAGAGAAGTGCACAAGCTGCAGGGAAAGAATTACTCTACTCGAGCAAAAGATGCTGATTTAATGTCTGAAAAAATGGGCACTAAAGAAAGCAAAGCCAGTGCATGCACACTATGTATCTCAGTCTGTTAAATAAATCACAGTTTTTAGAAGAAACATTTTCAGCAGTTCTGAAACATTTTTTTCCATTGAGATGAAAATGAAAGTTATGCTTTCTGAATACATGTGACAAAAATATAGAATGTCATTCATATGACAATAATGTAAGCCAGGATAAATAGCTGAAAATTAATATTCTTTCTTTAGGATATGATTTGCATAGTTTTACTATCCAGTAAACATGTTTTGAGAACAGAAATTCCTACAGAACAGTGGCAAGTATTGAGTGTTGATAAATGATGGCCATCATTTCTATTTCAGCAACACTGCAGTGAGCTGTATCATGGATAATTCAAGCCTCAAAGGTTCGTTCAATGCCAAGTCACTCAAGATATTTCCATTTATGTCACAGATTTTGTCAAAACAATTAATGTAAAAACTTGTATTAAGTTCATCAGACTAGAAAATTCAAAAAGTTTTACTCCAAATACATTTAAGCCATTTATTTTTTTCACCCACAGAAAAACATTTCATCATTGCTATGTGTATTCTGAGCTTTAGTAATTACTCATTTCCCATCGGACTGAGCTGAAATGTGTACTGAACATCCAAGAAATTTGTATAGGTTGTACTGCAATATATATATATATATATATATATATATATATACACACACACACACACACACTCATATACATACATACATACATACATACATATACACACACACACACACATAAACATACAATGAATATTATTAACATGACCTTACAGAAACTTTTAAAGGAATTGAAAATGTAATCAAAGATTATATAAGCTCTATAGAAGTGAATTTTTACTGAAGAAAAACATCATTAGATACTATTACAGAACTACAAGAACAAAATCAGTCAAAGTTCCTACAACTTAAAACTTCAAGCTTTTGAGAGGTCCAATGAACTTACTAGAAGTGTTTATATGATTTTTTTTCTCCAACAAATCCATGACATTACTTAGGGCAGGGGTCACCAACCCTAGTCCTCGAGTGCTACTATCCTGCATGTTTTAGATGTTTCCCTCTTCCAGCATACCTGACAGTCATTATCAAGCTTCCGCAGAGCTTAATGACAGGCTTATCATTTGAATCAGGTATGTTGGAAGAGGGATACATCTAAAACGTGCAGGAATAGTAGCTCTCGAGGACTGGAGTTGGGGACCCCTGACATGGGGGTTCCAGGGTGTGTTGGTGTGCAGCGACCCAAATGATAATTATAGTATGAAGTGTCTTTTCCACGACAACGACTTAATTCCGTCATTCATTTGTCCACAATCAGTCTTACATTCTCAGACACTTGAACTCAGTGCTGTGACAAACAGGAACTACTCTGTTGCTGTGTCATCAAGTGACAGTTCTACAACTGCAGCTGTGGATCAATTAAATTGCACCTCATCCTGCTGAGCCGATCATCTGTGCTGGCTGAGGTTGTTGTGTTGGCATCAGTCTCCACATTACTCAACATTGTTTCAGCACAATCACTTACAGGGGTGTGTCTTTAAGCTTTGTTTGTAAGGCACAAATAGGGAAAAAAAAAAGCAATGCGGCCTCAAAATAGCGCCGCCATCAAACATTCACTGTTGGTTTGGTTTGTGGACAACCAGCTAGCTGTTAGCTAAAAGCAACACTGAATAACCGGGGAGATTGAAGCAGCTAGCGGGTATCTTAAGCTGATTTGTGGAGCTTAATTCACACTCATTAACAATCAATGCGTTACTTGCTGCGACTCCATAACTTTATTTCTGCGTGGGACAAACGAGTGATGAAACAACTGAATGATATTAAAAAGTTAACACATTATTGCCAGCTTGTACTAGCACATTTGGCTAGCTGACGCGTAGCTAGCAAGTCAAACTCTCTTTGATAACGTTACTGAAAAAGGCAGCCCTTTTCCGGAAGTGCATTGCTTTTTTTTGGTTCACACAATAGCCCGAGTCGCATTAAAACATCTTTATATTACCACATAATGCGCAGTGCGTTTCTGGCCATAGTAAATAAAATGTTTTACGAAGTAGATAGTAATATAAACACCAATGTTTTAATTCCTACCCACCGCTCATGACGACATTCGCTCTCCGCTCGCCTTCAAGACCGAGCCCATGGAGGAGTCCGCCCGCGCTGCTGCACCAATCCACGGACAATGGAGTGTTGAAGGACAGCCAAGACAGCTAATCAGTGTGAGCTGTCTTGGTGATTGAAATTCAAGTCAACCAATCGTGATATTAGATTGTGTCACGTAGATCGATGGATGACGATCTGGCCAATGGGATATCGAAATTATTGGCAAAAAAGGCGGGTCTAACGGATAAACCCCGGACAGGCGTTTGTCCTATTATAACAGGAATATGGTTTCACTGACGTCCCTCGCGGCCAATGTGATGTTTTAGGGGCAGTTCGGTCAAAATAAGAATGACATCCCTGCTGATCAATG
>JAQQZY010000001.1:23918727-23930577 GCA_030068375.1 Ostorhinchus rueppellii
TATATGTGTGTGTGTGTGTGTGTGTGTGTGTGTGTTAAAATAGCTTGACTGAAATATTGACACTACATTTTTACTGTGTATACATGATCAGTGGATTGCATAGGCAGATACCTGATTTTCATTGAAAAAAAAACAGGATAAATATTACAACAAATGGTATAAAATCAGTTGAGAAAGGTTAAATAGAGGAAAAAATCTATTTGGGAACGGCCACTAAGGTAGCACTGGGTCTTTATGGGTTAAATTGGGCTACAAGGTGACAAAAAAGTCAAACAAAAAACGACTTATAAGTGTTTCTTGGAAAAAGCAAAGAAGCAAAAACGGAAAGTGCCTTGGACACTTGTTGTTCAGGTCTCCATTGCGCAGGCGCAGTAGGACACGGTCAGAGATCCTCTCTTCTTATTGTCTACCCCTTCGACTGCAGCACCTTTGCTGCTCTGCAGAGAAGTCCCAGGGTGGGAGGTGGGAGTGGTGCCTATGTGGAGCTGAGCATGAGGGGGTGATTCTCAGAAACTGGTTGCCATGGCCACCAAAACAAGGAATCTTGCCTGCATCATTCCTATTAGTAAGCACGCTTCATTTCTCTCTCTCTCTCTCTCTCTCTCTCTCTCTCTCTCTCTCTCTCTCTCTCTCTCTCTCATGCAGTATCTCTTACTCAACCTGAGTTTAGTCCGCATACCCACGAACATACTAAAACAGGGGCTGCGCGTGCACGTGTACGCAAGCACAGGAACACATGTATGAAGGGAATCCCCCAACTGAACTGAGTGAATTCCAATATTTTTTCTATCTATATTTCATGTGCGCGCGCGTGTGTGTGCCCGTGCGCGCCAAAGGAGCATCCTCGTCTCCATTCATTCCATGTAAGAGGGGTTAACCCATCCATCCATCCATCCATCCATCAGCAGCTTCTTCATAGGTGCTGAAATGCATCAGAGCTTAACCCTCATCCCCAACTGACTGCATCATCCGCTGTCTGTGCACACATGTACACACACGCGCGCACAAACACTCACAAACACAACAGATGTCCCACTCTCATCACCTTTCAACTGTGAGCATCTCTGTCGATAAGGAGGAGGGGATGCAAAGTGAATGAAGGGGAGGAGAGACTGATGGGAGGGAGGTGGAGAGGGGGCACGAACATCACAAGCCGTCACCGTCAGATGAGCTGGGAGCTCTTTGGAGCAACAGATAGAAGAGCGGGTGAAAGAAGGAGAAGAAGAGGAATAACATTAAAGAAAAGGAGGAAATCTGCAGTTTTCTTCAATCTTTCCTCTTCTACAGCCGCACTGTGCTCCCCTCTTCCCTCTGCCCACCTGACATGGGGATCCCCCAACTTTGAGGCTTTTCCTTCCTCCTCCCCTTTCACGCTTCCTGCGACTATAAACAGCAGCACACGGAGACGGAGCAGCAACATCACGGACGCACTGCGGAGATGCGGGAATTACTTCACGCGCACATCTTTTGCTCCCCACCACCAACCAGGACCCGCAGATTTACTGGTAGCTACATGCGTGAGCGAAAAGAGCGTGTGCGTGTTTCGGTGCGGCACACAGATGGAGCTCTGCGCGCGGAGTGAGAGACCGCAGACCCGGACACCTGCTGCTGCAGCGCCACGCTGACATGAAGACGAAGAAATCCCCGCAGGAAGTCCAGACCTGTGCCAGCATGTGACCTTTCTTATTCTTAAAAACAGTTTAAAGGGGTCAAAGAGCCAAAAAGGTGTAGGTGTGTGATCCCCCCCCTCCTCCCCCCTCTCTTCTACTTCAGATTAAATCCAGAATGGGTCCTGTTTGGCTTCTTCTGCTGGCGCTGTGTTCAGTCCTCAGAGCGCAGATGACTCCAACCCCCACATCAGTATTTACAGAGAAGATGGACAACAGCACTGACTCTGTAACAAACACAACAGAAGCTTCAGACGTCATCACCAGCACCTCCACCTCCTCCAGAGCCACAAAGCCTGCACCAACCCCTTCAGAAGCTCCCACACAGGTGGTGGAGGACTGGTCACCAGCTGAGACCTTTCTGTACACTGGGGACTCCTCTGCTCTGAAAACAGCCAGCTGCACACGCGCATACAGCCCCCAAGACCAGAACGGGCCCCTGCCCTACAGTTTTGACATCCCTTTGAGACCAGCACTGGATGCACTTGCCAACACCGCCAACTTCCTCAACATGATCTTCCAGGCCAGTGATCTGCGAGAGAGCACTGTGCAGGAGGACATGGAGTGGTACCACGCTCTGGTCCGGGCCCTCCTGGACGCAGATGTGCTAATCCAGCAGGCGATGCTCACTTTTGATGCTGACCCAACTGCCCAGGCACCACAACTGGTACTTCGTGCTATCCGTAACCCAACCACCAAGGTACAGACCATTGTGCTCCAAGACATGTCCAAAGCTTGGGACAGTCTTCACCCACCCGCCCCATCACCTGACGACAGATGGTTCCGAAGTTTTAAATTCCCAGAATCCAACCAGCCAATGGCGGCCCTGTCCAAGAGGGTGCTCCTCAATGACCTGAGCACACTGGACACCCCAAAGTGGAGGCAGGGCGACAGCTATGTGACCAATCGCAGTGGGGTGCGGTGGGGCAGCGCCCCCTTCCTGGATTGTCAGGATGGACGCTTTGTTCCGAGGTGGATGCTCACCCTGTCCACGTCCTACTACGGCCTCAAACCTGACCTGACACCTGAGTTCAGGTTAGGGACACACACACACACACACACACACACACACACACACACAAAATACCACAAACACAGTCAGACTAATATTGATATTTTCAGTAACTTTAGTTGTACTGTCATCAGTGACCTCCAAGAAAGTATAAAGGATCCACTAGTCACTTATGCAGGTGTGCAGCTGTGGAGTCAGCACATTTAGTCACACTAACCTAAGTATTAATTTGAGGTATTTGGCATGGATATTTCTATTCTCTACATTTTTATACATATATTTCACTACATCACAGGGGCAAATATTGTACTTTTCACACAACTACATTTGTCTGACAGCTTAAGGTCCTTTCATACTTTTTTAAAAAAAAAATGTCCTATTCTGTTCACTGAAAACCACTTAAAGCTGGTTTGAGCAGATACAAAAGAGGGGCTGCAGGAAAGCAAAGTTATTATTCTAATGAGTCGAATGATATTTGTAGACACACTTGTTGTTCCACACTGACACATGTTCCCATGGGTTTCCTTGTTCAGAGGTGTGATCCGGGTGGATGTCAACATTCAGGAAATCGATGTGGACCAGTGTGCAACGGGAAGCAACTGGTTCGCTGATACACACCAGTG
Organism: Ostorhinchus rueppellii; assembly: GCA_030068375.1. Lineage (NCBI taxonomy): Eukaryota > Metazoa > Chordata > Actinopteri > Kurtiformes > Apogonidae > Ostorhinchus > Ostorhinchus rueppellii. Next base: position 23,922,030 of record JAQQZY010000001.1, read on the forward strand.
CAACCGAACCAGCATGGAGGTAAAAAAAAATATTAAACAAGAACAAGAGACATTTAAGCTGCCTTAAGTCAAAAATGTGGTTTTGAGTTTCACTGTGCGGTTTCTGCATTTGTTGTACGTTTCAGTCTGTCAAGAATCTCAGTCTGCCCATTCAGTTGTGTAAGATCTGCTAAAGTTTTAGTCAATCAGCAATGTGTATACAGATTTTACAGGTTTAATGTTGAAACTCAAAGCTATTATCACTCAGAAACTCAAAATAGGAACATCCGGCGTCTAACAGTTCAGTCGTGCTCATTCATTATATTTACACATTCATATATTGCTGGTTCTTAACATGAGTGAGGAGATGCAATGCAATTATTTTATCAACTAACTATGTTATTGGGTAGATGTGTTTGGAGTGGAAAACACAGGAAAAACACCCTGAAGAAAGCCCTGTAGCACCCTGTAATGTAATAATTTCCTGAAAATGTAATAAAATTTGCACTTAACTCAATAAGAAATGTAATAAAACCCAATAATGTGATAACTTCACAAATAATGTAATAAAATATCCTGACTGATATTATAATACCATTTTTACCAATAATGTAATACCTTATCACATTATTGGGAATTTATTATGTACATTTTCAGGTGGGTCCCCCCCCCCCCCCCAAAACTGATCATGTTAAACTGGACAGATAATGTACCCACCTTAAAATGTAATGAATCCCCAATAATGTAGTAAGGTATTACATTATCGATAAAAATGTTATTATAATATCAGTCGAGATATTTTATTACATTATTGGGTTTTATTACATGTTTGATTGAGTTAAGTGCAAATTTTATTACATTTTCAGGAAATTTTTACATTATAGGGTGCTACAGGCCCTCAGTGTGTTCAAAGGGCACTGGCCTGGGCCATCCAATTGGATGTTGCAGTAGAGCTGTGAAAGCACCACAGACACACTGCTGACAAATTCAGATCAGATCAGTCTGACCATGTTCTAAGAGGCCAAACTGTTATATGAACATCAGTCTCCACTTTGAAACACTGCCTTTGTATTACTGGAGGTGCAAACTTGTGCACCTGTTGGTCATCAAAGTATGACAACATGCACAGCCTCGCCAAAAAAAATAGATTAAATAGGAAAATAGGTTAGACCTTTCCATTGGATAATTACTGCAGTGATTAATATGTTTTGTCTGGAAAAGAGTCATTAACACGAACTGACGCAGTGAGGAGCTTCTCATTTCTTCAACAGCATAAAGATTGAACTGTTTCAATGGATAAAGGTCATGTGGTCTGATGAGTCCACATTGACCCTGTTCCAGAGTGATGGTCCATCAAGGTGAGAAAAGAGGTGAATGAAATGATTACCCATCATGCCTAGTGCCTCCAGTACAGGCCAGTGGGGGCAGTGTTATGATCTGGGGTTGATTTACTTCGTCAGGTCTGGGTTCAATAATGTAAATGTGTCCACAAAATGCTGAAAATACTAAATATGTGACATTTCATAAGCTTATCTAATCAGTTCTGTGGTGAAGGTGCGCTGTAATCAAAGCTAAAAGCAGTCCAATGATCAACAGGAGTGTGGAGTGTGTATATACAAGGTGTGGCTATAGAAAAATAGGACAGCAGGAAAAGGTGTTTATTTGTGATTTTCAACTAGTGTTCAGAACATGACAAATACTTCAGAAACATTTCAGAAGTCTGGAGGCAGAACATTCACAACTATTCAAATGTTTCTTCCAAAGCATTGAAACATTCTCAGGGTATTTTATTTGATAATATGAGCAAAATAAACTGTAAAGACAAATAAAACAATTATTATTATTATTAATAATAATAATAATAATAATAATAATAATAATAATAATAATAATAATAATAATAGCTGCTGATCTCCAAGGAAATTGATCATAATGTAATATAATAATCTTTTAATGATCTAGAATTACATCATATTAATTATCATTTTATCACCTAGCTCCAACCTTCATTTTGCTCACATCAATCACTTCAACTAGATGACCAATGTCATTAGTTCAAAGGCACGTGTTATATATGCATTTAAATATTATATGTATTTCAGTCACAGTTTTGTTCACATTAAAGGCCACTGGTGATGAAGGCAAAACACTTGAACAACTTCTCAGACAGCAGGACTTTCATGCAACAGATAAACATTGGCCACTGCCATCAGGAAATGTCAGCGTAGTTGTTGATTGGCCGAGGAAGTTAAAAAGACAGATATGGTAGATACCACTTTGGAGCATCTGCAGTGGACAATGCTTCCAAAGCTTCAAAAATAAACTATTGTGTGTAAAATTTTAAAAAATAAATGACTGTGCCAGCAACCTTAGTACATTGGGTTTGCTTTGAAACTACCAAGAAAAAGATTTTATTTTTTTCTGTCTTTTAATTTCCAGTAGATTTTGCTGCCTTCACCCAGTTAAACACAACACATCAGATCTTTGCAAACAGAAATTATATATGTATTTATTTACATATAGAGCTATGAACAGTTTCATCCAAGTACGATGGCAGCTGAACATGCTCTTTGATTTAGTTTTCATTCTCTCTGTAGATTCTTATATATTGCCACCACTCTACAGAAACCATTTAACTCATGTTTTGAGGCAAGAGTATCAAATATGTGGCCTGTGGGACAAAACTGGCCTGCCAAAAAATTTCAATCTGGACCTCAAGATGAATTTATAAAATACAAAAATTACAATGAAGATATTAACTGTCAAGAATGACAAACTCATTGTAATTCCAAACTCCAAAATTTTTACCAATATTCTGCCTGTCTCTAAATGTCTTGTGTATATGTAGATATGATGATGATTTGATATGATAAAATATGATATGATGAAATACGATATGATATATGATAAGATAAACTTTATTTCAAACATAAATAGGAACAAAATACAAAGATGAATAAAAGGCAGAGAAACCATACATTTAAACAGAACAGTCCAGAGAATCGAAGGCAACAAACCAACCAAAAAAGAAAAGAAAAAAAAAGAAAAAAGTGTACAATTGCCTCATTGTGGCTCCTCAACAGTGTGAGGATTACTATTGCAACGACAGGATAAAACTAACACACAATAGTCTCACAATAGTCTCAACCCAGCTCATGTTCCACTGTGATCTGCAAATGCATAAGTGATCAGTTGAGACATAAAATAATTAAAATTACACTTACTTTTCTTAAGAAATTTCTGATTTTTTTTTTTTGTGTGTGTGAAAGGATAGTCTGTAAATCCTCCTGAGAATCAGCAATGCATTTTCCCTTCTGTAGTGTATAAGAGTGTCACAGCTGCTTTACTTCTTACTATCCACTGCAAAGGACATTCCATAAAGAAATTGTATCTGTAAAAACTGTTGCATCATGTTGTGTCTAATGAAGGAAATCATTTAATGTGAAAAAAATTTACTTTCCTGGGTCGTAGGAGGAAATGTAAACAATTACATACTTTTTAATTTTACATTTTAAGAACTAGAACAAAGAGAAACATTTGGAACTGATAATAATTTATAGGTTGTTTTTCTGTTGCTGGTCCAGCCCACTGGAGATCATATGTGGAACCTGAACTAAAATAAGTTTGACACCCTGATTTAAGGCATCATTAATATAGATACAGCAGGAATTATACTATTCCCTCTCGCTGTAAACACTGTCTAAACTGCAGACAAGCTTTTGAAACTAACTCATGTTCCTGACTTTTAGTTACATCACATAAATACACTCAAAACTATCTGTGATCTCTAATATGTTTTAAGCCCCTCTGTCTGTGCTCATTAGAGTTTGCTTTTTGTCTTTTCTACTTTGCTTTCATTGACACTTGCCATCATCTGTCTGCTCTGCCGTCCCCTCCTCCACCTCATCTTTCTCAGTCAGTCTCTCTTTTCGCTGCCGGCCAGCCTGTGCCATACTCAAACCCAATCCCCTACCTCTCATCTCAGCTGTCTATTTAAAGATGGCTGTGCTGGGTGGCGGGCTGCAGGATGATCTGATGGATTATGGCGATAATCCAGACCGCTGACATACTTCCCTTTTATGCAGCACACTCAGAAAGGCCTGAAACACAAGAGAAGAACAGTGCTAAAAATCCCAAAATCCACCCTTTGTCCCATCCTGTCCTACCTGGCTTAGAGGCTTCGACTGAGCAGAGTGTGTACTGGGTCACCCACTTTCTTCTGCACCGTTTAGCTCTGCCGCCTGATATTTCATAATATATCTTACATTTCTCGAAGAACAACCTGAGAAGCAAGTTCTTCATGTAGTTGGTCCCTAAACTCTGGTAGAGCCCAAATGACAGGAAAAAATATTGCGGTTGTATATTTCTACAAATCATGGATAAATACAATATATCAGACATATGGCCTGTGGGATGAATTTGTGAAATGCTGAAATTACACTGAATATATTAACAATCAAGGATGTTAAAATCATTTTAGTTCAGTTTCCACATACAGACCAATATGATCTCAAGTGGGTCAGACCAGTAAAATAAAAACATAATAGCTTATAAATAATGACTCCACATTTTTCTCTTTGTTTTAGTGTTGTTGTTGTTTTTTTTTTTAAGGGAAATTACATTAAAATGTTTACAATTACAAACTAGCATTACATTTTGGGAACAGTAGGTCAGAGTTCAAATGTTTTATGAATTTTTAAAAATATTTTTTATTTCCCATTTACTTATAATGAGCAAAATGTCAAATGTCTGCAGCAGCAAAACTATTGGTTGAAGTCATACCAAATTGGGTTTACAGATTTCTGGAGACCCAGAATAGATGTCATTACATTTTGGGAACAGTAGGTCAAAGGTAAAAATTTTTTAGAATTTTTAAAAAAAAAAGTTTTCCCCATTTACATATAAGGGGTGAAACTTCAGATGTCTGTAGCAGTAAAACTACAGGTTGAATTCATACCAAATTTGGTTTATAAATTGCCATTGACCCATGATAGATGTAGTTATATTTTGGGAAAAGTAGGTTGAAGTTCAAATTTTTTATAAATTTTCAAAATCTTTTTTCGTCTCCCATTTGCTTAAAATGGGAAACATTTCAAATGTCTATAGAAACATCAATTTTGTTTCAATTTAGTTCAAACTTGACATGTATTTAGAGGCAATTAATATGCTGACATCAGCACCCACATAGATATGATAACATCAGCTGGATCGATGCCAAAATAAGCTACAATATGTGTGAGGGGCGGGGTTTGTGGTACCTGGCACCACTTGTTTAACTTTCTTTTTCACTTTAACACAAAGACAAAAGTTGGGAGTTGTTATTATTTATGGGATTATTTATATTTGTTATTATTGTACCAGTGCCACCCATTTGAGATCATATTGGGCTGAATATGGTCCCTGAACTAAAATTAGTTTGAAACCCCCTGCAATATATAACGGTGATGTTTGAGAGCCAGAATTATATTTCATATCAATATTTCTGTAAATGTAGAGTATCCATGCTTTGCTCTGCACTTTTTTTGACTTTCAAAGGACAGAAGGAGGTTGAGATAGATGATATGAGGCAGAGATACAAAATGTATCAAGAAAAGACTGTGGGATGACATAATCCACTTGTTAAGTCTAATGTTGTGATGCTGTAAAACTGATTTCTAGGTCCAGCAGTGTCCGCATGCTCATTTACTATGACTTCTGTCTTTATTGTGACACCAATAAGGGTTCAGAAGGGGCTTAATTTGTTTATGGCAGATGCTATTTACACCCAGGTGTAAATAGTGAATATTGTAATTTACACCCGGGTGTAAATAGCAACAGTTACTATTTACACCTGGGTGTAAATAGCAATGGAGTGTCTATTTGCGCCCGGGTGCAAATAGGATATATTCACACAATTCTTCTATTTACACCCAGATTGACTAGCATAACCACGACTAATACAAAAAAAAACCAGCTAGATACAAATAGTAAGTATCTGACTGTCATTGCAAGCATATATTGCACATACAGCGACATTGATTTACCTTTGTAGCAAGAATACAGATCCTCATTCACTCCAGATGTTTGTTTTTTGTTTTTCTTAAAAAGAGAATGAAACGTAATTGCTGGACAGGAATGTGAGTAATCATGCCTCACACGAGATTCAAACCAGCAATAAAAAAGTCCATATGCACTGTAGTCAGTGCACGTAACCACTAGGCCACAGTAGAGATACAATAGCTGTTGCCTTTTTAACCCTAACTCCATTTTATTTGACGCGTCGTGTAAGAAGGAAAGGGGGCGTTTTTGACGGGTATCCTTATATAACATGTAATATAACAAACAGAATGCGTGGTATAAGATATATGACGTGTCATATCTACCTGTAGAAGTGACCACTTTGAGCTTCCATACAATACAACTCCTAGAGTTCACGTAGCCTGCGTGTAGAAAACGATTCGCGCTCTTTTCACAGGAAAAGCCACCAATAGACAGGAAATTACGCAAACATTAACCTTTTGCCCAGATGGGTGTAAATAGAAGAATTGTATTAATATATCCTATTTGCACCCGGGTGCAAATAGACACTCCGTTAATTTTATTATATCCCAGAACATCGAAGCACATGTTGCATGTAATTTAAAACAATAATGGGGTGCAGAAAGACAACATTAATACATCAAAATTAAAAAGTGTGAAGATCAGTTCATCATGTTGTCCATCCTTTAGGGTCCAATAATTGTGCCAAATCTCCGAAAGTGTGTCAAATCTAATGTTTTTTTTTAAGGATAAAAAGGTTTGATGATGCTCTCCAACTGCCTTTCCTTCATGTCTGAGCTGCATCTTTTCACTTCCAGGACACAAACATCATTCCTCATGCAAAAACATTTTCATATGATATATTCATCAAATGCTCCTAACATCTATAAATGTATCTAATCCCAAAAAAATCTAAGGGAGCATTTATTATTCATCAGCCGTTTCTCAGTTTTGTAATATTTCTGTTTACAGTAAAGCCTAAATTCTTTCATTCAGCTCTTTCTTTTTTTAATCGTTTAGATTATTTCAGTATTTTCTTCATCTGACTTCATCAGAATAGGACGGTCCTTAGCCACAGTGTTTTTTCCTTTTAAAGGTAAAGGGAGAAAGTCTGTAAGTCACTCATTTGACAGATCTGAGCCTCTTGTGAATTTTATTAGTTCGGAAGAAAAACCCCCTGGTGAACGCCACGAATTCCCTTAAATCATATGTGACATTAAAAACAAATCTGAGCGGTTCTTGGATGAGGCCTGTCGTATATCTTAGACGTTACAAAGCCCTCTGGGTAAATGTTCAAAGGACAGACACTCCTCTTTACCAGTGATTTAACACTGATTTAGAGCATCTGGGGGCAGAATTGATCAAAAATAGGAACTTGTAAATGCTTAGCTCTGCGAATGTAAAGACGTTATGTTTTTGTTTGTGTTGTGGTAAAATATTAACACAGTCTGTTAACATGTTCATTGTATCCTTATAATAATAAATAGGCCTGCAGAATTAAGTGGAATTTTCAGCCTGTGTGATTATGTAAACACAAAAAGCTGCCTTTTAAAGGTCCAGAAATAGGGTTGTGTAATTGTAGAAAATGAGAAAATGAAAATAAATAAATAAATAAATAAACACCCTCTGCTGTTTGGTTATAGTTTGGATGTAGTGACACAGAGCAGAAACAGGTGATGTGTTAAACATTGGTATTAACTTCAATATTAATCCAGTTATCAGCAGCAGGGAGCAGTTACGGACAAAAATGCACAAACAGAGACTAAAACCACAAAACAAATCCGTGCTACGTGTCCACAGACTGTATCAGTGAATAAAGGATGAAGCTCATTGTTTCCACACATTTGTATTATGGTATCAGAAAGTTTTCTTCTTCAAACTAAAACTCGTAGATGCTTATTTTGACAGTTGCTCAAAATAAAATTATGTCTTATAATCCGCACTTGCTGTGTCAACTGGTCGTTTACATTATAGCTCTGTCTTTAGGCAGAAAACAGCTGCAGTAAAAGCACAAATCACCTCCGTTTTCTGGGCAGTTTGTGTTGCCAATAGCTTCACTCAAACAAGGTCTGAACCTTGGATCAACAAACAGCAACTTAGCAAAGAAAATAACATCCCATAATAATTTTATACCTTTATAAGCCCCAGAATCAAACTCGCCTATGTAGAAGAAATGCTGCCATTTTAGCATCAAACTCCTTTTTTTTTTTTTTTTCATTTAGAGCTGTGTCCAGTGGTGAAAACAACAACAGTGCTTTTATATTTGATCATTTTGTCACTTTCATCTACTCTAAAAGCTGTTTCTTCGTGGTTCTCATCCCATCTGGTCATTTTGTGATGCTTTGACGTTAGTTTCGTTAGATATCTTTGACACGTACAATTAAAACTCTTTATTCAAAACACCTTAATGGTGCTTTCTGTTCATTCTTCCATTAAAATTGAGATGCAACATAAACTCTTTTTATAAGTTCTGGTATTTTTACCTCCGCCAAGGAGGTTATGTTTTACTGTGCATTTGTTTGTTTGTTTGTTACCATCCGACTTTGTTTGT
>JAQQZY010000001.1:23948919-23962805 GCA_030068375.1 Ostorhinchus rueppellii
TATCCTCACTAGGGTCACGGGGGTCACATGGAGCCTATCCCAGCTACTTAAGGGTGAAGGCGGGGTACACCCTGGATGAGTCGCCAGTTCCTCACAGGGCTGACATATAGAGACGAACAATCACTCTCACATTCACACCTATGGGCAATTTAGATAAAAAAAAAACAACCACAATGGATCAAAGTGCTGTACAGGAAAATAAACAAATAAACAATAACAAAGTAAAATACAGAAATAGATAAACAAGATAAAATCTGTACAATTAAAACAACAACCAATTAAAATTAAGAACAATAAATCTAGATGACCCAGGGAAAACTCAGAGGACATAGAGCACAGAGACTCCAAGGAAGAAGTCAGTAACATGCCATTCCATTTCTGTGTAGCTTTTGCTGTGCAGTCCAGGTCATGGTCTCGATGGAAAATAATTGTTTTCAATCACAGTTCTCTTGCAACTTGATTGAGGATTTCCCTGTATTTTTCCACATTCATTTTACTTTTACAAGCCTTCCAGTGGCACCTCCTCAGCATGATGTTATACCGTCATGCTTCACAGAGCAAATGGTGTGTTTGTGGCGATATGCAGTGTTTGGTGTACGCTACACATAGCATCTCCATCCATCCACCCATCCATCTCCTGAGCTGCTTCATTTTGATCTCATCACACCACAGACACATCTTCTGGTTGAGATTTCTTCAACAGTATCTTCCTCTGCCACTTTTCCAAAAAGCTTTGTCAGGTGAAGAACCTGGACAACAGGTATAACGTGTCCATTTCAGCTGAAGCTTCTCCATAGGGGTCTTGGTGTCCCTCTTCACTAGTCTCCGTCTTCATGGTGTGTCAGCTTGTGATAACATTCTCCTCTTGGCAGATTTACAAGTGTCATATTCCTTCCATATTTTAATAGATGGGTTGAACTGAACTCAAGGAGATATTCAATGACTTGGAAACTTTTATGGATCTTACCCCTGACTTATATTTTCCAATACCCCATTCTCTCATGTGCTTGGAGTGTTTGTTTGTCTACATCAGGGGTGTCAAACTCATTTTCTTTCAGGGACCACATTCAGCCCCACTTGATCTCAAGTGGGCCAGACCAGTAAAATAATAGCATAATAATGTAAAAATAATGACAATTCCAAATTTTTGTCTCTGTTTTAGTGCAAAATCCCCCATTAAATTATGAAAATACTTACTCTCATAAATGTTCCAAACAAAAAAGATGCGAATAACCTGAAAAAAACTGAAATTTCTTAAGAAAAATTAGTGCAGTTTTAACAATATTATGCCTCAACTTATTTCAACAAGTGCATTATGGATCGGATCTACAAAGACACTAAACACCTACTTAGCAGGCAGAAAATTGTGCTTAATTTTCTTGGTTCATATTTATTCAGGTTATTTACATTCTATTGATACTATGTTATTTTTTGCACTAAAATAAAGACAAAAATTTGAAGTTGGCATTATTTATAGGCATAATGTCATTTTTTTTCACATCAAACCAAGAAGAAAAAAAAATATGGAGTCATTATTTTTTTATTTAGATTATTATGCTATTATTTTATTTGGGACACATTGGTTTGTATGTGGAGCCTGAACTAAAATGAGTTCAAAAGCCTTTTTCTCTCATTTCATCCCATGGGCCGGATTGGAACCTTTGGCGGGCCACATTTGGCCCCCGGGCCGCATGTTTGACACCCCTGGTCTACATGACGTAATAACAGCCAGTAATACTGATTAAGCACTGACTGGACCTTGCAGACACAGGTGTCTTTACGTTGTGAGACTACTAGCATCAGTGGGTTAGTTGGTCAGTCACTTTCAAGTGTTTGAGTATTTATCCAACATTTACTTTACTTTATATATATTATTAATTAATTGACAGTATGAGGATAAAGCGGGTATAGAACATGAATGAATAATTGACAGTATTTCATGGGAGTTTGTTTTCATTATGACATTAAAGATTAAACCAAAAACACAATTTATATTGACTATGATTTTATTTATAAACATAAGGAAAAGGGAAAACATTCACGAGAGTGAACAACTTTTATGGACATTGGCTGCATAATGATTTAATGCTTCAGTAGATATAATATTATAATAGAATATGTGTCATATGTGTCATGACCTCCTGCTTCTCCCATTAACAAATGGTCAAGTTGCTATTTGATTAGTTATTTGTTAATGAACAATGGTTAAATAATTTTAACTCTGTTGCTTTGTTGTCTCCCTTGAAAAAGGGAGTTTATCTCAAGGAACTTTCTGGTTAAATTAAAGTTAAAAAGTCCAAAAATACATTCATTCATTAGTTAATAAATTACTTGAAAACTCTTTTCAGATCAAGGTGTTTGGTCGGTTTCTACAAGATGACCAGTACACATTTTGATACTTATACTAAAACATATCAAGCTTTTGTTCAAACAGGTCATCAGAAGTACATATTTACGTGCAGAGCCGACCCAAGCCTCCATTGGACCCTAAGCAAAATTGTTATTTTGGGGCCCTCTATTTAGTTTTTTCATTTTATTTGTGTTTTTTCTCCTCTTCCTCTTTCTTTTTTCAGCCCCAGAAGGGTACATACTTTTTTTGGGACATTGTTTTGATTGGAAGTACTCAAGAGTTGGATGCATGTGGCACACTACACGGCAGGAGGCACACGTTATGGTGCAGCTGAGTTTTCACATTTAAACACAGGCAGTAAGAATCACTAGGCCTACATCAACAGCACCACAGAAAAGTGTGTTTTTGTACAATAGTATAGGTTTGATCATAAATCATCACTCATACATGAAAAAACTACCTTTTTTTTCCCTTAATTGCACTTTGGGGGCCCCTAGTGACCATGGGGGCCCTAAGCAGGCACTTAGTTCAATTATGCCTTGGCCCAGCTCTGTTTACATGTTATTTTTGTACAAGTTATTGATCAGGGGAAATACCACATATGAAAAACACAAAATTACAAAGTTTGAAGCCTTTGTCCTGAGGGTGAAACATGAATCATTACCAAACTATAGAATGTGTTGCCTTATCATAAAGTATCATACTTACTTCTGACTTGGATTATTTTGGATATTTTTCATATTTTCTGATTTTATTACATTTTTGTTGTACATATAAGATAGATAAATAAGTAAAGTGTCAAATTTAAAACTGGATTAGCTTTGGTAGTAGCAATAGTGGCAGTGGTAAAAATATTAGCAGTAATAGCATTAAAGCAGCTGGAGTTGCACTATCATTAATAACTACCATTAATAACTCTATATAGTCAATAACACTACCATTAGCATCAGTCACAGATGCAGTAGATCGTTTCATGCTGTGCCCTGACCCCTCTTTGCAGGTCTTCATCCTCTACTTCAGACCCAGCACTTTCAGGTGCATCCTGCTCCGTTGGGTCCGGATGCTGGGCTTCTCCATTGTCTACGGCACAGTAACACTGAAAATGTACCGGTCAGTGAATGTTTTAACTTACAACCATCATGTTACTGCCGCAAAACAATGTACAAATGCATCTTGGAAATTGGAATATTGTGAAAAAAGTAAAAAAAATACAAATTGCTTAGTTGTGATATACAAAGTTAATGTAGTATACGTGCTTTCGCCTTACACATACACAAGTATTCAGCACATTGAATTCAGGCGTTTATTTTCCAACAGGTCTGGGCTACAATAATAATAATAATTTTCTACCACAACTAACCATCTATTTACTTCACATCTTACTTAAGAACAAAAATCTCCCAATATACTTTCAGGATATACTGATATTTATAAACTATATGGGCAAAAATATTGGGAAACATATGGCTACGGCTGTAAAATGTCCTGTTCAGGCTGATTTGAGATATAAACATCAATATTTCCTCAAAGTTTAATGGAAGAGTTTCCTTCCAAAGTGCGATATGAAGAAATTAAATGGTTAGTTGCGGTAGAAAATTATTATTTACAGTCAGAGCACAATTTATTTTTTTTTAAATTTAGAAGTAGAACATTTAAACTCATAGTCATAGGTTAAAAAACAATCAATGTTGAAAGAAATTAACCATTTCTGAGGCATTTGGGAAGCAAAGACAACAATTTAAACAAAACTGACCAATGCAATGACAATTATCACAATATAAAACTGACCTTTCTTATTATTGTTTTGTATCCTAGACCCCTGTTAGAAAAGAAACACCTGAATTCAACAAGTCCCAATACTCTTGTCTGTATGGTGTACTTCATTATGGCATCTTGTAATAACCTCCTGTGATTTTCCCTGTTGCATGAGTAGTTTATTGTTTGAAGAGCTGTGAGAACAAAGCTTCATCAGTGTCTGTAGCAATATATTTCACTTTGAAAACCTTCTATTAAATCAAGGATCCTAAAAATAAGCCTCACTTATGCTCTTGAATATTTTCACAAGGTACTTTTTGAATTTTGTAATACCTACACGTTTGCTTTTCCAACATTCTAGAATTTAATGACAATGTAACAAAGCACTGAGTTAACTCACTCTTGTCTTCTCTTAATTGTCACATATGTAGTGTTAAAAGCATAGATAAATATTTGTATTCTTGTGTCTTCACAGGGTGCTGAAGGTGTTTCTATCTCGCACAGCCCAGAGGGTGCCCTATATGTCCAGCTTCCGCCTGATGAAGATTTTGGGAGTGATGCTGATGACTGTCTTCTGGTTTCTGTGTGCATGGACAGTCGGCGTCCTGCAGAACCGGGACAGAAACATCCCGGTTTTTGTCACAACCACAACATCAGATGGACAGGGGTTCAATCTCTGTTACCTGGACCGCTGGGACTACATGATGGCAGTGGGTGAGTTACAGGACTTCAACAGTTCTGAACAGTTAGTACAGGATATATTTACGGAAATAAATCTGTGCCATCAGATACTGAATAGTTGTATTTTAAAATATTTTTTAAAAATAGTTGTATTTCATAATTAGAATTTTTTATAGTTTTTTTTTTTTAATAGTTTATGAAGTACTACAATTTTTTAAAAAAATAGGTGAAATACAACTATTCAGTATCTGATGGCACAGATTTGCTTCCATATATTTTCTGCTTTCTGTTTTTGTTTAGTTATTGTAATCTATTAGTTATTAGTCTTTGTCCTTCACATCAAACATCACCTTCTGGTCTTCATGCCCCTGATCCAGCTGAGCTTCTGTTCCTGTGCTGGGGCAGCTCTCTGTGGACCGCTGTCAGGCCCGTCCCCTCAGCCTTCCACGAGCCTCGCTACATGGGCATCGCCATCCACAATGAGCTGCTTCTGTCCTCCATGTTTCACCTGCTCAGGTAAATGTCACTTAATAGGTGGTGTGTTTTTGTACTTCATGGTTCACTGAGCTCACTGATGAGGGAGTTTGTGTTCTCTGCTTCCCTCAGGTTTACCTTTCCCTCTCTGCATCCTGATTGGATGTTGCTGCTTTCCTTCACACACACCCATGTCACCATCACCGTGACACTCGCCCTGCTCTTCATTCCTAAGGTAATCCGTGCTTTTATATGTCACGTTCACTCTGTTCAAGAGTAAAAATCTCAAAGAAATCAAATGCAATCAGTCAGGAAATTGTGCAGTATGGAGATTGCTCTTCTTCCAGGATGTTAGTATTTTGTGTCTCTAAGTGTTTTCTAATTTTAGATTAAATAAAAAGACAACTAATGCAAAGATACACTGTATATATGCAATAAATTGGCAAGAAGACATCATATAAAAGGTAAGTTTTTTGTACAGTGCCATATTTATAACATCCCAACACAAACCCAACAGAGATGTGTCCGTCGAAGCTGCAAACCATTTACTTCAGTTAGCATTTAACCAATTTAATGAAAATCTGATATAATGTAAAGTTGACACAATAAGCAAATGTGTAAGACACAGATAATTGGCTTGTTGTCATGCTGAGATGTGCGTGCAGAAATTATTTGAATATCTGTGCAGACTCTAATGGAAATTAATCTTATGGTTATGAAGACACCTTGCACCACAGTTTACAAATCCATTGTTAACTCATATCATAAAGTTCTTATATATTTTTCTACATATGTTTTCTCAATTTTATTTTTGTGCTTTGGTGGAAAACAAAGCTGGTTCTAGCTGCAATTCTAATCTGTGTTGCATTGGTCATTGTTTTTCTCCATTAACTTTTTTTTTTTCATTACTAGTCTTAGTTTTAGTCTAACCCTTCAATGCACTAACCCTCCTGATTTTTTAAGATATGTATTGTTTACTTGTGCTTCTTCCACAGTTTATCTATGTATCTAAGCCTGGGAGGGCAGAGATTGCAGCAGAGGTGTATGAAGATGAGGTGGACTTGCGGCGCTCTTGTTCATACCTCAACAGCAGCTTTCATTCTGCTTGGAGTGAACACAATGTGGATCCGGATGACTTTAGGGTAAACCCTCTTGTCCCCTCAGAAAGATGTTACCACTTTTCATTAGGACATAACTTAGGAAAAGCAGAAGAAATTCCAAAAGTCACACTTAAATAAGGAAAATAAATGTCCCTTAATTTCAGTCTTGGCCACATACACTTAAACGTGTGTTAAATCACACTTTTAAATGATTATAATTATAACATAAAGAGTTAATCCAGTCTATGGTAGAATAAACATATCTTGTATGACCTTTTTTCTTTACCCTTTATCCTTTCCTTACTCTGACCTGTGATCTTACTTGAAATGTGTCTTTTACTTTCCTCTGACTTGTTACTCTTAATGTCTTTTCCTTCTCCCAATCATTCCAACCAAACCCTTCTTCAACTCCTTCCCTTCTTTATATACACCAGGAGGAATTGAAGAAGCTATATTCCCAGTTAGAAGTCCACAAGACCAAGAAGATGGCAGCTAACAACCCCCATCTACAAAAGAAGCGAAGTTCTGCATGTGCAATAGGAAGATCCATTATAAGACGCATCGCTGAGATCCCAGAATCCATGAGTCGGCAGTATAGTCGTGAGGAGAGAGATGGATCCTTTCACAGCAGAAGTAATCAGTCTGATTCATTTAGGAGGACCCCAGATACTGTCAGTATCAGTTACAGAAGTTCAATAAGAACACCATCACCATCTCTGCGGAAATCTCAAAGTGATCACCACTACATCAGGGAGAGAGACTCTTCCTTACGAGACTCCATGTTAAGGACAGACACTGTGAAAAGATGCTCTCAGCGATCGGAGACGGACTCTTTGGACATTCCACCAGGAGTCTGTAAGTCAGCCAGCGCTCAAAACCTAACCATAGATACCAATCTCCTGCATCCTGACCACACAAAACTTCATAAGTCCTGGAGTCTGACCTCCACAACCACACATTCTATGGAAAACATACCCAAAGTGAACAGATCCAGCACAGTATTGACAAAGTCAAGAGAAAGTATGTCCATTGGTGAGCAGACCAGGAGTGCCCTTCAGTCAGAGTCATTTGATAAGGCTGAAATCTGTCCTTGGGACGTAGAACAGGAACCATCAACAGACAAGAGCCACAAACATGTGACCTATGCAAACTCTGAGGGTAGTGTACAAAATGACCCAAAATCCCCACAGACACTCATTTGTCCTTGGGACTATGCACCACCTGTAGAAAAGAAACCATCTGAGGATAAAAGTGAAACTGAATCCCCAAAACCAGGGGCTTCTGTGTCTGCAAGTGCACCAGGCTCTCCAAGACCAAAGGTCACAAAAGATCAGCGTGTCTTCTCCTTACGCACGACCACAAACAGATGGCTCTCTGTGAAATCATTTATGGGATCTGTAGATGGATCAAGCAAGACCAGTTTAAACAGAGAAGATTCTGTGTCACAAAAAAGTCAGGAAAGCGTGTCCACAACACCAAGATCAGGAACATCTAGTCGACGTCCAAGCATGGAAAAGAGGTCACTGCAAAAAAGAAGTATGACATCAATAGACGGAAAACCATGCCTTGTGAAGCAGAATGCAGTCAGACTGTCCTCTGGAGATTCTTCTGACAGAAGCCCAAGAAGGCTTGTGGTAGTAAGGTCTGTCGTTTACCCTTCAGATATGGATGATATGCAAAAAGATGGCACATATGAAAATGTGTTTTTATCTAGACAAAACAGCAAACGAAGCAGTGTAAGTTCTTGGGAAACTGTTAGCAGTTCAAGAACTCCCTCAACTCACAGGAAAGGAAGTAACCGTATTGCACTAGCTCGTAATGTTTCTCACTCAGATGTGTGTCAGTGGGACCTAACTAGTACATCTCAGCAAGGAGCAGGACTAAAGCAACAGCAGAGTGTTAAAACAAACGTATGTCCATGGGAGTCACAGGTATCTGAAAGATCTAATGTTTGTCCATGGGACTCTCATGAGCAAGGGCAAGTAAAAAGGCAAGTAAGTGGTCGAGGTGACGTGTGTCCTTGGGAATCTCATGATATCCCTATTATTTCTTACAGAACCCCATCCAAAGATTCACTGAAGCAAGACTCTTTGAAACATTCATCAGACGTATGTCCTTGGGAGTCTCCAGAATCACCACAACCTTTAATAAGACAAGATAATGAATATGCCAATATTTGTTCTTGGGACACTCAGAACAAGGCTGAAGTTGTATATGAAAATCTAAATCCTTTGAACACCAAAGGATCCCTGACAGTGCCATTACAACAAGAAGTTATGAAAGCTGCTGTTTATCCTGGTGCTCCAAGAGAAGGTTTTGGTATTCAGCAAAATTACCAAGCAAAATTATCTGCCTTTCATGCAGGATCACAAGTGACCAAAACATCAGAAAGCTGTCCTTGGGATTTCCCTGAACCTCCCAAAATCCTGGAAACTATTTGTCCATGGGAAGACGGGAACACAGAGACATCCACAACAAAAACAAACACAAACCTAACCTTACAAATGACTGTTAAGGCAGATATCTGTCCCTGGGAAAGTGAACATCAGGATAAACCAGAAGCCACCAAAAAAAGTGCTCCAGCCTTGGAAGCCACTTCAGTGCAAAGAGAGGGCAAAGACAGAGTTAATATATGCCCCTGGGAAACAGAGAACCCTGAAAAACCTGCTGCTGCAAAAATGATTTCATTAGGACAAGATAAACTGGCAGATGTTTGCCCGTGGGATACTGAAAGCCCAAACACAGGAAAAACAGAGCCATCCAAAATATTACAGAGTCAAGATACAGCTCGGGAAAATGTTTGTCCATGGGAGACAGGGGAAGCAGAGACAATCAAAACTGAAGTTTCAGAAACATCAGAGAACCTGCAAAGACAGGGTAATTTACCAGAAAATGTTTGTCCATGGGAGACAGGGGAAGCAGAGACAATCAAAACTGAAGTTTCAGAAACATCAGAGAACCTGCAAAGACAGGGTAATTTACCAGAAAATGTTTGCCCATGGGAGACAGAAGAATCAAAAGTTGTAAAAACACAAGATAGCAGTCGTGTAAATGTTTGTCCATGGGAGACAGAACAACCAAAAGTTCTCCAGAAGCAAGATAGTGCTCGAGCTGACGTCTGCCCATGGGAAACAGAACAACCTAAAGTTCTCCAGAAGCAAGATAGTGCTCGAGCTGACGTCTGCCCATGGGAAACGGAACAACCTAAAGTTCTCCAGAAGCAAGATAGTGCTCGAGCTGACGTCTGCCCATGGGAAACAGAACAACCTAAAGCTCTCCAGAAGCAAGATAGTGCTCGAGCTGATGTCTGTCCATGGGAAACAGAACAACCAAAAGTTCTCCAGAAGCAAGATAGCACTCGAGCTGACATCTGCCCATGGGAAACAGAACAACCAAAAGTTCTGCAAAAGCAAGATAGCACTTGCGCAGACATTTGCCCATGGGAGACTGAAGGACCAGATGTGGTCAAAAGGCAAGACAATACTGGAGCAGAGATATGTTCACTACCCAAAACTGAAAGCAAGACTGATATTCCCAACAGTGTCAAAGAGGATTCGTTACAGACCCATGAGCCACCAAGTATCGTAGAGACAACAGCAGGAATCACCACCGCAGAGTTAGATGATTCTAAAACAAACCTAGCCCTTGGTCGGCGTGATGCTTTGTGTCCTTGGGAGATGGTACGAACCAGTTCGGGTTCATTCACAGACAATACCTCAGATGTGTTTACATGGGAACCAGAGAACATTCCTGAGGAAGATGAAGAGGATGATGCAGAATGTGCAGCTGAAGCCCTTGTATTTCCACCTGACCTGTGAACTAAATTGAACCAGCACTAACTTTAATTTGACCATTCCTACTAAATTGGTAGGGTGGTTCTCTCATAAACAATTTTGCTGTTAACATTTTGATGGTTAATAAGGTCTTTGTTTTGTCAGAGTGCAGGGTCAGTTACAAAATAGTTTCTGTCCATCTTGCAAAGCTAATAGCCTTTCTACTGGATATGTACTTGTCAAGTAATAACGACTGGACTGTCTACTTTGAATACGCCACTGCCACACTATGCCTGAGGGCACTGGACGCTAAAAGTTGTGCTACAAACAAGTTTTGTAATATTAAGGCACATATCTGAGGCTCAAGAGACCCTTGTTGATCCAGCAGTGCAACGATGATTCTTAGTTGACTGAAGGGCATCTAAGGCATTTAGATGAATTCCTTTTCTTCCTTCTTTATCCCATTTTGAATATGTTTTTTGTCCTTGTATGTTTTACATGACAAATCAGATATCCAATACATATGTACAGTATGCTGGACCAATGGAAAATCCTGGACAGTCTAACATTCTAATTATCTTGATTTGTTGAAACTACTTTTCTGCTCTTATGTAGTATAGCTCAGACAACAATAATTGTCCAACCAATTCTCAATCAAGTATTAATCGTCAATAAAACTATGCATACATATTATCTCAAGTGAGTGGACCAAATGATAGTGGTTAATATCACTTTTATTAAGACTATTTAAACAAAAATTACTTTTACTTTGTACTAACACATGTAGAAAAATGCAAAATGGAAATTATGCAAATGGAATAATTTACCATAAAACCAGACATTTCATTGCTCAAAAAAATCCTCTGTCATATTTAAGTGGAAATTGCATTATCATTTTTATGTCTGAAGAAATGGTTATTGTGCATTTTATATAGATACAGCGTACAGGAAATGGAACCTACGTTTATTTATTTATGGGTTTTTTTGTTTGTTTTCTCATCTGGGACTATAACATTAACATTAGATGAATGGTCTCAAAATCTATTTTTTCACTGTGAATTGGGAAATTCACATTGGATGCTGTAGCTGCACCTGAAAGGGTTGAAGCTAGCTTACTCTTAAATGATAATATGTAATGCAAACAATGAATGAATTTTACTGCAAATGAAAGTAATCCTTGGTAAAATTATTTTTTCCATTGAAAAAAATAGTCATCTGTGATATCTATATATATGGAATATCCACAAATATTAGCAGTTAAAAATGTGCCAGCCAAGTAGAATAGAAGATTAGTTGCAATTATTCATTTATTTAGCAGAATTCAAAAGTTCTGTTAAATAGTTGCCAATAATACGTTGAAAGTTTTCCTAAAGAACCATCTTGGTACTAATTCAGTGAAAATCAATACATCAAAAATTATCAGACATTTGCTGTAGTTAAAATAATAGTGTTGGGGGGGGCAAAAAGAGAGCAAAAATTATTTTATTCTATCTTTGAAGGACTGACAGAGTGAAACTCTGTCTTTGTAATTTTTTTTTACTCTAAACATGAGACTAATAAAGAAAATTAAATAGTTTTAAATGATTACACCATACATACTGGTTGTTTAGAGAAAAACGTTAATTACATGAACCCGCATAAATCAGGATTAGGATAAACAATGACATTGATGCATTTTTTGTCGTGTACTGTGACATTCAGGTCCCTAAAGTTCCCCCTGCCTGAACACACACAAGCAGTTTTCCAAAAATTTCCATTTAATTGTTCAGTGACCTTATCCTGAGTTTTCATTTGGATAAAAGGCAAAAAGACATGAGAAAATATCCATTTGTCACATACCCAGGTATGCGTATAAGTGGCACGAATTTACAAATTCTTGAAAAATATACAATCTCATTCTAATCAATATTTCTTACCACCATATCAGTCATATATTCACATCCTCTCCTGAAAAAGGGTGATATTTTTCATGTTCCCCTGTCCTGTATGTTTTGTTAGCTTAACAGCTAAATTAGCTTAGCGGTGATGTTAGCTTTGCACTTAGGCAACCACCAAAGTGTACCAACTAACCGTTACACTATAATTATTCAGTCTGTTAAGTCTATAAAGACCAAATTAATTCTCAGGAAAATATATGAACATAATTTAAAGGTTTTGGACATAAAATACTGAGGTTTTGATTTAATTCTGTAGCAAAGGGGTTCCGATAAAGGGAAAAAGAAACATGTTCTATTTCTACACACCACAGATGTATAGATTAAGAACAGTTAAATATGAACTATAACAGTAATAAATACCATAATAAATACTGCCACTCAAAACAGAATTTACCTCAATTGATATGCCTCATCGATCATTTTAAATGTGTCATCAACTGATTTTTAAAACAGAGTTTACAAAATGTTGGAACTATAAGTTGGATAACACATCAAATGCTAAATGTATTGTATGTTGATGTATATAACTAATAGTTCCATTCTGTCAACCATCACTTTTGCTGCGATTTTAAGTCTCAGATAACTCCAGGCTATAAACCAGTAATCTCCAAGTTGTATTGCAACAAGTTTGTTCATGGAGTGACCTACTGTTGTGAGTATCTTTGCATGTTTGTCTTTTGAATGAACGTGGTGTAATTTGCTGTCATGTTTAAAAAAAAAGAAAGAAAGAAAGAAAAACATATTGTGGTAATACATTTGCAGAAAAAAAACCAGACTGTGTTCTGTTTTTAGGTTGTTTTTTTTTGTATATTCTACAAAAGATCATTCTGGTGACAAAATGCACTGAAATTTACTTGTGTGAAAACAGACTGATGGGACGCTATTTTTGTATTTTATGAGGTTAACATTCAGTGTATTCAGAGAAATAAACCTTGCATTTTGTGGACATCTGTACACTTGTACAGTTATACTTGTATGATTATTATTTCCATAATTATTTTTACAGTCACCTTATGAAAATAACTCATCCAGTGATATGAAGCAATGAACAGAACTTTATTTCATGTTGTGTGATCATTTGTTCAGTCTGTATACAAAGATAATTACTGTAGTATTACTTCATATACAGTGTAGAGACTCCAGCAGCTTCTCCCACTTCAGGACAGTCATTCATCAAGTCTCACCCAACAGGAAAACAGACTCATTTTCTGCTGAAGTGGATAAACTACTTCACCACATTTTACATAGTGCATCAGCCATGAAAGCAGAAAATGTCCAACTGTGGTCTGCTGAAGAGAACGGCACCTCCTGCTGGCTTATTTATGCCACTGTACGGCTTTTGGTTTAGGAACTTCATAGTTAAGAGCATCAAATTCCTCTCCTGGTTTCAGGTCTGGACCAGCAATCCTAACAGTCTGAAAATAAAAAAGGACAAGATTAGTTTGTAAGTTAACTAATAATAGATATAGACTGAGAAAGAGATGAATGAATTTAGGACAAAGATATGCAATGTAGGGCTGCTCGATTATGGAAAAAAATCATAATCACGATTATTTTGATCCATATTGAAATCACAATTATTTACGCGATTATGTCTTGAATTTAGAACTGCATTTATTGAACATAAAAAAAAAAAAACAAAAAAAAAAAAACGCTCTCCTGTTAAACAGCTATATAAAAAATATCTTGTACTGTTGTTGTTATGCCTTTGGATTAAAAATATTAATAATTTAATAACAGTAGTAAGTTAGTTGAACAGACTTAAGTTCATTGTGCATAAATATGTAGGTTAATTTCCTGTTCAAACGGTTCAAAG
>JAQQZY010000001.1:23962885-23965385 GCA_030068375.1 Ostorhinchus rueppellii
ATGCAAACTCCACACAGAAAGGTCCCAAGGTCCTGCCCGGGAATCAAACCCAGGACCTTCTTGCTGTGAGGCACGAGCGCTAACCACTCCACCACCGTGTCGCCCTATTTCTTATTTATTGTTATTTTAATCCAGTGGTACATAGAGGAACATATTTCACATACATTATCCAGCTTGTTTGCATTCAAGCAATGTCAATGGCACTTGAAATTCTGATAAAAGAAAAGAAGACTGAAGAAGATGAAGAAACAATTGTACTGTGGTAGTTAAGATGATATTACCTGAAAGTTATAAACACAGGCAGAGCGTATTTTTAGTGTGACCCAGATATTATGAGGAAGATCCATTTTTCAATTCAACTTAACTTGCCTGCTCTTGTGCTGCTCATAGATATAATGTATTTCCTCCAATAAAAACTGAGAGTTGGTTACAGTCCTGGTCCTCTAATAAAGTCTGGAAGTTGACAGAAACACAGAAAGGCCAGTCCTCAAATACAGGCCAGGCTAAAAATGAGAAGAAATATACTTTTAATGCCTGTCGCACAACAATTTTTCCATTTTAACATAATGTACTCTTCTACTACTTCAGGGAAATGAGCAATATAATCCTTCTGTTCTCAAAACAGTGTGGTTGTAGATCACTAATCTCCAATGTTATGAGTATATCGGTCAAAATGCAGTTTATAGAAAAAGAAACCCTCATCTACACAATATAAGCCTCATTCAGAAACAAATGGTTCCTATTCACTGAAGGAGTAACAGACTTTTAATGTGAAATGGTTAAGGAAGTGTTTAGTTTGTAAAAGTGCCAAAAGGACTGAACATAAATAAAGTTGTTTTTTTTTTAAATAAAATTTGGTAATTTCTACTTGTTACTTACAGAAAGAAAATGGCAAAAAATACGACAGTCAACTAAATCCAGAGATCATAATTAAGAAAACAAACTGGGAGGCAAACTTTTTTGAGCATGTGGGTGCTCAATCTTGGTGCTAAGGTGCTCCAAAGAGAACATTTTGTTTTTAGCCGGGTGAATGGATTTTATGGTTCTGTGATTTAACTAAGGAACAAAGATTATGTCCTTTATGTAACTGATAATGTTATAGTTACATTGTACACAGGTTTTTGAGTCAAATACTTCCCTTTTCTCCCCTATGAAAAGAAACTTTTGGTACCTGATATAAGCCCCTCATTCTTTCTTGTTTTGATCTACTTGGGAAACCGTAAACCACAAAAGGATTTTCCCCAGTATTACCTACTGTAGACAAAAAGTCATATTCTGCTATCAATCTGCAGATATGCCGTAACATCACATCATATCCAAACAACTACTTCCAATGTTTTCTGCTACCTTTTTCCAAGTGACAGACACAGTAGTTGTATTAATTCTATTTGGGTGGTACGGAACACATATGGTCTTTCTCTGAGGTGTGTATTTTACCTGTCTGGAGTGCATGCGAATTGTCACCTGACCATACAGGTTGCCTTTGGTCACCATATCAGGGCAGCGGGCATGGACAACCCTGGGAGGCTCCAGGGACTCAACAAACCTCCATCGGATGGTCTTGTAGCGGTTCCCCCTCGTCATTTCCTGAGGACAGGACAAGGAAAAGATGTCAGAAACATGTGAAATAAAGAAACGGAACTCTTGACTTGGTTCTCAAGAAAGATTTAGGAGAATAAATAACTTACAGGGTAACACCTTTCTGTCACCAAAGAGTGAAGCTTCTCTTTGTTAAACCTTCAACACAAACATTTGAAGTCAAATGCCTTGTAATGGACCATTAGTATAAGTTTGGTGAATTCTGTATATTTTACTCATTTGTAAAATCTAAACATGAAAATGTCCAGAATAATTTTTGTTTCGACAGAAACAGCAAATTTCAGGCACAGATCAACTATAAAGTTTTGGGTTGTTTTTTTTGTTTGTTTGTTTTTTTTATAATAAATGAGACTGAGGCCTATTAAAATACTATACAGGACATGCAGCATGTTACAAAACTGAAGAATATTACCTCTACATGATAAGTAGAGATTTTGTTTCTTTGAAAAATGGTTTTACTTCTAAAAATATGCAAAATAGAACCTGCACAATACTGTTTTATTTCCAATTCTTTTTCTAATCGTATACAAATAATCTTCACCAGGTAAACGTGAAGAATACATTTATAATTTAAATATTCCCAAAGTATTTTATCTAGAATGTGTAAAAAAAAAAATTGCTGGTGAAAATCAGTTAAAGTTTTAGATATTGTGAGGCATGAGCATAGTTTGTTATAAATATGAAACACAATGCATCCTGGTTAATATAAGAGTAAAAGAGTGCGTTTTCTTACTGAGTCAAGGCATTGTGAGCCTCAATAAAGAGTTCTTGAGCTCGATCTGCAAAATCTTTCGTTGAAAACTCTGAGTCATGCTCTTTAATCTTACGAATTCTGTGAAGACAGTGAAAAAATATTTTATGCAACTATCTCTTCCTCCATGAAGACAATCTTCTTACATGA
>JAQQZY010000001.1:23970385-23979645 GCA_030068375.1 Ostorhinchus rueppellii
TCTGATACCAACAGGTGACTTACTCTAGGCTGCAGTGGCTTTAAATATTAAAAAATCTTTCAGCAATTGTTTTTTACGCAACTTACAGGGAAATAGACCAGAGTAGAGTTTCTAACTAGCACAAGTTGAAGCTGCAAAATGCTGTTGTAAATGAGGAGGTGCACATGGTTTGAATATATTCAAACATCCTACCTTCGTTCAAATGTTTGATGTTGGTAATTTACCAAGAGGCAAAGATTCTTTATTAAAGTGAGACATTGGTTTTGTGTAACCTGTGAGCCTGAGGTTTGTACAAAGTCTGTGTAAATGACAGTAGACTGTAAGAAATTCAGGCAAAGTGGCAGCATGCCATTACCTTGGCATGTTTGATAATTACTGCTTCTGAGTCATTGTGTTAGCCTTCAAGGAACTCAAACACCATCCACCTCTAATCAGCAGTGTCACAAACTGTGAATGTCACTATTGCTAGTCCTCGCAAAAACAACTCCATGCCATCCAAGTACCACTGTGCTGGGCAGTCAGATGCTGTCCCCTCACATCACAGCATAGTTCAGAAGCCACACAGTTTATTGGTTCTTTTTTCTTTGCTTTCATGACTTTCTTTATTACTTTGTGTATAGTTGGGTTTTTTTGGGGTTTTTTTTTCCTGTTTTACCTTTCAGCCTCTGAAGGTTTGTTCACAGCTATTTGAGCCACTACACCAATGCATTTAAATCAAACAAAACTCTAACTTGTTCATCACGGGAGATGTACAGTCATTGTAACTTAATCTTTCCCAGAATGATTGGTTTTAGAAATCATGGTACAGAGAAGATTATCAATGGATAAATAATGCTGTTTTATGTCAATATTTATAGGTGACACAAGCCACAAATCAGATTGTGATGAACTGCGCTGACATTGACATCATCACAGCTTCTTTTGCACCACAAGGAGGAGAAGGTGAGTACCAAGTGCTTACAGTATAACTTGTTCTATTTGTTACATCAACAGTGAAAGAAAAAATGTAAAATGTGTAGCTGTACAAACTGGAATTTCTTATTTTGGTTTCTGACAAATGATGTTTAAGAAAATCAATATGTTTGGGGATCAGGTTATTTATAATTTTGCTTTGCCTTATTTTATTTATTTATTTATTTTTATCTTTTTAGAAATTAATGCCACAGGATTCAACTATCAAAATGAAGATGAGAAAGTCACTTTGTCATTTCCTAGTGCTCTACAGAAAGGTAAGATGCAGTTTCATTATTGTTGCTGTTGTGAAGTAATAGATGGCTGATTTAACAATGCAACTCTCTGTGCTCACTTCCTCAGGCTCTGGCACACTGAAGATAGACTTTGTTGGGGAACTGAATGACAAAATGAAAGGATTCTACAGAAGTAAATATACAACTCCTTCTGGAGAGATCCGCTATGCAGCTGTCACACAGTTTGAGGTAAGGTCAAGACTGAGCGGAAATCTTCTGTTTTCTTTTGTGGAAAGTTGTGGGTATTGCTTAATTCAGTCATTGCTGGTGTTGCAAAATTTATTTGGGAGGTTGCAGTGGTCTTGTGACTACTGTTTTTCCCATAATTAGCCTAAAGATGATGCAACATCTTATATTTCACTGTGTGTTTATGTTTAGTTGTAGGAAAACAAGTTCAACTAGGTCAGTTTTGTCTGGACAGCTCACTTTGATCCAAACTGAAGTGGTGTCATTTACAAGAAATAAACACGCGTTGTATAAATTATGTCAACAACACTGTTGGAACAGTGCAGCCAAAACTCACGTTCATGAACATTTCTTTTACTATAATAGCTGTTGTGTAAACTGAATATATAGGTAATGATGGTCCAAAATATAATTAACACGCATCATGAATACATCACAGAAGTTACTCAGATTGGCTGCTTGACTTTCCTCCTACACATCTCTGATGTTAGTGGAGATTGTGAATGAAGAAACTATTGAGGAAGTTTTTGAAAAATACTTCTTCTTTTTGGCAACAAACAATCCCTCTGTAGACATAATGTTCCCTCTTTCTCTTTGTAGGAATGAATAAACGGTGACTGCACAGGCGTGCGCTAAAGAGATGCAAAGAAAAATGATTATTTGGCAAATGTAGATTACCTTGTTTGGTACTTTTGTGTAGACTTTTATTTCTCTGAATCACAGACTAAATAAAAGAAAATTCAATAATTTGTTTGGAGAGTGACAGAGATCCTGCACCAAGTTAAGGGAAGTTATCGCACACAGAGACTGTTCAGTTAAATCACTTTTATTTACACAGCTTTACAGCTGATGCCAGTAGTTAGTGGTGTGCCTCTGGACTATTTGTCTACAGAATGGGTTGTAATGACTTGTCTGTGCCAGCTAGTCAATAACTGTGGAGAATGAGCCTTTAATGGAAGAAGTTTTGGACCATCAGGAAATAAATCACATGTAGAGCCAAGGCTTCCAAAGCTGTGTATAAGATGGGCAATTGTCAGTTGTTATCTCAGCACTGTTTATTCCATAGGGAATACTGCGGCTAATTTGAAGCTTTCATTGTATCCTGTTAGAAACAACTTGCAGTAGCTTTACCCAGCAAAGATAAAGTTGCTTGACTGTAGCGGCACCTGCTCTTTCTGCACAGTTACTCTTTGTGTCAATTTGAGGAGAGGAGAGGAGATTTCTTTCTTCGATCAGGCCTTAGAAGGCCTTTAAAAGCCTTTTTAGGTTTGCACAAATGCTAAGCGGTGGTGTAAATAGTTGTGAAAAAGAGACTGAATCTGCAGCACAAGTGTTGACAGTCTTGGGTTGCATTTCTTTGACTGTTTGACTGATCTTAAGAGAACTGTTTTTCTTATTTATTAATTTTTGCCATGTCATTTTTTTTTAATTATGCCATTTCATTTTTGCTTTAGCCTTTATGACTGAGAGGTACAAACCCAGTAAGCCTCTATCCATATGTGGTTCAGTGCAAATATGTGTTTATGTTTACAGAATTCTACTCCTCACAGATCAAATCATACACTCGGCAAAATCTGTTCACAACAGGTCAAGGCACATCATAGATGCATTTTAATGGTCGTATGCGAACTGTAGGCAACCACAGCAGGTCCTGAACACAGTCTGGTTACATGTGGATGTAATACACAGGGCCTCATTTTGTGTCCTTTTTTCTTTCTGTCCCTCTCTAGGCCACGGACGCTCGCAGAGCTTTCCCCTGTTGGGATGAGCCAGCTATCAAAGCCACCTTTGACATCACTCTGATAGTTCCCAAGGATCGAGTAGCCTTGTCAAATATGGTACGTGTCATATGTTCACTCCTCCCTCTGAGAAACAGAAGACCCAGACAGCCTGAGTCACACTCTGCTGCCAACTTTCTTCTGTGTGTGTGTGTGTGTGTGTGTGTGTGTGTGTGTGTTTCCTCTTCTTTCTAGTGCAGCTTACATAACAGAGGGCAGACAGTCACAACACTACCCCTAGCAAATGTTATCCTTAACTACATGTGAAATATAACTACTGTACATGCACTGTGGGCTTGATCATTGTGGGAAGAAGTAACATTGATGGTTTGTCAAATGTCTCCATCTTCAAGGTGCTTGCAGCAAATTGCATCAGAAAACATCACTGGCTTAGATTAACTTGAATAACACCCCTTGGCTGAATACGGTTCATCTGTGCAGTGATGAGGCTAAATTTGGTTCCATTTTGTCACTCTGTAACGTTCTGTGTTTTCATACCAAGACTAGGTCCTTTTGAGTGCACATTATTATGGGCATAATTTGGACAATGGGCAATTTATCTTAGTAGAATTGGAAAAATTCTCTGTTTTGCTGGCCTACATCAGACAGCTGTGATAATGGTGTTATGTCTGTAATAAAAAAAAATGTGTTTTCCATTAGTAATTTAATCTGATTTACCAGCCATCCACAATAAAAATGTCAATAGAGATGGGTAGATGGATGGAGGGATGCATGTCTGATTACTACAAAGTTCAGTATCTGTTGTATTTTGTTTTGAGGAGACACCTGTACAAAATCCTGCTGTCTAATAAGCATCTTGATATGCCACACCTGTGAGGTGGATGGATTATCTCAGCAAAGGAAACACTCACTAACACAGATTTAGACCGATTTGTGAAAAATATTTGAAAGAAATGGGCCTTTTGTGTTCATACAAAAAAATCTTTGAGTTCAGCTCATGAAAAATGGGAGCAAAAACAAAAGTGGTGCATTTATATTTTTGTTCAGTGTATGTCAGTTACAGATAACATGCAGCTTCATGTATTTATGCTTAGCGCCTGTGTATGGGACATCAGAGGTGTAATGTCTGGAGAGGAAGCTTTGAAATAGATACATAAGACCCTCATTTACATAGTGAGAAAGCTTTTGTGGATTTGGGTTTCCAGTGCCTTCAAAAGAGACTATTTCTTTTTCATAACCAAATTTCATTCCTTCATGCCTCAGGACGTAAATCTAGAGACTCTGCATAATGGGTTATGTTTGTGCTCCTGACCTTTTCTGTCCACATATCTGCTGAAATTTTTTTTCAAAGCCAGTATACTGTGACCTTTAAAGTCCAGTACAGGATAATACAATGTGTAGGTGTACTACGCCTGTGCACTGATGTCATTCAGTGAATATTTTGTGGTAGCATGAGTGTTTACAATTTGGTACAGATGATGAAAGTTGTTTTAACGTTTACTGGCCAGATATTGATAAATGTCAGCATTGATATTAAAGGATACAGTTGGAGATATTTATCTTTCTGTTACTGTTGACAAAACCCAAGCCAGCACTCAATGGATCCTCTTATGAGCACTGCCTGTGTAAGTATCTGTCTGACAGAGCTCCACTGTGTCCAGAAACAATTAAAATCATGTCACTGAACCACACCAGTGCACTGACTCACATGAGCCTTCATTACCAACAACACACGCTGTAGTTTATTTTAGCACAGTGCCACACCTCAAATATTGAGTAATTTGTCTTTGAAAATAGTGCTCAACAAATGCATTTGTTATTGTGTTTGAAAAAACAAACTTTACTTATAATGGGTATTAAAAGATGATTGTTTTTTTATGACGTGTAGCGAATGCCCAACGATGATTGTGTAAATTTGTTCCTTTTCAATATGACAAAAATGCGCCCTTAAACAAACATCCTGCCCCCTTAAATTAAAGTTTACTAAGGTAGGGAAAAGAAAATGAGCAGCACAACAGTGGGAGACATAGAGGAATTAATAAAGTGTCTTAACTTTCACTTTAACTTTGTACCATTGTATGGTCTGCGTGTACTTGTTATGAGGTACAGCATGGACCCCCCCCCCCCCCCCCCCAAAAAGCGTCTGTCTTACAGATCGGTTACTTTTCCCAATTCTCTAGCCAGCTAAAATGTTGATATTGGAGCAGATATCCAACCCAAGTATCAGATTGGTGCAACCCTATTCAGTATATTCATGTACATCTCACCTAATTCTTTAGACACATAACGTTGTTGACCAACTGAACCAACCCCAGATCATAACACTGCTCCCACAGGCTTGTACTGTAGGCACAAGGCATGACGGGTTATTACTTGATCCAGTTATCTTTGTTCCATGATGTGCCCCTCACTCTGAAACAGGCTCAAGCTCGACTCAGACCACATGACCTTCCATTTAACATAGTTCAATCTTTATGCTCCCTAACAAACCTCCAGCCTCCTACACTGTCTTTTTAAGTCATTTGAGTGGGAGATGGAACTTAAAATGGAAAAGTCAATGATGAGAAAAATTAAGCTGTCAAGCTAAGTTTAAGTTATGGCAACTTGAATTTTGTTTTAAGCTTACCAACAATAAAATTTGAGTGTACGTGACATGCTAAATTAAGTTTAAGTAATTACCAACATTTTTATTTGATCACAACTTAAAAAAATAAAGTTAGCAATTTAGAAAGTTTATCTAAATCAATTAATTCCATTTTTTAAATTGCATATGTAATAAATCAAGTGGTGTCAACAGATCCTCTGAGTTAGTTTTTAGAGTGCAGATCATTTAAGATTTTTTTTTTTTTTTCTGATCACATTTCTCCCTCAAAGATGATGGTTCACCATTATCCATCCAGTTTTTAATAACAGTTCTTAGCCCAATTTCAGAAGTTTCATCAATCTCATTAGATGTTTTCTTTGATCCATGCCAATAATTTCACCCTTCTGACACAGATTAACATCTTCTCCAGAACTACAGAATATGATTTCAGACATGGTTATTTAAGAAATGATTATCTACTTGCTGTATCAGTTGGGGTTAAATAATTTGTTGCCAGCTAAAATTTAATTGCTCATGCTGTAATTGTCCAATGGGAGGAATTTACCTATTTGCTTAGTTAAAGCCAGGTGGTTACTTTTTTTTTTTTTTTTTTTTTCCCCCACTGGGCAGTGTATGAAGGCTTGCCATCTTCACACCAGAGTTAATTTATAGATAATTATCATTTATGAGTATCATCTGAAGTCAGTAGAAAGAATGCTCGTCAGTGTTTTTCTTGGGTAGTACTTGCTCCTCAAAGGATGAACTGGTTTAACATTCCGGAACATTTCAGCCCTATATCCAGTTGGCTTTTCTAAAAGCAAATTCACCCATGCTCTGTTCTTCTACCAGACACCACATTTGGTGTATATTAAAAATTGTATCCACCGGCAGCTGTTGACTGAGTTTTAGACTTTATTTTACTTTAGGTCAGGGACGTTCACTTTTTAATTGGTAGTCTGTTTCCTTCTGATGTCTTCATATTAACCCCTTTCATTGAATCTCTTCTTTCCCAGAATGTCATCGATCGAAAGCCATATCCAGAGGATGAAAACCTTGTGGAAATAAAGTTTGCCACCACACCCATCATGTCCACTTACCTTGTAGCTTTTGTCATTGGTGAATATGACTTTGTGGAGGGCCAGTCATCAGACGGTGTAACCGTACGTGTCTACACACCTGTTGGGAAGGCAGAACAAGGGAAATTTGCACTGGAGGTGAGTAAACATCTGCAGTACATTAACTAAATATTTTCCTGTGGTTAACAAGAGAACAATACACAATGCAGTGAACAGCCCCATTTATGGCGCTTTTCCACTGCGAACCCTACACGACTCTACTCGGCACGCTTCGGCTTGACATGACTCTACCCACTTGTCGGACCAGCACAGTTGTGTTTCCACTGCCAGCTGTTACTAGTCGGGACTAGTTGGAGTGGGTGGAGTTGGCAGAGTCACACTGCCGTGCCGTTGTTTTCAGGCGACTAATAAAGTGTCACGCCGCGGTCAGTAAATTAAACAACAACGATGGAGGCACTGGATGCGGAACTGCTGCTGTGGTTTGCACTGTGGTCTATTGTCACTGAAAACACCTAGACAGATGGCAGGTCTGTCTGGTGGGGGATTATTTAAGATCCCTGAGCTTTGTCACGCGTATGACAACATTTCCTCTGACCAATCGGTGGACAGCACTGTTCACGTCATGTTTTAGTGCCGGCTCGGCACGGCTAGACCCACCTCTGAAACGGGTACGAAAAATCGTAAGTGGTCCCAGGTCCAACCCCCAGTGGAAAAGGGCCATATTGGGATAGAGTCGAACTGTGCCGAGTAGAGCCGTTACGAAAACGTGTAGTGGAAAAGGGCCATTATTTACCCATCACATGTTGTCATCCTTTTTTGCAGGTTGCAACAAAGACCTTACCTTTCTACAAAGACTACTTCAGTGTTCCTTATCCATTGCCTAAAATTGATCTCATAGCTATTGCTGATTTTGCTGCTGGTTAGTAATTTTCCACACTCTTCATACACTTGAAAGACTTTCTTTTTAAATTCACTCAATAAAAGTGTAACTCTTGCTGTCTTGTTTAGGTGCCATGGAAAACTGGGGCCTTGTTACCTACAGGTGAGTTTTGGTTTTTATCTTCAAAACATCAGAGCTGGTTGTGGAAAATTCTAGCTGAATTGAAAAATTAAAATGGACAGTCATGTCACTGCTTAGACTCAAACACAGTCTTTCACAATCGGCTGTATGTAACTGCACACTGGGCCTGATGTTGTAATACCAGCATATTAGTTATTAGGTAAAATGCGTGTTCTTTCTCAAGGTGGTATTTCAAGGACTGTTGCTTTTCTTTACCAAACAAATCCTTTCAAATTGGAAACAGAAAATACAGATTGAAATAAGAGGGTTGCATTGTAAAATATGAAAAATATCCGAATTAAGCACTGCAATTATTCCAATGTGATACTGTTGGCCTTTTGTAGTATTACAATGTAAGGATTTTGTTTAGACTGCTGTTATTGTTGAAAATGTTCCCCTGTTGGTAGTTTTCACTTCTTTCCTAAATGTTTTAATTTGGGATTTTTTAGATTAAATGATGAATGATGAGGAATATTGCTTGTCACAGGACCTGGCTGCAGATCTGAAGCTCAGGTTGTGTTGAGAAAGTGAGAATTTTCCATTCTTTGTGGAAAATGCACCCTGCAGATGTTCCCTTTGGTTGGCAGCGCTGATGACTTTTTAATTGGTCTGTGGTTCGTTGATGCACTGCCACCTGTTAGGTTTTCACTTGGCATGTGATTAGCATACAGCAGCAGGCTCTTCACTTCTGCCATCTGCATGCAGGTTTTCTTAATAAACATCACAGCAGCTCATGTGCTTTCTGAAGTGTTGGTCTTCAACTGTCTTTGTGTTGACCTTAACCTTCTGCTACTTTTCAGGGAGACGGCGCTGCTAATCGACCCGAAGAACTCCTGCGCATCCTCCAGGCAGTGGGTGGCGCTGGTGGTGGGACACGAACTCGCCCACCAGTGGTTTGGAAACCTGGTCACCATGGTAACCACTTGTAACCCTCCTTCTAATAGAAAACGAATGCAGACACCTTATATACAGAAACGAAATAAACCTTGATCATATTCAAATTTGTCAGTTGAAAGGAATCCATCATAGTGATGGATCTTCACAGAATGATCATCAAATCTGATGCTCTTCTCAAATTTATGGAGCTTTAGAACAACTTGTTTTTCCAGCCAGTCTAAACTCTTGCTTCTCTTTCATTGTACTCGTAGCAAGTGACACACTGTCGATTGACGTTGGAATTAAATAATTTATGCATTTACGTTGAACTTTTTTATGCCTGGTGAGGTGAAGATGCTTTTATTTAAAAAAATAAATAAATAAATAAATAAATTATTGTGAAAATGAATATTGTATTCCTGGGTGGGACCTTTCTGTGTGGAGTTTGCATGTTCTCCCCGTGTCTGCGTGGGTTTTCTCCGGGTACTCCGG
>JAQQZY010000001.1:23979745-24022402 GCA_030068375.1 Ostorhinchus rueppellii
GCCTTCGCCCTTAAGTAGCTGGGATAGGCTCCATGTGACCCTAGTGAGGATAAAGCGGGTATAGAAAATGAATGAATATTGTAAATAAATCACAAACCTAGGCCATGAATAAGAATGGGAGCAGATGAAAACATTTCATAAAGCAAAAAACAAGAATCTCCAGTGTTGGCTGCTTTTATGCTCTGTGTCACCAAGTGGCTGGGAGAATAGGAGCTCCATGTTTGGAAATAAAGTAACACAAATCCTGAACACACTGTTATTAATGTGATCTCATTGTCCTGTCATTTTTTTTGCATTAGATTGTTGCACCATCCTTATATAAAGGATCTTCTTGTTTTCTAATTATTCTCAATTCAAGGAATACCACTCAATAGCACATCCTTGATGCTGCTCTGTGTGTCTGTGTGTGTGTCTGTGTTTTACAGGAATGGTGGACCCATCTGTGGCTTAATGAGGGCTTTGCGTCCTGGATTGAGTATCTGTGCGTGGACCACTGCTTTCCAGAATATGACATCTGGACCCAGTTTGTCTCAGCCGACTACACCCGTGCTCTGGACCTCGACGCACTGGACAGCAGCCATCCCATAGAGGTGAGTGTAGATTCACTTTATCAAACTTAAAGATTTTAGAGCCAGATTCTGTATCCAGAAGTATGTGGCCCCCATTGTTGATTCACTGTTTGTACATTGTGTGAAGCTCTACTCTCTGGTTTAGCTCTTGAGTATAATTCAAGGGAAATAAAAATCCTGCTCCATGAAGTGAAGTCTGTCTCCATTTTAGTTCCAGTGGTTGATAAAAATATTATCCTATTTCAACATAGTAGTTTGTCTGTGAACTAAGTTATATCCATAAAGGAAGGAATTTCCATTTTGGTGAGGAAATACTAGTGCTCCATGATATTGGCAAAACTTGTGATATGTGATATGGATGTACAGCATTACGATAACAATAACATTGCAGTATTTCTTGTTCACCTTAAGAAATGTCAATTTCACTTCAGAAAAGTGTTCCTTAATGTTAGGAAATGCTGAACTTTTTTCCATTTTCCAAAACCAAGCCATGCCAAAGTCAAACCCTTTCAATCACAGGTTTTTCTCTTTCGTCTCAGGATGGTTACAGTGCCTCCTGTTCTTCATTCAAATTTTTTCCTTTGGGTTAGAACGTACATTACCGCCACCAACTGTCACTGTCACATCATGTGAGAATGTGTAAAACCAGTCCTGCTGCCTGCCGCTGGGTTCACATGATCACACTGAGAATTCAGCCCTGATTATTTTGCTTACCTATGATGTACATGCATAGACTAAAGGATAGCTCTCAAAGTAAAAAATACTATTGACAAATGTGGTTGTGGACTTATTTTGTAAGATTTGAAGATCACCTTGAGCGTCACATTGTTTTTCAGCTGTCCTCATACTTCTGGTCATGTACTGTATTTGTAATGCATGCTGTGTTGTTTATTGCACATGGGTTTGCTTTGACACTGCTCTGGTGCATGTTGTGTTGTCTAGGTGAATGTGGGCCATCCATCAGAGGTGGATGAAATCTTTGATGCCATCTCCTACAGCAAAGGAGCATCTGTGATTCGCATGTTGCACAACTACATAGGAGACGAGGTAGGAAACTGTCCAAATGTTAGTGATGCCATTTTCATTTTTTTATTTAATTTTTATCAAGATGAAATATCTTTTCTTTGTAGGACTTCAGGAAAGGAATGAACGCCTATCTTTTGAAGTTCCAACATAAAAACGCATCGACAGGTAAAGCGATATTTTATTTTTAAAAAGCAGCTGTGTATTCATTTTCTTGGACTGTTGCTCATGTTCCACTGCTGTCTCTCACAGAGGACTTGTGGGACTGTCTGGAACAGGCCAGTGGGAAACCCATCGCTGCAGTGATGGGATCGTGGACCAAGCAGATGGGCTTCCCCATTATCGTAGTGGATCAGGAACAGGTAAGCTTCCCTGGATGTAAACTGTCAAATAAGCCACCAGACTGAGGCATTTATTTACTGTTTATGCCTATGTTCAAGAGCCAGAGAACTACTATTAATCATCAGCACAGTAAATTCTCAACAGACTGTGTGTGTGATTCTAATCTACAGTGTAGAATGTACATTTTACTTTTTGATGTGTTTACAGCAAGGTGATGACCGTATCATCAAGATATCTCAGAAGAAGTTTTGTGCCAGTGGTCCACATAATGGTGAGTGACATATGATAGTAGGAGACGGTTTTATTTGGACAGCAATTTTCTGTATAAAAAATAAATACAGCTGAATACTTCACCCAAAAAAGTTTTGCATAGCTAGTTTACATGATGTGGGCAGAGAATGAAAATAAAAACGGGGATAAAGTGCCATAATCAATGTAATACACAACTGAAAGAATCATACATTTTATAAGAGTCTGAAAATTGTTAAAATTTTATTAGTCAAAACAAAGTGTGTTTCACTTTGTATGTGGACTATGATCGATGCTTTAATCTTATGCAGCCTGCTATTGATTTTTTATTATTTTTATTTCCTTAACCACCAGACACATGCATAATACTGTTTTTTTGGAAAGTTGTCCAGCAGTCAGAGGTTGCTTTCTTCTCACTGGCTCTCCTGCTTTGTCTGTTGCAGGTGAGGAGTGTCCCAACTGGATGGTTCCCATTAGTATTTGTACCAGTGAGGACCCCAAATGCACCAAGCTCAAGGTTCTGCTGGACAGACCCGAGACCACCATCACCCTGAGCGGCATCAACACAGATCAGTGGATCAAGGTAAAACCATGATGCCATAACATACTGTAAACCCGAACACCAGAAACTCCAGCAGCAACTGTTGAATTTAACTGGATAGGATTTTCAAGGCAGGGAAACAAATTGAGTGTCAGTTTTTATTTCCTCACCAGCTTGAACTGGGAACGTTTGTACAAGCACCATGCTGAAGATGTGTGTCATCCTTTCATGTGTTTTCTCATCATCCTCTGTTGTCTGACCCTGTTCAGTGCTCCAGCTCTCGCCTACAAAACCTGTTAATCATAACAGATGTTTGTTTCACAATCCTTGTAGCAGCTCCTCTTCTTCTAAGTGTTTCATCATAGATCCAAGAGTAATTGGAAGTCATATTAAATTTCTAGGTCACCGGCCAATACTCCAGGAGTGATTGTGAAAGCGCTGTGTCCAGTGTCGTCTTCATTTGCAATTTCTTCAAACATCTCTGAGAAAACTAGTGGTCGAATGCATTTCTAACTTTATATGTAGCTTCCATTGGACAATGTCTACAAAATTAGTTCAGTTTTGCCAAATTTATATTTTTTGCAAATGTTTTGAAATATTAAAGATTTCCTTTACTTTTTACTTAATGGTTCATATTTTGATGGCTTATAACATGGAAATGGTTAGAGATATCAACATAGCTACTACTGAGCACTGATATGAAGCCATATATAGACTTTGTATTAATTTGTTGGGGTATCCTTAAGTGAAAGTACCACCCACAGTAAGTGGGAGATTGATCTCCTTAAGCAAGACCATAGGACTCTAACATGGCGGCAGAATCTGACAAACTCACAAATTCAATCAATTTGGTATTGATTCTTGATAGAGTATGCCGATGAGATACAGGGACATTGGTCCTATTATTGATTTATGTGTTCTTTCTTTTCTGTGAAATTATAAAAAATGCTGGTTATATTTTTCCTTTCGTAGAAGGTGTTCTTATGTTTTATTCAACCATAAATAACACTGAATAGCTATATTTATGCATATACACTTATCATCTTGCACTTTATTCTTTTGCTGTATTGACCATTGAATTTCCCTGTTGTGGGATCAGTAAAATCTAATCTAATTTAAATTATAGAATACCATCTAATCCTCAATTGTAAGGAATCTGAATTCTGTCAGATTTGCTTGAAAGATGACTTCAGTAATGTTACTGATTAAATTTTCTTTGGGCTAGTCAAATAAGTAACTAAGTGCTGAAGGTCTACCACAAGATCTAAGTCAATGAGTGTTTATTATAATCTTCCTGTTCCATTCCTTGAAATGGACTTGCTCGTTGAAATTTAATGGAAGAGTGTTGGGGAGTGTAGGAGCATTTTATCTATGTGACTTGATCATTTACATCTTGGCTATCTTAACAAGTAGCTGTGAACTGATAAACAAGCAGGTAAAACTCTAAGACAAATATTCTTTGGTCAAATTGTTAGCCTCATAGCATAACTACCCACGTCATGTTTTTTTCAGGTCATTGTCAATGAAGCAAAATTAAGCAGCAGTGTTAGGAGAGTAAAGTTATGCAGATATTACCATTTGGCCAAAAGTATGACTTAAGTAATTATGCTCTGAGGCTAACGAAATGCAACTGTATTCTGAATAGAGGTGTAATGTTATTTCTAAAAAAAAAAAAAAAAAAACGTATCTTAAACTTATCATTGTGGACATGGCATGAAAATTATAGTGACCCAAAAATCAATTAAAGGTCAAATAAAGTTTTCAGGCTGGACTTTGTACAGGCCTCATCCAGCATACAAAGAGATTACTCAGGTGCAGAGCTTTCCAGTCATCTGACTATTGACTTAAGTCAGTGTTTCTCAGTGGGGGTGGTACTGCCCCTCAGGGATTGTTGGGACACTATTGGGGTGCATTTGGAATGAGAAAACTGAGGGTGGCACTGAGACAGAAATGGGGGGGTGTTAGTTTGTGTAAGTATCAATATCAACCAGCATGTTATGTCAATGGCGAATTTCCATCAACAACCTCTCAAATTCAAGCTGTAATTCATTCTTGATAGAACATGCCGATGAGATACAGGGACATTGGTCTTATTTTTAATAATCATACCTACAGTATTTAAAGAAGAAGCCTACTTCCCCTTTATGGAACATCATTAGAAGTTTACAATCAAGCTATACAGTAGTTGCCATTGCAGTTGTCTCTTCCTGTTCATGTTATTCAACTACTTTAGCATATATATATATATATATATATATATATATATATAAAATAAAATACTGGAACCCAAATGTGACTGAAATTACTTAAATTTACAAAACTTTTATTGGTCTGTATAGAGTAATTCCTGTTACTGACAGGTATCAGTAATGAAGCACCTCAAAAAGCAGAGAAATGAACCGATATATAAAAATATAGTTTAAAAAACACCTGTCAAACCTCAAATTTGATGGTGTAAATAGGATATGGCATTTTTGTCATGTGGGGTGCAGTTGTTTTTATATAGCTGAATGAAAACGATAATGTCATTGTGACAGGCTTACTGGCTGCTCCATATCTTTGTGGAAAACCTTGTTCTATTTTTTGGGGCTTCATTATGAAAGTGTAAATGTGTGTTTTGACAGATCTTTTCAAACTTGAATGGACTTGTTTGGTACCTTGTGGGTGTTGCTCATGAATTAGTTCAATTGTTGATGAGTTCTCTCGAGGAAAACATTGTAAACAAAATTGACCAAGACTGACATTAACAAGTCTATTGAGATTACTTCCCTGATGTGATGTATTTCTAGTCACATGAACCTCTACTGGTTAAGAGACTCTGAGATGTAAAAATGGAAACCCTACATTTCCCACACAGTCTGACCTGGTTGTGTGCCTGCTGCTTTACTGTTTGCAGATCAACCCGGGTACTGTGGGCTTCTATCGTATCCAGTACAGCTCTTCTATGCTGGCGAGTCTGCTCCCAGGCATAAGAGACCTGAGCCTGCAGCCTGTGGACCGGCTCGGCCTGCAGAACGACCTCTTCTCCCTGGTGAGACTCCTAGACACACACAGCTTTACCTGCTATGGAAAATAAAATTAACTGCAATGGTTTAGATGGAGGATTTAATTTTCTTCCTCATGGAAATGGAGTTCACTCACGACAGTGTAAACAAAAAGATTATACCAAATAGACACAGACAGGAAGACTAAAAAGGAAAACTGAGAAATGAAAACTGATTTGATACATGTGGAAAAAAATAGTAGGTCAAATGAAAGAAAATCTAATGTGAGGCACTAAAAAGTAAAAGTTTTAGTTTTATTTTCAAAAATCTCTACTATCTGGTGATGTAGAACAAAAGAGGTTGTTACAAGACTTAAACAAAGGATCTACATACAGCACTGTTCAAAAGGCTGTGATCGATTGATTGTTTTTCAGGGTTGAGATGACCATACACATCTGTTAGTCATTTTATTGATTCTTTTTTTTTGGTTCATTTGTTTGTTTTCAATGAGGGAAACTCAAAGGCTGAGCAGACATGCAGAGAGATGTGTGTTTGTACATGTTACCTGATACCGCTGTCTATAGCAACATGGCTGATTCTGATTGGCTGGTCACACTGTTTTGTTTTTTTTTCAGCAGATTATATCTCCATAAATACCCATGTGGTTCAGGAGGTAGAGTAGGTTGTACAATAACTAGAGGGTTGGCAGGTTGAGTCCATCCCAGTCATGTGCCGTTGTGTCCTTAGGCAAGACACTTCACCCACCTTAGGTTTTATAAAAGTACAATGATGGAAGAACATATGCCCCATCTCTTCACTCAGTACAGCCTCTTACTGCATGTAGCTGGTCAATAATGTGATGAGCAGTTGAGCATAGAAATATGAAGTCACTGTTGAGTTTTGTGAAAACTGATTTTTGTGTGTGTGTGTGTGTGTGTGTCTGACCTCAGTCTCGTGCAGGGATGATTAGCACAGTCGAAGTGCTCAAACTGATGGAAGCATTCGTCAATGAGCCAAACTACACAGTGTGGAGTGACCTGAGTTGTAATCTCGGGGTGCTGTCCTCACTACTGTCCCACACTGACTTCCACGAGGAGATTCAGGAGTTCATCCGGGACCTGTTCACCCCCATTGGCCTTGAGCTGGGATGGGACAGCAAACCAGGGGAAGGTGAAGAAAAGCTAAAGGAGAATTAAAATGACCATTAAAATCAATTTTATCAGTATAGATGTACTATTATCAAATCACAAAATATGTCATTCTTTATCTTTGTACATAATTTAATAGGTACTTCCTTTCAAGATATTAAAACATTGAAATAGGTGCCTACCAGTCTTATATTTCAAAAACTACTTGAACCACCTGACTGCCTTCTGTCTGGTTTGATCTCCCTGTTGACAATCTCATCCTTGTGTGAAAAGACACACAGTGACCTGAGTATGATATTCTCTTTTTCAACAGGTCACCTTGACGCCTTGTTGCGAAGTTTGGTTTTAGGGAAGTTGGGGAAGGCAGGACACAAACCCACATTGGAGGAGGCCAGACGGAGATTCAAGGACCATGTGGAGGGAAAGCAGATTCTGCCTGCAGATCTCCGGAGCCCGGTAAGTCCTCATCTGGAGTCACTGATACTGAAATGTAAGATATGTGGCTACGGTTACAAGCGGTGTAATGGTATAGGGAGCCCACGGTACAGTCCATACTGCAGTTTTTTGGGCCACATTTTCAGTATGTGTCTTGTGAATAAAGAGAACAAGTTTTTTTTCTCCTAAAAATTATATTTTTATTTTGCTTGTGAGCAAAAACTGAATTTCACATTAGGAACAAATTGTGTCATGGTATTGTATGTGTCAGAGTCCTGCACTGGGTCAGGTACCCACAGGTACTGAAAAGTTAATTTCTGTGTAGACAATGTGTTTAATCACGCGTCAGGTTGTGGGTCTAATGTACATGGGACATTTAAAAAAAAATGTGGGTAGTGGGTCAGGTTGTGCAAATATGGGTGGATCAAGTTCAGTGTTTCCCCTACAATTGTATAAGGGCCCACCCTGTCAACAGCACCTCCCGCCCCCCTAAGCCCGCAGACTGGCACATCTTGGCTGACAGCCAAGCACAGCCCCTTGCACCATGAATCAAGTTCCGAGTAAGGCTCTCCATCAGTTCCCAGTTAGGTGTCTATGTATTACTATCTCTCTCTCTAATGTCACTTAAGTGTGCATGTACAGTCGTACAGCTGCAAGCACCACTGACCTGGCAGGCATTCTACATTGATGAGTAGGACACATTTCACACACTTTTGCATGTCCATCTGCATGCAGATTTTTCCCCCAAAAATACATGTCTAAATATGGAATTAAAACTTGGAACACAACACCACTTTAGTATTTGCAATTCAGATTAAGGCCTCTACAGAGTTGGGTGTACTTGACTCTGCAGACGTCCGTGTGGACTCAAAGCAGAGTAAGCACACAGTATTCCCTTTATTAATTAACAAAGTGAACAATGGACACCCCCCTCCCCCAGGCCACACCACACCATAACTAAGCAAATCCCCCCCCAAGGATGTAAGACTAGGGGAAACACTGGGGTTTGGAAAAGTGGACCGGAGGCTAAAGCCACTTCTCTGTTCACTGTTGCTCAGTGAGGGGCGGGGCTTCCTCACACTGCATACTCACATGCATGTCCAGAGTGAGAGGGAGGTACAAGCCGCAGCCGTAGGCAGCGTGTGTAGTAACTGCACACATGAGGTGACAGTGGAGCAGCTTAAAGCTTCATTAGTTATAAAGCCAAACCACCTCATTCACTGTGGTGGAGGTAGAACAGTGATTGGACATTAACTTGTGGAGGCTTTTACCTGCCTGAACAGGCACACACTCAGTGACCTGTAAAGCAGTATATAAAGGG
This sequence comes from Ostorhinchus rueppellii, assembly GCA_030068375.1. NCBI lineage: Eukaryota > Metazoa > Chordata > Actinopteri > Kurtiformes > Apogonidae > Ostorhinchus > Ostorhinchus rueppellii. The sequence continues at coordinate 23,988,358 of JAQQZY010000001.1, forward strand.
GCAACACAAAATCAATTGTAAAACTGAAAAACTGCGGTCCATAACGGCAGATTGCTCTGTGAAGGGCGAATCAAATGGTACACAGTTTCCCAAATATAGTTGCATCCCTAAAGGTTACAAGATTATAATTGGTGGGAGTCTCCAACTTTCCTTTTGTTGTTGGCCCTGATTTGGATTTAGGCTTGGGTGTACTATATGGACTGAAGTATTGGGAGACACCTCCAAATCTGAAGCCCTTCTTAATCACATCCTGGTATATTTTTAAAATACTCCATCCTTCTGCTTCTGTGTCCTCTTTTCAAACCAAAGAATACCAATAGACAGACCTGACCAAAGCATCTGTATTGAGCCACAGAGTTAAGCAGTAGGGTTATGTTTGACTGAATGTTAACTACACTCTGTAGTTACAGATGTCACTCATGTCTTTTACTCCCAGTTTCAGTTAACACAGTCACAGAGTAACGTTTGTCAGGCAGGTTTTGTTAGTTTGAAGAGACTGTTAGTGCTTCAGTTCCCTGTGGGAAGGGCTGTATGATGAAACCTGAACAATTAGCCTCTCACCCCCTCTTGCTGACTTTCTAGCACTCTACAAAATCATGTGACAGCATGGTGGAATAAAGGCACAACATGTAGAAGGGTGCTAAAAATCAAGTGGCGTACCAACATCCCATAGACCATCCTGCCTGTGGCTATTACGGCCATAGAGGTGGGCCAGCTCTGTGTTAATGCATTTGGAACAAAGGTGGTGGAGGTCTAATGGTCAGATGTTTCTATATTTTTGTCAATATAATGTCAAAAAATATATACAGTACTGATTAAATGTGTTATTTGTATATTGATGGGGACACAATGAGGGAAAGGAAGAGCATAATGCATACTACTAACTTAGTGGCTTTGATTTTAGTGTTCTGATCAGATGCAGGAAACCTGACTCACATGACCCATCCAGATATGTTTTAGTTGGCTTCAATTAATATTACAAACAGAATTGATCCGTTTTACTGCTTGTCCACTAACTAATTACAGTTTAAGAGGCCTGAGTAAAAACCCAGATTTGACTTAACTACATGGATACTTAACACTTCACAAATGCCAATACTGTGCATTTGACAAACACAGGATTACAGAAATGTCAGCTGTTGTTTTCTGTAAGGCTAATGAATTATCGTGACTTTCTTGGCAGGTGTATTTAACAGTGTTGAAACATGGAGACAGTACCACATTGGACACGATGCTTAAGGTAAGACTGTAGTGTCTACTTGTTCTGTTAAGTTAATCCAACTTCATCATCTGAGAAGAAGTGATTTGTACGAGTAACTATTAAATCTCATTTTTGTGTGGTGGCTTTTCTCTAACTTTATTTCTCTCTCTCCCATCAGCTTCACAAACAGGCAGACATGCAGGAGGAGAAGAACCGTATAGAACGAGTGCTGGGTGCCATCTCTGCTCCCGACCTCATCCAGAAAGTCCTCAACTTTGCAATTTCGGTTTGTATGACCACAATTACTCCATGTCTCAGATTTGGCTGTTTTCTCAGAGGAAGTGAAACAAATGTCAGTTATTTTACCCAGTATGCTTGTAATCATGTGCTAATGAAAGAAATGAAGCCCAGGATTTTTTATGCTGTAAAATTTATCCAAGGAATTTTGACTGGGCTTGTAGCTTTTCCTCATCCATAGTATGTGATTTAACACATGTATATAATTTCCCATTTATATCCATATTTAAATTCCCCTTTTTATTTAACCGGCTGGTATTCACTTCACTATCAGATGTTAAAGAAACCTGCCATAGGGACATGTAAGAAGCTGCATTCTGTGAACCTTCTTATGTTGTTTGGAGACTGTTTTCCAACTGTTATCAATGAGTGGATGCAGCTGTAAATTTATTCATAAAGAGTATAATCAACAGATTAGCTGATAATTTAAATAATAGTTTATTTGTAGTAAAACTGTAAATGTGCTTTCTGTTGCAATATGGCTATTCAGTGATTTAAGTTTTGGAAAGATTAATAATGGTAAGGTTGATCAGTTCAGGTTACCCATCTCATCTCTGTGTCTTTGCCCAACAGGAAGAGGTTCGTCCTCAGGACACAGTCGCAGCGATCGGGGGCGTGGCAGGAAGCAGTAAACAAGGCCGGAAAGCTGCCTGGAAATTTGTTAAAGACAACTGGGAGGAGCTTTACAACCGCTACCAGGGCGGCTTCCTCATATCACGGCTCATTAAGGTAAACCATTCCCACAGAATGGTGAAGTCCTGCAGTGATGTGTCTGCACAGAATCTGTTTAGAAACCTGTCGCGCAGTGCAACGACAACAGTCAGTGAGTCTGTAACAAAAACCAGTGACATAAATCAGATTACATATACACAGACCAGCACCATACAAGTACGTAAGTGCAGAAAATCTGTGTTCATTTTACTCAAAAATTAGAAAGGAAATACTCAACTTTTCAGGTTGCACTAATAAAATAAATGTTCCCAGACTTTTCTCAGATAGTAAGTGGATTTTAGTCTTTCTGTCCTGCTCATGTGTTTCCTGTTGATGTGTTTCTACAGCTCACAGTTGATGGATTTGCTATTGACAAAATGGCTGCAGAAGTAAAGGTAAAGGCCCTCCACATACACATCATCTTCATTTCATTTCTTTTTAGAGACATTCCTTGAAGTAGTTGTTCCTGTGGAAACATTAATATTTATGATGTAATATTGTAATAATTGCCACACAACATTCTATCATTAAAATATTATGCCAAAGGAATAAAAATTGGGCCATACAGTTTTGTCAAAGCAGCGTATGACTTGCATCCATTTTTATTTTATTTTTTTTCCAAATGTGTAAAACCCCAGTGATTGCCTAATTATCACTGTCCATTAGTCTTTTCATGCTTATCCACCTGAATCACTTCCCTCACGATGAACATCATCAAAGTTGACTCCATCACAAGCAGTCTTTGTTTCTGTACCAAACTGCAACAAAATTTCTGAAAAGGCCTGAATGATGTATCAAAGTGCATTGTGGGAATGGGAATTCCATGCTGCAGCAACAAACAACAAGCAATGAAACAGTGCCCACTACCGGGTCCAAAGAAATGGATGAAATCACTGTAGGTCCATTGTCATCTTAGAATTTGGGTTGTGTGATCATGAAAACCAATAGGCTCATTGTATATGCCTCGCTTGTGACGGAGTCGTCTTCGTAATTGTTCACCGTGGGGAAAGGGAATCAGGTAGCATAAGCACGGAAAGACTAAAGGATTAGTGATAATTAGGGGTTTTACAAATCTGAAGAAAAATTAGTAATGAAAGTAATATGCTGCTTTAAATGAGGAGTTGCATTTGCAGCCTCTCATTACTGTCTAATGCTGCACTTTGACCACTAGAGGACACAACACACAACTGTCATGACATTTTTATCAGCCTCTTTAGATTAGATTTACATATAATGTCTTTGCTTTAAAATGATGATGATAATAAACTTAATTTCCAATGGGTTTCTTACAATAAATGTAGCTTAAAATACCAATGAGATATTACATCCACTGATTTCTTCATTAGGGCTCACTAACATAAAAAAAAAACCAATCTGTATTAATATTTATACCTTAGCTCTGATACAGGTTCCTAAATAATACCAGTTTTCCTTTTTGACCAAAAGAAAATTACAGGACACACTCAGTTCATTTGCATTTTTAGATGCTTAAAATGAATCCATTTACCATAACTTGAAGTTGCTTACCTGAGGTGTCACATGGTTAGGTGAAAAATTGGCATCACATGATACTGGGTATTTTTCAATACACAATAATATTTAAGGAATTCAGTCTGTCGTACAAACATTATTAATGTGATACCTACCCTAATCTGACAAAGAATAAACAAAAAGATAGGAAGAGATAAGATATGGAGGAAGTTGCTGTTACAAATATAGTGAAGTTCTTTTATCTGATACATGAACTGTGCTCTGTCCCTGTGTGTGGTTTTTTTTTTTGGGGGGGGTTTCCACAGAGTTTCTTTGAGAGCCACCCGGCACCAGCGGCTGAGCGTACGGTGCAGCAGTGCTGCGAGAATATCCTCCTGAACGCAGCCTGGCTGAAGCGTGATGCAGATGACATCCAACAGTATCTACTGCAGCGCAAAGCGCCTCCTGTCTGAGCCGCCACCCTCACCGCCTCTTCAAGCCCCCTCCCCCCTCCCTCCAGCGCGGACCTCCCAGCATCATAGCTGCCTCGGCCCCCCCTCAGTGCAGACCAGAGCGGGAGAGCAGAGCGTACTTTCAGCAGGCTTCATTTCTCTAAAGAAACCGTATGAAACAAGACTGTCAAGAATTTAACAAGGTGTTGGAAACACAGAGACTCTTTCTACGTTAACGAAGCAAATCCATCTTAGTCAGACCAGGAATGTAGTTTTACCCCCACTCTGCCCATGACCAGGTACCGTTAGATCAGCGATCAGCACGTCCATGAAACGTGCTCAAAATGGCCACAGCCCCCTACATCACACACCTTCACCCACTTCCACATCAACGCTGACAAAACTGTGAATCCCTGAACTCCCCTCTCCCACCCCTTTGTCCCACTGCCTCTAAAAGAATGCATGAAGTCGCTGCTTTTGTTTCTTTTCTGTCTGTCTTTTTCTCTCTCCCCTCCTCCTTTCAGGCGTTGTTTTTGGGTGAAATCATACTTGGGCAGAATGGGGTTAACAACAGTAGTGTGTGTTGTAGTTTCAAGCAGCACTGATTTTTCCATTGCTAATAAACGGTTAGGATGAGGCGAGCAGCGCTAGCATGGTACTACATTGTAAACTGTAAAATGCAAGCATTTTTGCAGATGATGTTCCTTAAAAGAGAAGTTCATGGTTACCCGTTTCCACCTCCTTCCCCTCAAAACCCCATCGAACTCTGTTCACTCAGAGTTTGTATAGTTTGAATCAGTATCAAACATATTTAAACATTTCTTTATCTGCCACCCTCAATGAAATGAAGATATTGGCGTGTTTTTATAAGACATCAGATGCAGTGATTTATTTAAATGTTGATGAGATAATCTTATATTCATAGGAGAGAAAAAAGATCACAACACTACTTTTCGGGGGCCTTTTCATTCCAATGTAACATCAGGAAATGCCTCCTCTGTCGGGTTGAGAGTCCGCTAAGGCCTGGTCTGGACTTTAAAGACGGATTGACTCGACTCCGCTGTCGAACTTGGAAGCCTTAAATTGGTCGGCTGGTTTGCAGTAAATATTAAAAGCTGAAGTGGTGAGAATAAAAAGTCAATTGTATCTAATGTGACGGAGTATGCAGACTTGTTGAACGAGTATATCTATATAGAATTTACAATTTGATGTGGTTTTTGAAAACATACCAACCGAAGTCATTCAACCTGTTGTTGAGACTCTTCCCCTTCCCCCAATCATTTGTTGTTTGTTTTTTTTTTGTTTTTCTTTTTTGTTTAAAACTACAGTTGGTGTTCATTAAAATGAAAAACAAATTATGTGCAAATTATGTGACATTAGTACCCTTTTCTCTTATGATTGAAATGTGTGTGCTGAGAAACAACCCAGCAAACAATTTTCCACTAAAGTTCAATGAAGGGTTGAAGAACATTTGGGAGACATTTATTTTGGGTGTTCTGTATATTTTGTTTTGGTCAGGTTAAAAAAAAAAACAAGTAAAGAAAAATGTCTGGGAATGCTCATGAAACCTTGGAACCTTTAACGGCAAAATATGTAACATTTTCCAATGAGGCAAAAAAAAAAAAAAATCACGATATTAATCCTCTGAATAATCACCTCTGATCCTCAGATAAACTCTGGTCTTACTCAGTTCATTGCTGGTTTAACCTCCTCGCTGAGAAGGAGCGGAGTTTCACCAGGTTGTTTTGAAACACTAGTAATGTTACATAGGTTACATTCAGGACTAATGTAATTAAAGGTTCCAAAGGGTTTTGAAGCGTAATCATCCATGACCCTCCAGTGAACACTCTTAGAATTTTCTTAGAGGTTATATTAAAAAAAAAAAAAAAAAAAACTTCCACAGAGGTACTAAAAAGTAAACTTTTTAGGGAATGCTAGGTTTGTTTCAGGCATTCCATGGGTTCTGCAATGTTCCCTAAAGGTTCTCTTCAGGTTTTTCAAAAATAGTTTTCCTTTTTTTTTTTTTTTGTTTTGTTTTGTTTTGTTTTTAGGGTTTTGGGGTTTGTTTGTTTTTTGTTTTTTTTTAACAAGCAGGTGTGGGGAAACAAAAAGGGGGGTTTTGAGATTAACCTCCAAGGAAACATCAGTGAATATTTCTTAAAAGTATTTTTAAAGCCTTCATCTAAAGAACCTTCCCAGAACCTTAAGGGAATGTTTACCAGAAGTACCGTGAACACAAAATCAACTTATCAGGAGTGCTTGTACAGCCAACACATTTTTATTGAACCTTTTTGTAACTTTTTCTTCAGGTTCAGGATCTTAGTTTGCTGGGAGATCTGTAATTTATCAGCACTGATGATATGAAATGATTCTGATTTTGACGATGGAATATAAATCACACCACCACAGAAACCGATGAATACTGGAAATACAATGTCTGATTTGACCAAACTGGTTATAGTTGGACAGTGACATGTTTCATAAAATGTCTGTTGTGAAATTTTTGACACTTTGATTTTGCAAAGACATTTAATGTTTTTTTTCTAATGAAAATGAATTTAGTTGAATATGTGGAAAATCTCAGTGGTGCTGAGGAAAAGCTGCTTTAGTGTTGCCAAGGTGAACGTAAATATGAAGTCTAATAAAATTAAACACTAAACAAAACACAATCTGTCACTGTAAGACTACAAGATTTCTCAGGTGAACTACACTGACTACAAAGACTGCCCCCCCGCCCTGCTGTGCTTTTCCTACTTTACCAGTTAAAACTCACCAATACAGATGCAATTTGTTTGTCTTGTAGTTTTTATGCACCTTTGTGCAAGGTGTCTTTTATAATTCCAACTATAAAATTCAGGGACAAGTCAAAATGTCATGGATATCCACAATTGGTATATATACTAATAAAAATGAAGCTGCAGATATTAACAAATCTGTGGATCTTTGTTAAAATCATGGCTGGTATAGTATATCCAACAGAATTTTAGATACGTGGGATGAAATAAAAGTAATCCCAATATGTGTTTGAATATGAATCTAATATACAATTGTGGATATTTGAAAGGAAGCCTGTGCACATGAAGGGCAAACATGAATGTCAACAGAAATAAATATTATTGATACCCGAAGAATGAACTACAAACCTCACCAATATTCTGTTCATTCAGTCTTAACTATTAGGTTTGGCTGGTAAAACCCAAATATCTTGAAATACAATTTCTACAAGTAATAATTATTAATGGATATATGTTTATAGACTTGATGTCATTAACAGCCTTCCTAACTACTTAAACACTTCACAACTAGATTTACTTAATATATGCAAGAACTGAATTATTAAAGGTTTTACACATACATACACACACATTCAAACACATGTGTATATGTGTGTGTGTGTATATATATATATATTAAACAATGAATTAAAAAAAAACAGAAAATAAGATGCCTGATACAAAGAAGATATTCCTGAACAATCCAAATGTCAAGTTTGTTTGAAAGTAGAAAATACAGTACTGTACAAGAAAAAAATAAGTGAAAATATGTGTGGTTCTAGTTTTTTCGGCAGGTGGCGATGGTGAGTAGCGTTTGTCATTTACCATTCGACAGAAAAGGGAGTGAAGAAGTAAACTTAGTTTCCAGTAGGTTACCGCTCTGACTGGTCGAAGATGCAGATTCCAAGGAAATGACAGCTCTGTAAGCGTGTGTGTACACTGTGTGTAATCATCTACCTATGGCCTCACTAATAAGTCAGCAGATGAGTTTTTCTGTCCAATTTTATTTTGAGCTTATTTATCTCGGACGGAACTAGCCAAAAGCGGCTGCGTGTGGCTAATGTTAAGAAGCTAGTTAAGTAGTTAAAGAAAGTAAGTAGCTAGCTGAAGCAAACGTCTTGCAAATTTTTATTCAGACGCTCTCGGGTTATCGCATAAATAATTACTAGTGCATTTTATCATGGTAAAACATTATTTCTGTATTTCGACACAGTCTCAAGTGTTGGTTTATGCAGCTGCTGTTGACAGGTGACACGTTAGCATCAAGGTGTTAGCATTTCACTGAAAACACTAATGTGTAGCTAACAGCAGTCGATGAAATACATCGAAGCAGTCACATGTTTATATTTGTTTAATCTTACTGGTGAACTTAATGTTAAATGTCGAAGCTAGACTGGAATATCCCTTCGTTTTAGTTAAAAAGTGGTTAGCACTTAGCCGTTTAAATCTGCTTCTTTACGATCAAAGGTCAGTTGTGTTTATTTTTAGTCCGACACGGTTTGTTTTAGAGTCAGCTTTTCTCTAATGAGTGAAAATAGCTCGTCTTTTTAGTCCTGGGTAGTTGGTAGAGCTCAGCAGAGAGTCTGTGTATTGAAGTAGGTTATTAGGAAGTTACTTGAAACATTCGGAACTCCTTTATTTCGACACTGCTGACAATAAATATGAATCTACAGAAGTAATTAGCTGCCGTCTCCTCATTTGGATGTTTGCGCTGCAGAAGAATAATATTGGTTCCGTAGTTTTGGTCCAACTTTAACCCATAAAGGCCCGGTTTCACTTTTATAACACCTCTCAAATGAATAGGTTGCTCTAGTCAACCTTTCTTAATGTTTTGTCGCCATTTATTATAATATTGCCCTTTGTATTTGGCGTGTTTTCAGTGGAAATGTTGTATTTTCCTGTATTTAATAACATACGGATCGTGTAGATGTTAATAAAAACCCAGGCTATGTGGCTATTGTATCGAAAACAGAAGGAAAAGTAACTTCTTCCGTAAAAGATATCAATAACTGAACATAAACCAAGTGTCTCCATCCACTGTAACTGATTAAATTCCATCGGTTTTACTGGTGAACCAATGCTGTTGAAAACGAGTGTTTCCACATTCACTACCTAGCCTCTAAATATCCAAATGGGTCATATCTGATGACCATGAAAAGATGGCAAACTGCATTTTACCTGAATTATTTGCATATATTGATAGAATTAGTGGTTCTAAAGTTCGTAAACATGTTACATCAGATGCTTTTGGTCATTGGTGGATGTTTGGGTCTTAAAAACGTGGAAGGATGTTTATTATTGAATAAGCTTTGTTCTATTTTGTTTTGCGCTTATTTCTAATCATGTGTTAACTGAACCACCATTAAGTAATGAGGGTTTGTGCTTATAAGAAACGGGTCCTATGTATGACTGAAGTACACCTCAGTCAGTACTGGAATAACAGGCAGGCCAGGTTAGGGGTAATCAGACTGATACTGGCACGAAAATATGAATTTCTTTCAAAATTCATCCACTTAAAGAAACCACCAGAGGCCTCTTATCATAATACAAATTTAAGCTGACATCGGCCATTAGTGTTCTTAATCTCAAATGATATTTTTTTCAATTTGAAGGCTGAAATGTGCTCCTAAATTGAAGAAAGTAGATGGGTATTTATGGGTTTAAATGGCTCTTTACAATTAGAACATTATTAATAAGATGAAAATTTTTAGATACAGTTAACTAGAACAACAAACTGTCAAAATGTTGATGATGAAACGACTTGCTGTTTTTGCTTGTCTGTTCCTTGACCAAAAATACATAAATTTGCCAAACTACAGCTGTCAGCTCTTTCCAGATTTTGTGTGAATCCTTAGACACACATACACACACAAGGCCACTTGGCTTTTATAGTATAGATTACTGTTGAGATTCCATCAGATTTTACTCTATTGGTCTATTTTATGACTGAAGCAACTTAGCATGTCCTACAACAGCGATATCTTAGCTTCACTTTTCCATAATGGCATGCAAAATCATCTTTTTATAGTATTTTGATTTAGACAGAGGAAAGAGCTTCAGAAGGAAGGCTGTATTTTATTCAGTTTTTTTTTCTATATTTCTCCAGCTTTAGTTTAATTTTCATGAACTAGCTAACATATTGTAGTAATAATCATTGTTTTATTGCCCATCTCAATAGCTCATCTTATAGCAGGGTTTACACTGCAATCCACTGTAATCTTTCAATTTAGACATTCCTACTTTGTAAGGATGCAAATGAAATGATCTGATGTGTGTTTAGATAGCAGAAAGCATTTAATTTTTGACATGTGCGAAGCTGTTCCACATGCTGTAAAAGGTCTAATCTGCTGGAAATAATGACCATGTTGTCTTTTAGCCTGGGGTTTTGATTTTGGTCAATGGTTCAGTGAATTCCAGCTTCATTCATATTAAGAACAATTTGTTTGTTTGGAGCCATTCAACCTTCAAGGCATCTATTTGGAAAAACCTAATGCACCCTAACATTGGTGTAATTCTGCAAGTGCCGTTACAACAGAGGTGCCCAACCCTGGTCCTCGTGAGCTACTATCCTGCATGTTGTAGAAGTTCCTCTTCCAACACACCTGATTCAAATGATGAGCCTATCATCAAGCTCTGCAGAAGCCGGATAACGACCGTCAGGTGTGCTGGAAAATGGGAAACAACTAAAACATGCAGGATAGTAGCTCACGAGGACCAGGGTTGGGCACCCCTGCGTTACAAAATGGCAGAAATTCACTAAGTATGATACTTTAATGTCCTTTCATCTGTCTATTTATCCATCCATTTCTGGAGTTTTGATCATGCAGTTTTTGTTGCATCAAACTCGTTACATTTGTTTAATGCTGAAGTGGTACATTTTGTTGATTTGTCTCATTTGTCCATGTACCGTCCATCAATTAGTTGCTGGAGCATAAATAGAAAACCATTAGATATTTCTCCCTTTCCCATTTACTTTACTGCTTTCTCTGAGAAAAGTCAATGAAACTGAGCAAACATCACTAACAAGTACCACTCTGACTTTGTGGGGGCTGAGGGGGATCTACCATCCTCTGAACTAATCAATGAATCAAGTAAACTGATAAATGATAACAGAAGTCTTCCTCTGTCTGGATGTTTGGCTGTTGTGTTTACAGGCTGTCTGGTGTCGCCACTGATTAACAGATGCCTTCACCATGATGCTGAGCTGCAGCGCCCTGGTTGTCGTCCTCCTGCTGTCTCAGGCCGGCGGCTTCCTGAACCCCTCGGAGGATGACGGTGTCCCTGAAGATTGGGTGCTGCTCCATGTGGTTCAGGGCCACATCGGGGCCGGAAATTACAGCTACCTACGCCTCAACCACGATGGCAGAATCATCCTGCACATGCACACCATCAAAGGGGACGCCGACTTGTATGTGTCGGACAAAACCCTGCGGCCAAGTTTTGATACATACAAGCTGCAGTCGGTCACCTGTGGTCAGGACATCGTGGTGGTGCCGGGGGACTTTGTGAGGCCCGTGGGCATCGGGATTTATGGCCACCCATCTCACAAAGAGAGCGAGTTTGAAATGCGGGTGTTTTACGATCAGATGGTGCCTCAGGACCCGTTTGATAAGGGCTCATACACCTCAGAAGATGGACAGAAGCATACAAAATCCCCGCAGGCTCCAGAGGAGGACTATCAAGAAGAGGAGTCAATCTTTTGGACAATTCTGATTGGACTTTTGAAGATTATAGTTGAAATTTTGTTTTGAAAATTGTTTCACTTTTGCTGCTTTGTCAGAAGGAAAAACTTCAGCCTGAACACATAAAATATGTTGCAGGGTTAGTGGTTGGGATTAACCAATTCTAGGATTTTAATGACTTCAACATACATGGAATTAAGAAAAAAATGCAAAACCTGTGCTGAAGGTCATACTACTGAAGCCTCATCACATAAATGTGTTAAATGTTTGGGATAACTTGTGAGATTTAGGATGTTCTTTTACTTTGATTTTATCTCATACACACAGACTGGCTTTTTTTTTTTTTTTTTTTTAAAAGACTAATCACTTGTTCTTTCTTTAGTCTTTGATTAGAGTCGACCAGTTTCTGGAGTCTTTAAACAATAGTTCAAGAGTTTTCTACCAAAACTGAAAATATCACATCACATCCTATTTATTTTGAAAGAGATACTGGTCACGGTTTTAACTTCTTCTTGCCTGCAACCAACATTAGCCCCCCTTTCCACCACAGTAACTATTATCATTTACTTGGGATTTTGAAAACCCTCTGTGTGTTTCCATCTAAATTATTCAGCAACAAAACTTTTGCTTAACCCCCAAACATTCCCTGAAAAAAGCATCTGGAACAGGGTTAGGACTTTACAAATACCTTGGAATTCTTCAGGAGTGGAGCTATCTGTGTAACGACACTTACTGGTGAAACACACTTGCAGCATTCCACACTTCTGTTTCAAATTTCTTTCAGCTATTTTATGGGGGTGTAACGGTGCACTTGTTTGTACCAAACCATTTTGGTTCGGGGCCTTTGATACAATACGGAGGTGTACCGAACAAATACATGTAGTCTATGTGAAGAACACAAACACGGATGCAGGGTGGCTGCAAGCAGGACCCATGTGCAGGGTTTCCCCAATATAGATTCTGCTGCAGCACCACTGCAAAAAGAAAAGAAAAAACCAACCCATTTTATCCTGAGGCTGGGGTACCGATAAGGGAGGCGATAAACAAGAAAACAGTATAGCAGAGGCACAGAAGCCCGATTAGACGTTCAAAGCTGTTAAGTCTGATTGAAGTTACAGAGCACCCCCTGTTTCACTGGTCTCCTTCATTGTATTGAAAATGTATCAAACCGAAATTTTTCTGTACTGTTACACCCTTACTATGTTACAAATATTGCAATAGTAGAAGTCCAAAAGTGCGTAAAAATGTTTTAGTTTTTTTCTGAAATAGAAACAAAAAGGCAAAGCCCTTGAGTGCTCCACACATCGGGGGAAACCCCTGATGTGTGGAGCACCAATAAGTCATTTTCCACCTAAACCAGTTACTCTCGCTGTTTATTTTCCATTTATGCATTGATAATGGCCTTCCTTGCTCCGATTGAAGCTCTGAACTCTCAAACCAAATCAACTGTGACCTCAATGATCGTAATGAAAAACAACTTGATGCGCCATAGGGTAGTAGATAATGTCTCTTCAAAAACATTTAACAGTGCTGAATTTGAGAAATCGAATAATTAGTATAAAGCATCACACTCTGGGAGACTGTGCTAAAACATTACTGTGATATATTTTTGGCTTCTCCTCGATTGCATCAGTTGTTTTTTACATGCCTTTACATTATCACAAAGTCCATCATTTTATTTTCTTATATAACTTAGAGCAGGGGTGTCCAACATACAACCCATGGGCCAAATGCAAAAATTAGTCTGAGATATTAAGCGATATAAAAATCATTTTAGTTCAGAGGCTACATTCAGCCCAGTTCAATCTAAAGTGAATCAGACCAGTGAATTACTATCATAATAATCCAAAAAACGATGAAAACTCACATTTTTTTTCTCTTTTAGTGTAAAAAGTAAAATTGCATGAAAATGTTTATATTTACAAACTATCCTTTCACGAAACAATGTGAAGAACCTGAACAAAAATGAACAACCTGAAATGCTTTAAGAAAAGTAAGTGCAGTCTTGCCAATATTCTCGCTGTGACTAAATGTTTCTCATATTTGGAGGTCCACTGTGATCCGAGTTGTACATGTAAATGATAAACTGAGACATAATAATTGTGTTAAAATTACACTTATTTTTTTAAAGAGATTTTAGGTTGTACATTTTCCTTAATGTAATTTTACTTTTGTTAGTCTAAAACATAGATAGAAGTTTGGAGTTTAGATAATTTATAAGTTATGTTATTTTACTGCTCTGGCTCACTTGAGATCATATTGGGCTGAATGTGGAACCTGAACTAAAATGAGTTTAACAGCCCGGACTTGGAGGTGTCCTTCCCTAGCCCGGTCAGCCATTTGTCTTTCTCAATGAGAAATCCGTCTGGAGTCACAGGGCTTGGATCCAAATGTGAAGGCGGGATAAACAGGTGCCGAATAAACCAGTTATAGAGAAGACGGGTATGACGCTTTTGTCAGAGAAACATAAGAATCCAGGGTATAATCTGTAATTCAATCCGTATTTTTGAATCAAACAACTGACTACAGTTGTAAAGAGATTTGTGGACTTGAATCTGACTGAGTTGTGACAAAAAGAAGTCGGTGCACATGATCCTCTGCAACATACTCCCCCCAGACTTGTGATTGCTTCAGTATAGACTAGATTGTGCGTATTTCACAGTGACTGGCCCAATTCCAGACTGTTTTCTCAGTATTAAATACACTGAGAAAACCGGATAGCTGGTCAGGCTGGTTCTCCCTCGTCTTACCCACTGCTTGTGTGTCTTATTAGCTGCAGTTCAATTTGCCTCATTTCCTCATTTTTTCTTTTAATACCGTCATTATTTATTTCATATCCAAGAAGGAGAATTGAACATACAATTGAATAGCAACTCTTTCGGTACATATGTGATCACTTCAGTATTTTTTTTAAATGCTGTCCTCTCACTTCATTAATCCTGATGTGATTTTACATGGAATAGGTTATGGCTGATGCTCACCTTAGTCTGTGGGGGAATCAAACCGCTTGTCTTAATTCTGCATATCAGCACCACATGGGATCTGTGTGCATTTTAATAATGAAAAAAAATATTTGCAATACGTTCACTGTCAGCTGTTCTTAGAGAAAACATGAGGTTTCTCGAGGACGTAAACATGCCAAATCAGTGGTTTATTTACTTAATGATCAGAGGTCAGTGCAAACGGTTACTCTGCTCGTGTCTGCACTATTCTGGATTCACTGTTCTCATCTGCTGCACATGGGTATTTCTTCAGCTCAGACTCTGAATAGGAAGCAACATATCGCCTTGTTTTCGCCTGTTGGGTATGCTCCTGATTTAAACATCACTGTTGGGGTTCAGTTATTAGTCCATTTTTACCACTGAGCAGAAATGTTCAACAGTGCCTTCGCATCAGTCCTCTGCAGGGTGAACAGCCGCAGTGTTTCAGGTTTCTTAATAAAGCAGTTTTTTGCAGACTGTTATAACTGTCTCTTTCTTCTTTCATTTTAAATGTCTTAAAATAGTTTTAATAAGTTGACTACAATAGGGAACATGGGGAAAATTATCACATCCCAAATGCTGAGAATCTATTAAACACTAAGTTTCCATACTTTAAAGTGATAAAACTTACTTTTACAGTCGACCTCTTCCATCACATGATTTAACAAAGATTTGAGGAATTAGTGGTAAATCTGCCTCAAAAATGTTCAATTTAAAGTCATGTTACTGGTTAGCCTTAGCAAAAGGAGGGACTTTGTTTAAAACAGTTGTAATTCCTAAATGGTTGATGCAGTATTTTTGTTAAACCACTTCAATTAATGCTGCAAGTCCCCACTTCAGTCAGTTTCATTTCAATCCACTGCAGTGATGTACAAAGGCAAAATTATAAAATACGTCACTGCCCAAGTACTTTAATGTTCCTGACTGTATGTAGTTACTGATATTTTTAAATGAAAAAAAAACAGCCTGACATGAGTTGTTTAACTCTTCCCAGATGAAAACAATGTCAACAGATTTCAGTTTTTCAGAATCTAAATGTCATTGTATGATTTTCATGACAAAATGTAATCTATAAATCATAATTTTTACTGCCATTTGATAATATTAAAAAGGCTTATAAAGTGCAGTATTATCCTGAATATGTGAATCAGCATTGTGAAGAGACATTAAAATACCCAAGATCATGTCAGCACATTTAGGGCTCAACAGACTACCTCATTTTCCTTTCTTACACATTTTTAATACCATAAACCCTTTTGACTGCATTGAGATGAATCTGACATGCTTCTTTGTTTTTTCATTCTTGTCCCACCTATGGGCCATGATCTCACCTTTTAGAATGGACAGTCCCTGTCTAGAAAACATTCTGAAACCCAAAGGTTTAACCAGTTTCCAGTTTGATGATTTGGTAGTGGTTCACTGTGAGTGTCAGACCTGAGTCACTGACATAAAATGACCCGTTTTCACCCTTTAAATAAGTTACATTTAACAGAAATTATAAAGTGACCAAATTTCTCACCTTTTGAAAAAACCAACACTTTTATTACAATTCAGTCAGATCTCTGCAGAAAAGGGAAATTTATTTACAGAAGAAAAGCCCACTGAACAGTCACAGGAGTCCACAGTTTTGGTTGGCTGCTTTGTTAAAGCAGTCCTGACCACACACAGAACCATGATCAGGTTCATTTATGTCCACATGTTGTTTCAGTGTGTCTGTGGTTATCTGGGACTCAGTAGCCCCATGTATGTGTGGTCTCCATCACCATCATGAGAGTGTAGGGGCCAGCTCGATCCTGTTGATCCTCAAAACCGTCTGAGGCTGAACGATGATCTTCTTCCGCTGGTATCGGTGTCTCCTCCAGAACCGCATATGGACTTTAGGCCAGGACTCAGTCTTTTCGATCACGGTGGCTTCGACCCTGACCAGGTCCTTGCCCAGCAGAGGCCTTCCGATCAGGGTGAAATCCTCCGCCCCGACCAGCAGCACCTTCTCCATCCGGATCCGGTCTCCGCACTCCGCCTCGATGTGGTTCTCAACCAGGATAAGGTCTTCGTCAGTGACCTTCCACTGGCGGCCCGCGAAGTGCACCACGGCGAACAGGCGGCCGAAGTTCTGCTGTGCTACAAGCTGGTTCACGGTGCCCACCACGGCGGCGTGTCGGCTCCGTTCCTCCTCAGCAGACACCGGGCTCGGCTGGTCCGCCCACGGCGGCTGCGTTAGGGAGGTACGGGGCACCAAGGGGCCGGGAACAGAGCTCTGTGTCCGGAGTGCAGCTGGGAACAACAGGGGCTGACGAGGTGACAACAAACTGCATGCCCTCCAGAGCCGTGCACATCCACTACTCAGCGCCATCTTGACAGGAAGTACAGTTTACAGAGCATGCGCATATCTCACAGCTACAGTCACGTGATTTCACGACGTTAACGTTCATATATGTATATATATTGAAGGGCTAGTGTCTTGGTGGTTTTTAGCTTTATTTTCTATTTTCTATTTTATAGAAGTATAGTTGATGTGAAAAAAGTACAATATTTGCTTCTGAGATGGAAATAACAAGCAGAGGAAGAGTAGTTACTTACATTTAGTGTCACCAGATCCCAACAGACCAAATGTGGGGAAAAGAGCATGTCTGAGTGACTAAAATGTTGGACACTGCTGTTGCTCACAGATGGATATAATGTCCACCCAACCTCAACATTTTATTTATTAAGTTGGTTACTTATTTAGTAAGTTAATTAGTCATAAAATGTGAATAAATAACAACCCTATATCTGTTAATCTGTCATTATCGTCAACGAAAATCACATAAACAATGTATCTTCACACGACTTGTTTCGTTCACCTGTGAGTGAAGAATTCAAATTGCACTCGTTTTGTTTATTTAGATTTACCGTTGTAAAAAAATTTAATTAACAAAATAATTAAAGTTATCTACATTAATTATGAATCACAAACGTTGTTCAGAAATAAAAAAAACACTGTACATTATTGAATTTATTATTTTTAATGTTTCACCTTGCTAGAAGAGTGATCGAATGTAATAAGTTACATTCGGTCAGAATTAGTTTCCTGGCTTTCTTTAAATTCTCCCTTTCCTTCAAAATCATGATCTGGGACATTATTTCCGTATATAGAACGTGAGACAATGGATAATAATTATTTGCTGTAACTCATACAGTGAGATATACATCACCTTACTTATATTAACACGACTTACTTAATTACATTCCGCCACTGGAATCTACAGAAGGCCCTTGAACGCAGCGCTCCTCTGCCTCCATTTTGTGATGGTCGGTCCGTTTCCGGGTTTCTGAGAAGGGACCGATAAAACGGTGTCAGCGGGGAGTATGGCTCCGCTTGCAGGTCAAGAGTGCGGTTAAAGTTTTCTGTGGCAACCCGAAACTGTCAAAAAGTGTATCTTGAACTTATTCGGTGTTTTGCCTTCCCTGCCGCTTTTCTTAAAGGAGGTGCTTTTAGTGTACTTCGCAGCACTGACACTGTCAGCTGGAAAGTAAACAGCCCTATGCTAACGTGTTAGCTAACGCTAACTAGCTTAGCTGGTTAACCCTCGATAGCGAGCTAACGTTAGCCTAGAACGGTGGTGTTTTCGGCGGCGTTGAGTTACACCACCGGGTCCTGTCAGCACTCTCCTTTTATAGTCTTTGTTAAACATCTCCTGCGAAGATTTTCCACTCGCCATTCATGTTGTTTTGGAACAGGTGTCTTAAAAACCTCCTCTTCTTCGAGTCAGGGTAAGTTACAGCTAACTTTACTCGACCGAAGTTCTAGCTAATGGTAGCCCAAATTGTCTACCTGGGAGCGGTTAGAGCTGCAAACACACCTGCCCAGGCCTGATAAGACCTGTTTCACCCAGCGGTATGACATAACTCATACAGTCATATTTCATAGTTTAATGCACAATGTTTCTGTGTTTTTAAGTACCTACCTGAGGTCTGGAATTGAATGTTTTTATTACGATAATACATCCCTGCTCCAACTAATCGATTGGTCAATCGAGAAAAATTGAATGAGGTTATCACCTAATTGTCAGTTATTATTTAAGGTAGTTATGCTTGCTTTATGATTTTAGATTTGACAGAGTTAATAGTAATTATTTGTATAAACATTTAACAATCAGTGTATTCATGGTGTATTGTTCATTTTAAAAGTACGTTTTATATATATATATATATATATATATATATATATATATATATATATATCCTTTTAACTACTTTTTAAAGTTAGTTTAGGCTATGGGATTACTTTTAAACATTTGACAAAGAAATAGCCTGCATATGAAACGATAGTGAAAACAAAATGAAGATGCTAGAAAGCAGAAATCCGTTGTTTCAGGGGCTTAGTGCACACTCTGTGCCATCTTCGTTTATTTTATTTTATTTAATGTTACCTGTGTGAGTGTATTAGAAACCCGAAAACACACAAATAGCAACAGCTTCAGTGCACTTCCTTAACCACAAAAGCGTCGAACTTCCTCATCCACCCCCACTCAGGTTGCACAGTGTCACCCTGTTGGTGTGGGGAAAGTTTTCCAAGCAGTATTTGTTCCTGGAGTGTTGGGATGAGCAGCTCAAAGGAAACCAAACATTAGCGATCATGACCTACTTAGGATCGCACATTAGTTTGATCTTCAATGGAAAGGATTTGTCAGATTATAGAAGTCAAGGGTTAGGACCTATAATGTGTGTATAACTTGCAGTTGTTTGTTCATGTGAGTGGATGTCCACTACAAGATTACATTTAATTGTTTTCCTATTTTCTGTAAATACTAATAGCCACAAGATCCAAACAGCTCAGCTTGTCTCCTTTTTAGTTCACCAAATTATTTCCAGTACACTGAACCAGTTACAGCCATCAACTCATGATTATTTTCTTCGTTTTTAATCTGTTGTCAAGTGGTCAGTGAATAAAATATCAAAAATAAAACCAATGCCTGCTAGAGTTTCTCACAACCTGAGGTGAAGTCCTTCAAGTCATTGTTTTCTCCAGTAATCACAGACAGATGTGATATTTATAACAATATGTCACAGTGGAAGCACAGTTGAATATTAAAAAATACAAATTAATTAATTTATGAGACAAATGATATTTACACCTCTAATTTCTTAAAATATTGCATAGTGAATAAAACTTGTCCGTGAACTTTTCCTAAAGTCTTTGCAGTACAGTTGTTAAATGGGAGGGGAAATTCCTCATGGGTGGTCCAGTTAACCTCTTGCTTTACATTTCTGAACACAGTATACAATTTTAAAGAAATTAATTGGTTAAACTGTAATGATAAAACAGCTTGACTACTGCGTTAGATTGCTTGTTGGTAAAATAGGTTCAGTGAGGATGTATTTTTTTAAGGCTGTTGGAAATCGACGACATTTTAAAAAAAAAAATTCCACATTTTAGGTCAGATAATTTGATATTGTAATGGTAAGAGTTACTGATAAATAGTCATCAGTTGCAGAATGAATTTTGTCAGTCTGCTGATGATTCATACAGGATATTTTCATGTCCATCCAAACCATATAGTCACTGTCACAAAGAGACTTATTGTGTAACTTATTATAACTTATTATTTCCGCTCACTAGGCAGTTAATTCTCTCGCATAACATGGATTTAAAGTGATTGTAAATCCTGAAATGCACTATCATTGTTGTTGCACTAAATGTCATCCTAAATATTTCTATCGCATCTTCAGCAGGCAGTTTCAGTTGAATGAAGCATGCATTGTGTGGTTGGATGATTATTCTGATGGTTAGTTTAATTGTATGTCATTGAAGCCAGGTTCTTTGTGTCTGTGGCTTTAGTCCTTATGCAGTCAGCAGATCCGAAAGCATTTTCCCTCCAGTGGAGAGAGATAACCCCCCACTCTCAGTTTCTGTGCTTTTCCATTTTAGCCACATTAGTAACTGACTGGCAAGCTTGCTTGGTGAGATTCCTTTGGTTTCCCTCGGTGAAAACCTGTGTTAACACTGGGCCAGGCTGCCTGTGGAATGGAGTGGCAGAAGATGAGGGTGAGGGTGGGGTGAGGAGCCAACAATAAGACCAGACAGCTAACTGGTTTGGGGAGATCTAGTAACCTTAGTCATTGTATGCTACGCTGACCCAGTTTCAGGTAGAAAAATGTGACGGGTACGTTTACTATACAACGGTATCAGTTGGGATGTATTTTCTCTGAATAAACATATACTTTTACAGAAGTAGAAGTGACAGAAATAGGCTAGCTCAAGCTCTGGTTATGTCTTTTATTATTAAAGATGAAATGAACCCTTATTTAGGATTTAACATGAGTATCATCAGTATGTAAACATCATTTTCCATAATTTGAAACTTGGTTGGTGTTGTTTTAATGATGCCAATTTGTTGCTCCCCCTTCATCTTGACATATGTTACTTCTATTCATACTTCTTAGCCTTCATCATTTCTTCATAATTTTCGGTAATAGACCTTGTATAATTAAGTTATTAAAGTTGAATCCGCATTGTGCCAAAATGCAATTTTTTAATGCTCAGTGCTCAAGGCCAATGAATGGCTTCTCTTCTTTAGATTTATGTATATATTCTTCTGTCAATAAACTGCTATAGTAGTGGCATAGAATAAAAACAAAAAGTGAAATGTTATTTACAATTATTTCTATGAAATTTTATTGGCAACTTAAATATGACAACTGGTTGGTATAGCTTTGTCCACTCTGGGACCAGTTTTACATTGTATTTCATTTTTTTGATATCGATGTTGTATCTTTGGATTGTGTAATGCATCTGCAAGGATGTTTTGCTTTTACTCAAAGACTGGGGGTTAGTTTTAAAGATATAGGTTTGCACAGTGCACTCTTGCATTCCCTATCCAGATTCACCTGAAACTCCTGTAAAATTGACCTCCTATGTACAGTGCACTGATGTTTCCCCAGAGCTGCTTCAGCAACAGCCTGAATCTAACAAGAATGTCCTCTTCAGAGAACACACATTTGTTTCAACTGTAAAGAGCAGAATGAAGTGTCTTGGCATCTGCTTCTCAGCTTGTTTTCTCATTAAAATAGAAAAAAGGAAAAAAGCCTTTTAGTATTAAATCGCTTAATGCTAGAGCTTCACTGTTTAGTAGATCCATCACTGTCTTTTGAATGTAAAAAGGACTCGGTAGGTTTACTCTGCCAATATATGCAATGATTAAAATAATACATGCTTGCAAATGCATCAAAGCAAAGTATTAACTATTTTCACATCTCTGTATTCTGTGATTGGGTTTGTAAATTAGTTTTTAGATGTACAAAGTGAATGTTATTTCTGTGCACATAATATACATGTAATGAAAATGGCTTTAAAATTTAGATAAAGCGTATAAGAACACATCGCACTTTTACTGTATAGAAATAGTTTAAAGAAGATGGTTAAATAAAAGCTGCATTGAAGCTATTTGTTATAAAATATGCATTAACTGACTCATATGGTGTGTGTTTTGGTTTTCAGGAGTCACTGTTTGTCATCCCAGCTGAGACTGTGAGTTCAGAGGCCATTATTCCACACAGAGAGGTGCCAAAAGAGGGACAGGATGCCCATTCCTCCCCCTCCCCCTCCTCCCCCAGGACCACCACCTCCACCCACCTTCAATCAGGTCAGTGACCATCCAGCAGATCTTGCAGTCGAGTGTAAAGACCACTCAGGAGTGCATATAATGTGATGAAATAAAACTCAACAGAAGGACCACACTGTGCTGTCTTCTGTCTTGTAAAACTATGTCTTTAATAAATAATCAATTAATTTAGACAAAGGTTGAAAAACCCTTGTTATTTAAGTGGCAATTTGCAAGTTGAAAAACCCTTATGTCATTGGAAAATGTTTCCTCTTTTCCTCTGTAATTCTTTAGTTTTTCATATTTCTTTTTCTGTGTCTGCCTTAATGATTTTTAGTTATACTTTGATTCATTGTGAGTAAAAAATGTTTCATTTGCTTTTTCTCAAAATGGATAAATGTGGCTGGATTTTTAAAATTAGTAATAGACATTTGATGTTCTTAACCGTATACTCAGGGTGTTTTTCTTTTATTGAAAAAATGTACTTGTGTATTTTTATGGGCGTATTCACACCTTGAAAGTACTTAAGTCTGCTTATTTGGTTCTGAATGAATGCAGACTTTTTTTTTTTTTTTTCGTTTGAGTTGGATCACATTTTCATTACACTTTTTGCAAGTGGACCAAAATTTGTAAATGGAAGCATGCATGTAACACATTTATGCTGGCATTGGACAGAACATTTGGGCACAGGGTGAATCAGAGATGGCGGGTGAAAAGAAACATGGAGGTCCACGTGCAGTTATTGCTTTTGGAATATGCATTCTATTTTTACAGATGCAAGTTTATGAAAATCATGTTAACTGTCAAGAACAGGTCATTCAGAGCCAGTTTCATAATACGGGCATCTGACCAAATGTCATCAAGACATTCACTCTCCTCATTGGTTCACATCTGTCCATGGCTCTTGCTATTAGTTCTCTGACTACCCGTACAGCTCGGCTACTTCCAGCAGCTATGGTGGCTCATCAAGCACAAAAAGGTGCATGGTTCCTTTTTTTTTTTTTTTTTTTCTGGTTCAATCCCAGTTATATTCATCACCAGAAATGAACTGACCCAGAGTCCATTTAGAAGTGGACTGAGAAGTGTTGGTCTACTTATTTGATTTGATTCAGAGTTCACATATTTGTATTCACATCTAAAAAGGGAAAAGAAAAAAAAAATTTATTATAAAAAGTCAGGAATTTCCGGGGACATGAACTGTGATCTGTTTTAAATGGACCAAATGAAGTAGGTCTGAATGAAAGTTCATTCAATTTTGTCTGATCCTGTCCTAAGCAAACTGCAGACATTTACAAAACTGTCTCTGGCCTGTATTTCTTGGAGAGTGGATGGAGAGTGTTCAGACAGTAAATAGAAATCTTCTTGAATAAAAATGGAAGATCTACAACATCGCCATTTATCAAAAGTTGCAAAACGAGATGGTGTATCCATGTTCACCATGAAACCTCTTTTTATCAAAGTGAGACATGATATACCAGGCAGTGGCTTCAGTGTTAAGAGTTAATATAAATCATTTGGAGAAAGGCTCTTTTAAATTCAGAGAGGCTTTGTGTTTTGTGTATACTCATACACACTTTACGAACATGAAGACATATAGACAGTAATGCACCTCTGCAACACTATTTGGTGTGTTTGGACAAAGCAAACAAGTCACTTAACTTTGAGAGATTTGGAGTACAGTCACTTGTGCAGAAGAAGGCGACCTGAATCCATCTCAGCTAATGATCATATATCCATTTCTTTGTTTTTTTTTTCACCTGGCACAAACAAAATCTGTCAATATACCTGTAAGATTAGGTTCTCAACTGGCAGGAAGACACGAAGTCTGTTATGTAAACTGGCATCCGAGCCATGTGATGTATAGATTTACAAGGTCTGCTTGTCTTTTTAGTGGGACAAATTGAGTTTACTCTTAAGGGTTTTAGAGAGTAATACAATATATTCATTTTAAGCAGGAGTTGAAAAGGCTGAATGTTGTTCAAAAAGATTCAATGTCAATACTTTGGTTTCAGTGCTACCTGGTAAACAATTTTTTACGTTACTAATTTTCTGTTTTACTAAAAAGAAATTACAATACATATTATAGTATAAATCTTTACTTTTATTTTTCAGCTCACTGGCATTTTTATACATTCAAAGCAGTTTTACAATCCAAAAATTGTAAAATTATTTTTGTCCCTTCTTGATATTGTGTATTAACAGATTATCATTATTTAAAATGTAATTAATGATTCTATTGCGTGTTGCATGCTCAATTAGTCTTCATTTACTCATCAGTTCATATTAAAATGATGGATAATTGTGCAAAATGAATGTTGGTGAAGTGACGTTTTACCGCTGTTGTTAAATTCCTGGATCTCTGTTAAGACCAATCATGATAGATCATGAGATTACCCACCTATACATAACAGAAGTAACTTCAGTCTAACATTTCTTTGTCTATTTATTATTGTTTGTTTATCCATTGTGGATTTTTTTTTCCCCCTTCCAGGCGAACACGACCCCTCCAAAGTTGTCCACATCAGAGGCTAAAGGTAGAGGAGCCCTGCTGTCGGACATCTGCAAAGGCACTAAGCTGAAGAAGACCACTGTGGTCAATGATCGGAGTGCACCGGTTTTAGAGAGTGAGTGTGTTTCATATAAACTACACTAACCTCAAGTGATGAACAGCCTTGGTACTATCCTTCCAATATTATATAATGATTATTGCAATGTTGAGCTATTATATATATATAAAAAAAAAAAAAAAAAAAAAAGGGACAGACAATTGGGTAAATTCTGGATTTGTGATTTTATTTCTTTTTAGCAGGTTTATTAATTCTGTATTCAACAACACAGTAGAAATAAATCCTCCCAATTACATAAGTGGTTCAGAGGAATGTTATGTGCATTTTGTTACAATTGATAACGTTATACTCCACAGTGCACTATATCATTTATTAAAATTTTAAGACCACTCAGATTGGCCCTCACAGGCTTTCAGTCTTCTTCTGAAAACACTATCAGTGCCTCTGAACATTCAATTAAAAAAAAACTTTTTCATTTTCTGTACTTGTAGAATAAATGGTGACAATTTTCAGTCATTTTCTGATTTTTGCAAAACATTTTCAAAGCAGCTTCAGGTTCACTCTTTTCACTTACAAGTTAACCGCTGTTTACACACCTCAAACCAGTTGTCAATACAGAATGTTTACTTCAAAAAGTGTCTGATGTAGTGATAGATTTTGTCTCACCCATCTATATGAAAACGACAGTTGTCTCCAAATATTTGAATATTAAAATCTGCTGTGTTAAATTTGTCTTTCCATCTATTCACCAGAATCTGGAGGTGGAGGAGGGGGTGGTGGAGGAGGGGGCGGAGGAGGTGGAGGAGGACCCATGGGAATGGGAGGCCTTTTCCAAGGCGGTGTGCCCAAATTACGCCCAGTTGGAGGTAAATCAAAAATGTATATGGTGCTCATCATGCCTCTTTAAATGTTCTTATTTTTCATTTGAAGGTATGTTATTAGGCCTGCGCAATTCATCAAATCATAATTGCAGTATCAGCCTATACTGTTATCATTGCAAAAGGCTGCAACAAAGAACCAGATTTAGGAGGTTTTTGGGTGATCTAATTGCAGAATGGGGTTAAAAAAAAAACAAAAACACTCAACCACCATCTGCCATTAATCTCAGTCGTTTTAAATGGCGAAAGTTTAAGGATTTCTAAATGCCATTGCACATGTTTATTAATTCTTAAGTGAACAATGGTCTTGCTCTATTTTATGATTGTGACAAACTACAGGTTAAACAGAGGAACAAGTCAGAATCTCAAGATATATCCACTGAGGCTAGACTTATTAGTATTATTATTATTATTATTATTATTATTATTATTATTATTATTATTATTATTAGTTGTTGTTGTTGTTTGTAGTATTAGTAGTTGGAGGAGGAATTCCATTGCATTTTTTTTTTTTTTTTACAAATTTTTTTGAAAATTTCAGCTTAGAACATTTGTCCAACTTATTCCTTGAACACTATTCACCCAATTCTTTTTAACACATGCTCTTTACATACACCTTTCTCTCAATTTTCGCATTGTTTTAGAAATTTTTGAAAAGTTTTTGAAAAGATTGACTATTTTGGTAGTGATCAGGAGGGGGATTGTGTTGTGCAACAGGGCAGGGATATTAGTAAGCTTCACTTACTTTTTCACTTATCTCTTTATTCCTGAATGTGCACACTTCTGTACATACAGCACTACGTGGTCCACAACTTCCCTGTGTGTTTCGCTATGCCGTTGTTTCCTGTAATGTAACCATGTCTATTGCTAAGAGCATAATTCGATTCCAACATGTTGCTATGACAACATAACCAGCACCAACTCAAACCACAGCAGCAGGACAACCAGAGAAAGGCATCCCTCCAGCTTACTCAGTCGCCTGTATATGTCTGTTATTGTTCAGGGTACTTTTCTTTCATGCCATGTCCTGAACCCCACCTTCATCTTCTCATTAGATGGTTCTGCAGGGGGATCAGTTGGTAGATCTGCTCTTCGACCCCCTGGAGCCCGGCCTGCAGCTCCTCGACCCCCTACAGGCCGTTCCACCTCGCCCTCCCCAGCCAACAAACCCTCTCCACCTGAGCACCAGCGCTCCCACCGCCCGTCGCTCCCTGACATCTCCCGCCCCAACAGTGGCTCCCCCGCCAGCAGTGGGATGAAGCACAGTACCTCTGCCCCACCCCCTCCTCCACCCTTCAACAGGGGTGGCCGTGGCAATGCTCCACCTACACCCAATCAGAAAGCCTCTGCTCCACAATCTTCATCCTCTCACAGCAGAGAGAAGCCCCTCCCACCGACCCCCAACCGAGGCCCCACCCCTCCAAGCTCTGTGAAGCCTCCATCATCTTCCAGCAGACCCCCTACTGGTGGTTCCTCTGCTCCACCACCTCCTCCACCTTACAGGCCACACACATCAGTCTCCAACGGGCCTTCACATGTAGATGGGGGTGGGGCTCCAGAGCTGCCCCAGAGGCACAACTCCCTGCATAAAAAACCCACATCTGGAAGTGGTAGCCAAGGACGCAGCCATGCTCCACCTCCACCTCCATCACCCTCTCCACCATCCCAGCAGGCCAGCAGACCTCCACCACCTGCCAGAGACCCACCAGGACGCAGAACAGGTAAAAATGTCACCCGCCAAACATCTGTCACTGTATGGGGTCTGGTGGGCATCGATTGATTTACCTCACTAATAATACTTCACTGGAAATCACACTAAACTGAATATCAAATTCAAATGAGTTGTTGAATCTGGAACTGAACATTTAGATCATTCCTCTTTTTATAACCACACAGTAAAGTGTCATATCATACAGCCATAGTGCCAAACATGAACTTCATGATCTGTGCATTGAATGAGGTTATCAGCTCTGTAACAACACGGATGAATGTGTCTCACTTTATATTGAATAAGAATAATCAGTTAATGAATCAGCTTTAAAACGTCCCAGGTACGGGGACATGTCCATTCTCTGTTGGAGGAATGTTCATACGGCGGATAATGCAAGTTTCAGCTTGTTATCTTATATGTGGATGGATTCCCTCCACATGGATCGCATCAACTGCAAATTGAATGTGGAGGTACAGCACAGGGCAATGGTGTGGTTTGCTTGCCTTGTGCTCTTGCTGTAGTTTGTAAGCCAGGTTTCTACACGGATATTTAACAGTCTGCAGTTTAAATGCTATCGACAGCTGTTCCTGTGTTTTGCGAAATCACTTTTCCCATGTAGAGGATCTTCACTCATGTTACAGTATTTCAAAACGTGAAGCAGATCTGTGTGTTTAGGCCTGGCTAGATCTATGCTGTGTGGACATGTAAATGCTGTGGATGCCTTAGTCTGTCGCTTTAATGGCTTTAAAGGCTTTTGCATGTGATGATGTAGATTTAATGCCACTGCCTATAAAAAAAAGTTTTTATAGTTCTGCATGTCTTGTATAATGTAGGTATGCATTCAGAATGAAACACTTTGACCTAGTGAAACTCTTTAAGGTCGGTGATCCTGAGTGAGATGCACTTATTCATTATTTGAAGTCGGACTGAACACACCAAACAGGAAGGCGCTTGTTAGCTCGAGTTCTGTGTTGTGATTGGATGATGGAGCACATCTCCGCAAGGCCTCCTGGTTTCTCTGCATTCCTGTAGCCCTGTGGAATATTCCAGCATTCCTCTTCACATTTAGTCTCTCTACTTTCCCCTACTTCATACATTAACTCACAGTACATCACTACTATTCTCTAATCTCTATACTTTCTGCTTCTCATTGTACTAGTTTTCAGCTTGCGTTCAGGGGATGAAAGTACTGGTTTTAAGTAAAATCTGACTGTAATTTGAGTGTTTCTCTTTTTATGCTACTTTATTCAGCTACACTACAAATATTCTATTCATCTGCTGTATATGTCTGACAGCCTTAATTCCTTTCAAGATGATATAAAATGGATTATATACTGACCTTTTAAAATATAATGCACATTGCTGAAGAAAACCACTAGTTTCAATTATTTTATCTTGTAATGTCTTACAAAAATTGGTGTATGAAATAGTGATTGTTCCCTCTAAAATGGTTTTACTTTCAGTACATTTTTAAATCATCCAGTATGACACCAAAAATCAGTGACTAAAGAAAGAGTCCATAAACTCCAAACAGATGAGTGTATATATAGAGGAGTTTTTCCCTTTCCTCTCCCATTAATCATGCGATGAGGCCTCATCAGTGCCCAGTATAAAAATGGGCAAACGGGAGTTCAACCTCCAGCAGATCCAACAGCAACAGGCTGCAACAACACTGATGTTTTACCTCTAGTTGCATAATGTTATCCCCAGACCAGTGGTAATACTATGTTAATCAAACTACATTTTTCTGCTTCTTTAGATTTACTTACTATAATGTGATTTCTCAGAACTTTTACTTGTAATTATGTCCTTTTTTTTGTTTGTTTTTTTATTTTACAAAGCACAAATATTTCTTCCATCACAGTTAGAGAAAAGGTATTAAAGTGCATCAGAAACTTCATGAAAATCTGAGCATCTGATTGGTCTAGAGATTCATTGTTGTCGTCATCGTGTGTTTGTGTGTCGTCCATACAGCTCCTCAAGTGCCCTCGTCTGGATCCCGCAATGGTGGCCGGGATGCGCCACCCCCCCCACCCCCATACCGAGGCCATAGCTCTGCTGCATCAGAGCCTCAGAGCCGAATGGGCAAACCACCTCCACCTCCCTCCTCTTCCTCCTCCTCCTCATTGTCCTCTTCCCGCACACCAGCCGGACCCCCTCCACCACCTCCGCCCATTCGGAATGGTCACTCTTCCATCTCCTCCTCCAAGTCTATCATAGGTGAGTAGGAAGAGATGCAGTAACCAAACCCACTAGACCAGACCACGTTAAACCTTCAAGTTAAAGTTCAATGAAATGAGATGTTTGTCCTTCGAACCATATCTCTGCTCTTGAACCAGGATGTCACTTTATTTTTGTGTCCTTGCAAGATATTTCAGTTCCTTTCCAGTTACTTTTAATGCACAGTTTTGTTTATGATCTAAATTTGATGCAGAGGCATAAAGGTGTGACTGTGGGTAGTAAAATATTCAATAGCAGCCATGCAAATGAACCTTTCCTCTTCCTGTACTAAAACACATCTACAGATCAAGGACAGTTCCTAGATTACTGACATCAGATTCAGGCCACAGCTTTAGAATAAAATGCAATGGTTTTGTTGCCTTTCGGCCTCCCTTTTACACAGAAACTTTTTATACAACCTCCAGAGTGGAATGTTTCTCAAACGTAACAGCCAAATTCAGGTAAGCTGGGGTTTTCAGTAAAAATGCTGCACATTTCACTATCATTCAAAGTGCCATGCATGTCCCTGGACTGTAATAACAACGGTTGGTTGTACTTCTGCCCATCTGTGGAGTCCTGAGACGTTGCATCACCTACTACTGGCCTGGCTTGAAAACTACAGGGTTTATGGTGCGTTCAGTGCTCCAGTTTAAACAGGAGTCATTTTTATTTTGTTGTGTTAACCCATCAAGGAAAATGAAATACTCTTTTCAGGTGAAACATTGTCATATAAGTGGGGGCTCAGATAGACATCAGAAATATTTCACGCAATATGCGACTTGTTTATGTGAAATTGAACTCATTTTGAGGTATAATTTTTTTCCTACTTGATTTAGGAATTATTAGATATTCACCACATTTCCACCAAAAAAGCCCAACAGATAGCTTCTTTATAACTTGTTTTAAGACCCATTTTATTATTTATTTTTAAAGTTTTTTAGTTTTATATTTTTTTTATGTTTGTCTCATATATTCTATAAGATATGTGGCGTTTTACTGGATGGACTGAGTGGGTTCCAGTATTGTAACCCTTATCAGTTTTGGTATTCCTGAATTTATTTATACTAGAAGTAATAAGATACTGTTCATTGAATTCATGATACGAGTTACTTATTAGACAAAAAGTACATTTTAAAAGATCCAAAAATGTGACAATTGGTTGCTTTTTTTTTTGCATTAACATATAGCAGATTGTTTTAATCAAGTTTAACACAGAAATTAACATTTCTTTTAAAAGATCAAACAATCTGATAATTTAGAAATTACTCCTTTTCTGTTCAAGATATGGACATTGGTAGTTTTATTCTGTTCACTGTAGATTTATTTTGAAGAATTTATTGAATGCAAACTGCTTTTCAGTGTTTACGAACTAGAAGTCACTAGACAAAAAGTATAAACGTGTAAGAGCAAAGTTACCCTAGACTAGAAACAGCGGTATGGTGGCAGTTTGTAGCTTTCAGTTGTTACTTCAAAACCATTATCTGGGAGTAAAATGAGAGGCTAGAATCTGTGACCATACTCTGTCATTTTTGCAGCAACGTCATCATACATATGTGTTGAGGATCAGTTCATTTCATAGTACATATAACTGATACATAAGTGACTGCTTTAACATGCCGGCTGTACCTTATTTGTTACAGTGTCAGATGCAGACTACATATTTAATTGATGTGGGAAAAGCATTTCTAAAGAGGTGTCAAATCAGAGTCCTTAAATGAACCACATAGACACAGCAGATTGGCTACTCTGTCTCCCAGTGTCAGAAATGTATTGCACCGCTTTGAGAAACGCATCAACCAGATCAACACACAGTAGTGATTAGAAACCGCTCCATCATGTTGATGTCAGTCCATTTAACAGGTCGAAGTTAAGCTCAGTGATAAGGAGCTGCTCTGTGAAGGTTTCCTCTGGTCTTTGAAAATGACCTTTTTTTCCTCTTTGGCTTTTTTCCCCTCCTCTCCTCTTAGATGATTTTGAATCCAAATTCAACTTCCACCCTATTGAAGATCTTCCACCTCCAGAGGAGTACAGGCCTTTCAACAAGATCTACCCCAGCAAAAACAACAAAGGTAATAGGTTGTTTGACTATTTTCACTTGGGTATGGTCTGCTCTATTAAAATTATCACATACAGACATCTTCTCTTCATCGCTGTTGTTAAAGAACAAGTCTTAAAACTGAAATAAAAGGAAGACAGAAGATGATGTGTTCCCAATTTACTCTGATTAAGAATTGTCATTTTCAAGCCAGGTCTCACATTAAGAGGATTGTGATGTTTGGAGTACAATAATAGTAATGTATAGTGAATTATGTGATGTTTGGATGGATATGACTCACAAATCACAGTATTGATAACATAACAGAAACCTGAAATTGACATCTGCCTCTGATTACCTTTTTTTCTGTTCGTGTTGGAAATTGTCACTGTTTTCAGAAAATGTATGTGTAGCTGAAGATATTTATTTCCAGGTTCTTGTCAGCATTTTGATTTCAAAGGAGCCCTCTGGTTTATTTACAATTAACCCTGTGTGTTTCCACCTTCCAGTATTAGTTGTTTCTCAGTCAGTTTGACATGCGACCATAACCCTACCAGATTTTTTACTATACAAAGACCTACCGACTGCTAGTACTGTCACAATGAAATGTTGATGATAAATTATCAGCAAAATAATTGATAATAATGATTTGTGCATTTTATGCCACCAATTTTATACATTGTACTAGACACATACATGCACACAAACTATATATAAATATATATGGAAAGAAGTATTTTGTGAAAATGTGTAAAATCACCAAATGCTGCTGTAGTGTGAGATCTGACCTGTGGTTACCTCTGTCCCTCCTCCCGCCCTCAGCCATGATGAGAGGAGCTCCTCCAGCACCACCGGTGGGCAGGTGAACCAACCTCAGCTCAGGACTTGAACTCTCTGTCAGTCGACTTGATGGACAGTCAAGGGGGAGAAGAGGCACTCACACACTAACACTAAACCACCAGCTGGAAGCACAAAGTCAACACTACCCTGCTCGATGCTCACCTTCTGTCTTTGCACGAGAGAACAAAACCACTTGGAGGTGAGGAACCAGCATGACTTCCTCTGCAGACTGAACGTAGAAGCTTCATATCAGGACCAAACTCTGAAAACTTCCAAATCTGTGCATTCCATCTTTATTTTTTACCATATTCATAATGGTGATGATGTTTTTCATAATTCTGAATGACATTTTTTATTTTTTTGTTTTGGGGGAACAAAATCAGTGAAAACTAAGTTTTCAGTGGTAAAATTCCATGGATGCCACAGATGTTTTAATTTTAGTTTTTGTCTTAAATGGCCATTCCTGCAGTGCCAGGTGA
Source organism: Ostorhinchus rueppellii (assembly GCA_030068375.1). Classification (NCBI taxonomy): domain Eukaryota; kingdom Metazoa; phylum Chordata; class Actinopteri; order Kurtiformes; family Apogonidae; genus Ostorhinchus; species Ostorhinchus rueppellii. The sequence continues at coordinate 24,021,239 of JAQQZY010000001.1, forward strand.
CGGTGCACTCGACTCTACTCTCTTCATCAGTGTGCCAAAGGTGTGTGGAATCTAACAAGCTGCACAGAGTCGGGACAGTTTCCATAGATGTCCGATACATGTCTGACATTTTTCAAGTTTCTTCTCGGATAAAATGCATGCCAAGTGACGACAGAAGCCTTGCCTGATTATTTTTACAGTTGGAGAGAGGCACTGTTTTTTGCCGAATTTTCCAATTCTTTGTATTTGGGTGTTTTATTTTTCCATCTTAAAATGTTAGTTTGGATCATTTTAAGTGTCGTTTTATGATAAACTTGTCAGTGGTCAATTAATCACCTACAATAGATGATGATCAGCACATTGCTATTTCAGAAGCAGACGAGAACTAAAACTAAACGTACTGCTTTAGATGAGGGCTTTAGTCAAATGTATTTTGGATCCAGAGTCCATTTCACTTTAGGAGTGTGCTTTATTTACAATATTAAATAATATTTTATAACCAGACCTCCATGACAAAATCCATAATTTTACCTCACAGCACATGGGAGTCGCTGGTCGACAGCTGCCCTGATTGATGTGTCTGGTGCAGAATGTTGTTCAGAAATTCTTAATTCTAGTATTTAACACTAACTATATAAATCTCTAACATTTCTGTACACAAAAAAGATTTTGTTGCATTTAAAATCTTATCTGTACAAAAGATAGCTCTGAAGATCTTATAAGAAGTGTGAAATTGTATAGTGATTATATAAAATTCAAATATTCATATTCATGGAGTGAAAATAGTGTTAAAAAAAAACTAAACGAAGGTTGCAAAAATACATTTTTATTGATGCTATAGATTGTTTAGCTTTAATTCTCCTGCTTCTTCAAACAGGTTCTGTGCTGACTACAGTAGGTAATAAATGTATTGACAGTTGATAAATACATCATAAAACCCCACTTAAGAAACACAGACTATACTTTTAAGGGGATGTTGCACGGCAGTTTAACTGCTAAACCGAGACACTGTGCATGATGTATTTGCACCCTGCAATCAGGATTTACATTCATGATGTGACAAAAATCTGTGTCTGATCAAGTGTAGTTCACATAGCCAGCATCTTTGGAAAAACACTGTTTTCTGTGTGGGCTACAGCACAGGCCAACACTTAATCATTAATGACTTGTTTACTGGATGTATAG
>JAQQZY010000001.1:24030099-24043210 GCA_030068375.1 Ostorhinchus rueppellii
AATTCTACGTCCAGTTGACCTGATTTCAACACTGTGGATGAACAATGACCTGGATGAATGAGAACCTTCACCGACAGTAGTGTAGATTGTCTTTGTATATTACAGTTATGGTAAATGGACTGCACTTATCTAGAACATTTTCCACACCTTCATGGTGCCCTCAAAGTGCTTTACAAAGCCTCACACTCACTCATACACCAGTAGGCGGCTGCTGCCAGATCTACCGGGAGCATGTTAGGGTTTTATGTCTTGCTTGAGGACACTTTAAGATGTGGACAACCCGCTCTACCAACTGAGCCACAGCCGCCTCATAAATAAAGTTAAATAGTACATGGTAATAAAAAGATGCAATGTCTGGAATTTGTATGAATAGATTGTGTTCGTGTTGTGTTCAGGTAACGCACAAGATGCCCAGTACTCGCTCTCAAGGCCGAGACCAGCCCATGCTGCAGTTTCCCCGCCGTAGATCCTGCAGGACGCCTGTTCGATCCAAGACGCCCAAAGTGGAGAAGTCTCTGGCTCCATCACCAGCCAAGTCTGAACCCCAGACCCCGGTTTCATCCCTGCCCCAGATCGGACCGCTCTCCCCGAGACGTCAGACCAACCAGCCTATTGTACTTTCACCCAGGCGCCTGGCAGAACAGCCCACTCCTCTGTCGCCCAGACGCTCTGCTGCTCTGCGACCATCGTCCTCTCCAAACCCCCACATCCGACTTCCTCTGAGCCCCAGAAAACGCACAGGTAAAACAAAAAAACCGAAATTAGTCTTGTATAAAGCACTGGGAAGTCACATTTTGAGTAGAAGTACAGGAACCCTACCAAAAAATGACATCGGTAGAAGTTCAAGTCACTAACTGAATTGTTAAAGTCTTTAAGTATCTAGTATTTACTGTACTTATATCAACAATTAAATGTACTCAAGTAATGAAAGCAAAAGTACAAACAAAGGCAGTCAGTGTTTTGAATATTACACTGCTGCTCACATCAGCAGGTGGAGTGTGGACTGTCATTTGCACTTGTTCATTATGCGATTAGGACCAATGTCAAATAATCCTCCTGACTTTGTTGTAGCCACTGGGAAGCTTAACAGTGAAAACACCAAGTTTCCCATAATTAATTACTTTTTTTGTTTGTAATGATACCGTGCAGTAAAAATGTACGGGAGTAGACGTATGTAATCGAGTTAGGAAAAGTAGTGAAGTAAAAATGAAGGTAAATGGAATCAAAAATACTCAGTAAAGGACACATTCAGTAGTGAAGTATTATTTGGTTACTATACAACGCTGAAAAAAAACTGTATTAGGCCAACGTGTTGGTGTTTCACAGGCATAATCCAACTATGATCAGACACAAGAGGTTGAAGAATAATGTCTTGTGGTTTAGTCTGACACATTGAGGGAGAAAAGGTTGGTGTATGGGATGAAATGGACTGAATTATTCATGTGAAGGCCCAATCAGTTCACTAGAGTTCTGCACGCATTCTCTAAACTGTAGCTTGTTTCTTTGAAGGAGAAGATAATGGCTGTAACCTCGATGCTACTCTTGGGTCACCGCCAAAGCAGAGTAAACCAACGCTGGCTTCACCACGAAGGCTTGGCTTCGATGAGAACTCGCCGTCGTTGGCCCGATGTCAGCTGGCTCCACTTTCACCACGACAGCCCAGCTGCAGGTCGTCACCAAGGCGGCAGGAAACACCTGCAAGTAGTCCAGCCCAACAAAACTCAGAAAAGAAGCCTCCAGTTGTTCGACTCTTTGCAGAAAGTAAGAAGTCTCCCAACACTCTGGTGGGACTGGTTTAGTGCAGTACAGATGACCTCCATTGGGTTCTGTTTGATCTAAAAGTGAGGATGTGTTCCAAGTCTCTGTCTGCTCCTCTCCTTCACCAGAGTCCAGGTTCCAGAGTGTGAAGCAGGCCCTCCACACCGCTGTCCCTGAACGCCTCTTGTCCAGGGAGGAGGAGCGGGCGTTCATTCGCTGCTTCCTGGAGGAGAAGGTCCTGCAGCAGCAGCCGAGCAGCCTCTACATCTCTGGAGCTCCAGGAACAGGAAAGACAGCCTGCCTCAACTGCATCCTGCAGGAGATGAAGGTAAAGAGAGCTTCATGCATCTCTGGACATTTGTGGTTCAGAAAACTGGGATTCCTGGAGCGTTAGTGACATCTAATGGAGAGTTTAATTCACTGTCTGAGAGTAAACGGTTGCATAGTTCAGTGCATGTTGATACTGGATGCAGTCACCAAGAGCTCTGCCAACGGTAAAATATCCCACCAGAGATCCACTTATGAAGCACATCACCAAATGAAGTTAAACTGATAACAAACTTAAAAAAAAAACAGCAAAGATTTAGAATTAGCTGAAAACTAAATAAGAATATATCCACTTCTAAAATGCATTTGCTTGTAGGGGTCAGAAGGCTGTACTTGATGAGTTTTTATGTTTGTTTATGCTTTTTTTTTAATGCTATATGCATTTTTATATTAGTGTTTATACTGTAAATGTATTCCTTTGTGGAAAAGCCCAAAATGGGACATGAGTTGTAAACTAACACAATCCCATATACTCTTTATGCAGAACATCACATGTTCTATATGTCCACTGTGTTTCACTGCAATATCCATGATAAATAAATAAATTGGGTAAACTATGGAAAATATTTATTCAACAAAGTACAAGCCATATTTCACCTTTTTAAGAATTGGAACGGACTGAGCAGCTGTATTAAGTCTTACTTTGCTGTGGTTGGTTTTTCCTGAAGTTAACACACTTACTGTCAGAAGTGATTTTCAGATTTAAAGTTGTTAAACATCAATCTTTCCTCTAATTTAAACTTTTACTGTCGTATGTGTGGTTCGTAGGAGTGCATATCAGTGTAAGTAAATATGTTTTGTAATGTTCCTATAGTCTTTTTTTTCCTTTTCTTGTAAATGTAAATCTTCCTCCAAAATTTTGGTAGTAGCTGCTACGTTGTGAAACACTGCAGGTTTGTTTCTTGATGATTATTAAATCCAACTTTACTAAATATTTTACTGTAATCCTAATTAATGGCATGCTGAAAGACATGAAAACTGTCTGACTCCAGTAGAGTTTGCCATCTGTACTCCTGGTTGCGTCTGTGTACATTTGTTTGACCAGTGTTGTCTTTCCCATCAGGCCGAGCTGTCTTCGGTGCAGACGGTGGTGGTGAACTGTATGAATCTGCGGAGCTCCCACGCCATCTTCCCTCTGCTGGCCGACAAACTGCGAGCATCCGGTGGACAGAACGGTTTACAGAAGCTCCTGACGTCTCCAGGCCCCTCAGTGTGAGTAACGTCCACAGGGACGGAGCGTTTCATAGGGACAGGGTCTCTGGAGGCTGACGTGTATTCATTCAAGGCTTTTATCCTGGAATATACGGACAAAAGTATTGAGACATGTTGAAATCAGGTGTTTCTTTTCTAACAGGGGTCTGGGCTCCAAAACGGAAACGATTATAGTTTTATATTATAATAAATATCATTGCATTGGTTAATTTAGTTAAAATTATCTTTGTTTCCAAAGTGCCTCGGATAGTTTTACTTAATTTCTCTTATTTATTTATTTTTTTTAATCTGACTAATTTTAAATGTTCTTCCTCTAAATTTCTAAAATATTTGTGCTCTGACTAAATAATTTTCTGCTACAACTAACCATCTACAAACGTCTCCCATTAAACTTCAGGGAAATATTCTTTATCTCACATCAGCATGAACAGGATGTTACGAGCTGTAGTTATTTGTCCATATAGTGCACAGGAGTCAAACACGCGGCCCAGGGGCCAAATCCGGCTCTAGACAAGGTCCAATCTGGCCCCTAAGATGAATTTGTGAAATGCAAAAGTTACACTGAAGATATTAACAATCGAGGCTGTTCAAGTCATTTCAGATCAATTCAATTTAACAATCAGACCAGTAAAAAAAAAAAGTAAAATTACACAAATGTTTACATTTACAGACTAGCCTTTTTACAAAAAAATGTGAATAACTTGAAATCTCTTAATAGAAGTATGTGGAATTTTACTAATATTCCACCTGTTATTTAATGTTTTTATTTGTAATTCCACTGTGATCTGTATGTTGTAATGCGTATGTATTAATGATAAACTAAAGCATAATAGTGTTAACATTGCACTTATTTTACTTAAGAATTTTCAGTTTGTTCATGTTATGTTTGAGTACAATTTGTAGATGTAAACATTTTCATTACAGAATTCTACTTTTTTCACCCAATTCTCATTCTATTATTTATATTATTTCATTGGTCCGGCCCACTTTCTACCATATTAGGCTGTATGTGGCCCCTGAACTAAAATGAGTTTGACACCCCTGTATTTTTGTGGTAGGACAGTTGCTGGTAAAACCTGCCCATTCCTGTTGGAGTGCATGTGACTTGTAGTGACTCCATCCTCTTACTTTTCAGGCTGCTGGTTCTAGATGAGATGGATCAGCTGGACAGTAAAGCTCAGGACGTCCTTTACACCATCTTTGAGTGGCCGTACCTGCCCAAGTCTCGCCTCTGTCTCATTGGTAAGAGACGACTCCTGTTGATGGGTAACCTTTGACATTAAAGTCTTGTCCTTCACTGAGTCCATTTACATCCACACTAATACTCTGGTCATTGTCTGATTTGTGGCGTTATCAGATTATTCAAGTGATCATGTAAACGATACAACTGATCTGTGATTATGATCAGATTAACACACCTGGATTTGTCTTCATACATGTATACCGGTTAATCATCACAATCACTTTTGCATTTGCACATGTGGAAAAATGATCAAAATTGTAGAAAGCAGAAGTTGCATCGTCAAACACGAGTGGAAGAGAATAACAGGAAGTTCGAATCTACCCTCTGAACGGTTCAAAGAACTCCAATAATGGACTGAAACGCCTAAACTGGGGTTTATCAGTTATCACGTTTGTGAAGTGCATGTAAACGCATCATATGAGATGATTACAATGATCTGATTACCAACAGTTATCAGATCATCATGATCATGTAAATGGGGTCAGTGTTTCAGTTGCTCATCACTTTGTGGGTGATGTCGCAGGTATCGCCAACGCTCTGGATCTGACGGACCGCATCCTTCCGCGGCTGCAAGCTCGGCCTCACTGTCTCCCCCAGCTGTTGAACTTTCCTCCATACAGTCGACAGGAGCTCACAGCCATCGTACAGGACAGGCTGGCACAGGTACCAAAAGAACACCCCATACCTCTTTATTTTTACTTCACGTGATGGTGTTTACTGACCTGCCCTTCTGTCTTCAGCTTTATTGTAAATGAGGCCAATTCTTTCATATAGTCTTTGATGAAGTTAAGGTTGGATGAATGTACCTCTGTCGTCCCCTCAGGCGTCGGCTGAAGGCATCATGGATGCCTCCGCAGTTCAGTTTTGCGCCAGGAAAGTTTCTGCAGTTTCAGGGGACGCCAGAAAAGCTCTGGACATCTGCAGGTAAATATAATGGTCAAATAAAAATGTAATTCCATAGGAGTCTGTTCATTTTTTCACTCAATGGGCATTAAAAGTAGTTTTTGCTGGAATTTTCTGTCTGTGTTTATTTGAACTCTAGTCTGACATTTTGGGCATTTTCTTACTGATGAAAGAATAGATGTATTCAGTAAAGTTCACTTATTATATGAAAAGGACAAAACTTCTAAATGTTAAACGGTTCATTTTGTATTTTCAATATTGTAGTGATAAACGCCTACAGATGATCCAAAAGATTCATTTTCACATACATTCTGCAGAATACTACAGGTGATTGGTACAGCAGAAAACTGGTTGATTGAACTCCTTTCTTCTCCTTTTTCAGGAGAGCAGTTGAGGTTGTCGAGTCTGACGAGCGAAAGAAAGGGTCCGATCCCAACGCTGAAACTAAAGGTGAGTCGACTTTATCCTCCACTCATGCTGCCTTCACGTGCTATGAAGGTGATCCGTTCAATTTACTGTGAGCTGCTACTTGGGTAAAACAGTTTTACACATTAATTCATCTGCTACAGCATTTTTTGTTTTTGCTAATTGTGCAAAAATGATCAGCAGAACGTTAATAAAAATGTATAAATGAACACAAATTTGCCATTCTTTTTTGCCTTGTTGAATCATTCAGATGTTATTTTCATGGGCAGCTTGTGGATCAAAATACATTTTTCCAGTGTAAAATGGGACACAAGGGGGTGTTCTTGTGCAATTTTCGAGTTCATAATATTCCCCATAGCTCTCACAGCACATGAAGGCAGGACCAGTCTATAGTTTAATGTGTTTATGAACTGACACCAGTGAGGCTTTTATTCACACCATCTGTTTGTGGCTGTCGCAGCGTTGCGGGTCAGCGTTCCTCAGGTGGCTCGGGTTCTGTCGGAGGTCTACGGCGATCGCATGGCGTCTCAGAGCGAGGGAGAGAGTTTCCCTCTGCAGCAGAAGCTGCTCGTCTGCTGTCTGCTGCTGCTCATACGTAACAGAAAGAACAAAGACGTCGGACTGGGGAAGGTGAGAGGAACGGCTGCAATATTTACAGGCACATTTACAACTGGAAAACGCATGTATTTACCACAGTGTAAAATAAGTTTTAAAATGAAATTAGCTCATGGATCCATGCAGCAATAATGTCCAATTACTGGAAAAGGCTAATTTGTTGACTTAAAAATCCTGCCTAAATGTTTGTTTCGCAGTGAAGTGGAATTTTATCTCGTCTAGGGGCCACATTCAGCCCAGTTTGATCTGAAGTGGGCCGGACCAGTAAAATATCATTTATTATAACTTATAAATAAAAACGACTACAAATGTTTTATCCTTATTGTAGTGCAAAAAGTAAAATTACAACATGAAAAGGTTTGGATTCACCAACTACCCTGTCCTATTGCATTGTTTTCGTAACGTAATTTAACTTTTTTCTCACTAAAACAGACCAAAATTTAGATTTTCTGTTATTTTGACAGTATTGTGCTGTTCCAGCCCACTTAAGATTACTTTGGACTCTGTGTCGCCCCTGAAGTAAAATAAGTTTGACAGCCCTGATGTAAATAATCCAGAAGGCTTCTGAGCAGAGAAGATTTTTGGGTCGACACAAAGTGAATAATAAAGCGACTTCATCGTGGAGCCTCTGAACTGACACCTGTTTGTGTTCCAGCTCCATGAGGTCTACAGCCGGCTGTGTGCTCAAAGGCACGTGGGCGGAGTCGGCCAGGGGGAGTGCCTGTCGCTCTGCGGTCTGCTGGAGAGTCGAGGAATCTTTGCCTTGAAGAAAGCCAAGGAGGCTCGACTCACTAAGGTACAGACACCGCCACAATAAAAGCATTTATTCACATCTGTAAAGACAAACCTGTACAACAAACCAAAATGACTGAAGTCTGTTGGGTATTTTGGTTCAGGGTTCGTACGGGCGATTGAAATGCTTGAATTTCAATGTTGTGTTTTCAAGGTCTGAAAAGTGCTTGAATTTTAAAGTGCTTACAGTTATAACTGATTATCAGTTTATTTTTAATATCACCCATACCACTTTAGAGGTGAAGTCAAAGCTACTTACAGAGAGCAGAAACATTTTGAAAAATAAAAGTTTATATCAAATAAAGAAAATGTTGGTACATTTTTATCTTAGTCTTTGTTTCTGTGTGTGTGTCCAAAGAACACCTATTTTGGATAAAACCTTTTTTTAATTTTCAAACGTTTTGCCATTATGAAACCATTTTAGATGTTTATAGCATGATACGGCGTACATGACTATGATTAAAGAGTGAAAATTATATGTATTCCTGTATATATGTATTTTACCCCAGCGACGCTGTGCTGGAAAAATTTGAAATGTGCCTTAAAAGTGGTTGAATTTTACCTTTAAAATATGAGTTGGAGAACAGCCTGTCTGTTCTGTGACTTACAGACTAATGGTTACTATGGTATCATTTCTGCATGTTTTTGGATCAGTGTCAAACTTTCAGCTCATTAGTTTCTAATGGCCTTTCGTATACATACTTATACCCTGACCCTGTTTTTGTATAGAAGTGGTGTCCTCCAGTCAGCTGATACTGTAGTAACTGAACAGGTTTGTGTTTGGTCCTGTAGGTTTATTTGAAGATCCAAGAGAAGGATGTTGAAAACGCTCTGAAGGATCGAACTCTTCTCGGCAGTATCTTGGCTGCAGGACTCCCCTGATTCATCTACGTTTATTTATTATGTTTATATCTACTTGTGAAACTGAGTGTGTTGCTCATGATTTTTAAAGATGTCCAGTTTTTATTCTCGTTTGTGCTGAGAAGTTGTTTTTTGACCATATTCACAAAAAGTATACTTTTTTTTTTTTTTTCCTTGAGCTGATGAAATTCAGTTTTGAGTCGATGATGAATCTGTAGGTCAGTTAAGAAATGACAGCATTTGTTTCAGTTTGGAAATTATTTAATTTTGTGAATAAACAAATGTGTAGACCTTTTTAATCAGGTTTTGTCATGTTTCCTCCTTTTTCCCATATTTACTGCTTAAGAATTTGATGTAAACCTCTCCCAAATGTCCTGGACATTTTGCACTTCGTTATGAAAGGTCATATTTTTCACAATTTGTAAGAATTTGTCACTTCAAAGGTGGTTAATTTTTGCACTATATTTAAAAAAAAAATTCTGACCCAGCCACTAAAATCAGCAGACAATGGAAAATGATGACACTGACCCTTCTCTGAAGTGAGTTAAAAAAATGCTCACTGGCATATTTTGGCATTTGGCCAGTACAAAAAAAATGAATCAATTTTGCTGTTGGTCTTTGACGTAGGCCAGACTGCCAAAATAAGAATTAAATTTAAATTTTTATGGAGTATTTTTGAAGACTTTTTGTTTTGTTTTAAACATTACAAACATGGTATTTAAAGGGTTAAAAAATATGACTGCTATTGAGTATTCTGTATTTATTTATTTTAAATTATGGCTTAGGTTGGTGAAAGGCAAAAAGGTTAAGAACACTGTATGGGGGAAAATAAATTGACATTGCTGCAGCAGTGTACAGATGACACACTTTGGTCAGGATGGACCTGTGTGGATGGGATGGAGAACACTGGACTCCCATGAGTCAAGGACCCACCTCTGAGTCAAAACCTACCAGCTGAGGAAGCCTCGTTTTAGAGGAATTAGAGAAAAAAAGGAAATGTAAGACTTGATCTGAAGGTATTTAGGGAAGACTCCTAGCTTGTAGAACAAAATAATCCTATTAAGTATGAAACAAATCTAATCAGATTTAAGTTTATTTTTCATTCTCTGACTACTTTTTTTTCAGACTGAGTCCTTGATTCCTGAAATGTCTTAAAACTGATTCAAATGTTTATTCTGTTGGTGTTTCATGTCTTTGTTAATACTGACCATACGTCTTCTGCCTGTGATGGCTCTTCAGTTTTCATTCTTTCTAACCACAGGCCTAGATATGAACGTTTACTCTGTCGGTTTGAGTCTGTATGTTTTGTAACCTACTTTATCTCTAAGAATACCACAAGGTACAGCATGACCCAACTCCCTAAAATTTCCCAGGATGACTTCATCCTTACATTCTGTCTGTTCCTCTGATGCTCTTTCTTCTGCTTAGTGACATCAAACATCATATTAACCAATCCCATGTAAACTTAGCACAGGCTACTATAAGTCAGACCTCCTGGATTAGGTCAGAACTGAATTCTGAGAGAAGGCGAAGCTTCATCTGTCAGTTTCTCACTTGCGCACAATAAAGGATGGTCTGATTTATTTTTATTTAACCAGGCAAGTCATTAAGAACAATTCTTATTTACAATGACAGCCTGCATTGACAACCAATCCATTCTCCACAAAGTTCTTCATTTACGCCTCCGTGACACCCCTCATTAGATATGATTGTATTATAAGGTGATACTCAACAGGACAGACTGGGGTAGATATTAATTCAGGCCAAAACTTTGTGTAAATGTATGTTCATGTTGATGTTTGCAAGCCCCAATTTGCTTAAAAGCACAAACCTTGATTAAAAAAACCTTTAACGTAGGTGTGTTTGTTGAACACACTCATCTTTTCTGCTGTTCTCTAGTGACTGCTGCATCTAAAAACCTTAAACCGACAACTGAAAACTCCCACATGTCACTAGTTGCATCAAAATAACTCTAAATAATGTTCCCAGAATGTCAGGGAACAGTAATGAAATTAATTGTATTAAAAAAAAAAAAAGCTGTAGAACACACGATAGTGAATGAACAGCCTTTTGATACTTTAAAGTGTAAATATGTAAATGTTTCAGAGGAGGGTTTAAGACCACACTGACCGCCTTTCTGATGGGATTAAAGGGTTAAAGTGTCAGCTCAGAGGGATTTACTGACCTGTAGGAAATCTGAAGTTTAAAGCAGCTGCTTCTTGAACAGTTGGAGGGAGGAGGAAGTTACATGTGGAATATGTCACTGAACCACTGTTAACTTTGAATATGTGCGCTTCTATGAAAATGGGTTTGTTTTGGTACCTGGTACTTCTCCAGCTTTTTTAGATCCAATAATAAAAGACCATTTTAGACATATTTCCCCCCAGGATGTACCTAATGATGACCTCAGATAAATACAATAAAATTACACTCTTGCTCTGAGCAAAATGAATGAATTTTTGATAAAATATTGGGGCCAAAAATAGAACCAAAATTGGGACATGAAAAGCTGCCGAGGTGTCAGTGCATTTGATCTGGAAAACATGGCTTGAAATAGTCTTATATACCGCTATAAATAAAGACACTGTGATAAATTTGACGAACCTAATGGTTTTTTCACAAATCTCAGTCTCATTCCAGGTTTCGTGTGTAACCCATCGTGTCCACTGGCGTTATATACAGAACCTGCCCATTTAAACAAATAAACTGTGAATGATTTTTCAACAGCAGCTATTTTTTGAAACATAAGAAGTGAGAAGCTTCTGAATGCAGAACTTGATGTAACTTAAATATTAAACATTTGTGATTAGATAAGTCTGAGTAGTGATGGTTTTTTTTTTCTTGTTTTTTGGTCATGCGGTGTATAATACAGACAATTTAGAGCAGGAAAAAGCCAGTATCATCACACCTCACCCCTGATAAACTTACTACAAACATGAAAATGAAAGTCAACAAAAGACACAAATATAATCTATTCAATCATGATTTTATTCAAATATGTTTTTTCACAGCAAAGCCTTAAAAGTGATGAAAATATATACTGTGCATGTTTTCAAATACAAATACAGTGACAAAAATGTAAACAAAGGTGGAGATAAAATATGTTTAAATATCCAGATGTATGACACACGTCATATAACCTTATGCATAGTGAGGAGAAAACAGCAAGCAGATCCTTCTCCACACGTATAGCTTATATATAGACCTTTATATATTTGAATCTTCAATTCAATAATCCAGTGAATAATAGCTTGAATACTTTCAGTGATTGTCTTAACATTCAAATCGACTCCAAACTCTACGTATTTGTACAAATAAATAAATAAAGCACATAAATTATCTAAAAAAAAAAAAAGACAATCTGCAAATATAATTTTTAGAGCAAAGCATGTTCAGTTTTTGTCTTAATATGTTAGATTTTACTGTATTTTTTTTTTGTAAGAGCATCATTAAAACTTGAAAACAAAGGTAGTAGTTAATCCAGGAGAAGATTCAGATGGTGGCCTAGAAAGACCAAATCTGTCTATTAAACTTATCAGGTGTTTTGGTTAAACCAGAAAATAAAACCACTAACAGGAGGTTTTATTATTATTTTTAACCAAATAGGATTAAACAAACTGAATCATGTAATTCAGTTCATTATCAGCAACATTTAACTGTTGAAAACGATCACATTCTTCCCATCATTTCCCTTTAAAGTGAGCAGAAACAAACCAATAAAACCAAACACAAACAATCAAAGTTCATCAATACTTTTTCACATTCGAAGTGATGAGACTCAGCCGGTGCGAGATAAATAATGCTGATCTGCATTCGATTTTTCAAGCCTGATCAAACATTTACACGTGAAATACAACTCGTAAAGACACAGAATTAGCCCTCGGGTTTAGTCACAGGACGTGACGTTGACATTTTTACCGTTTTGTATTTTACATTAAACTATCAGACCAACAACACAAACTTGACGACACTAAAGCCAGTTTGTACTTTCCCCTCACAGGATTTTACATCATTTTCCAGTTAAAACACATACATTTAGCATCTGAATACCCACTACTGATTAAAAAAAAAAAAAAAAAAAAAACCAAACAAACAGCAGCCATGAGAAGGAATGAGGTGAGGAAATGCACTCACAATTAAGTCTATGTAAACGTTGTCTTTTTCTAATTTATTCCATCATTGTTTACAGCTTTGGAAATAATCATTACACCTGTGTGACAGAGCGGTGAAACGTCAACATTTGTCATTTCTTATGTAAAATCTAAAAGCAAAATCTGTCCAAATGTACAAAAGAAATATGCTGTCTTTACATCAGTGATAACATAAACCCAATTTTCCCAGTAACAAGTAACATAAATGAACAGATGGTCTAATAAATATTTCCAAAGTTCTAATCACCAAAATTCAAGAAAAACTAATGGAGAGATTTCATTGGGAAATTATGTTTTTTCCATAATAAACTCCCCAAGTTTCCTTTAAAGAACTACTTATTAATTTGACATCAAATAGAAATAAACTGGTTCAATATTCAATTTATTCTGATTATTTTTTCCATTTATTGAAGTGAATGTTTCTCTGTGCACATGTGAAATTAAGTAGAAGTTGATGATTAATTTCTACTAAATTACATCTTCATTAGGAAACAACCAGAAATAAGTATTAAATAACATCTTCTCATTGATCTGAATTAAAACAAACAATATGTTTATTAGAAGCAGAAACAACAACAATTCTTGACTTATGAATGTATGAAATAAAGCATCACAGGTTAAGCCACGTTGTTGGATGATGAACGGTTCTCAGCCGTAACAAATAGAGTAAATTTAATGCTCAAATAGACGCCTTTTGTCCTTAACCCTAGAGCCCTATCGCTGTATCACTGGGTGATTTTAACCCAAGCAAATGTATTTACATGATTTTCAATATGTTGTGTTTGTCTGAGTGTCAGTGAGTCTGTGCCTTCACCAGGGAAGT
>JAQQZY010000001.1:24084705-24101313 GCA_030068375.1 Ostorhinchus rueppellii
AGCTGCATGAGGTCATTCACCGCCATCTAGTGGAGGAAAGTACTAACACTACCTTAAAAAAAGTACAAACACTACCTGAAAAAAAAAAAAAAAAATTACAAACACTACCTTAAAAAAATATACAAACACTACCTAAAAAAAAATACAAACACTACCTTAAAAAAATATACAAACACTACCTTAAAAAAACCCAAATATAAACACTATCTCGGTCTGCGCTCTCCGAGTGCTTTTCTAGTTGTTTATTGTTTTGTGTGTTTCTGTTGAGTCATAAGTAGGTCATGGTTAATATGGGCAGAGACATTAATATACAGGTGGCAGCTCACCTGTGCAGATGATGAGAGAGAGGGTGAGCAGGGATGCTGTACTTTCTTATTGATCGCTATTTTCTTTGACCACTGTGATCAGTTTAATTATTAGTTTGTGCAGGTTCTCATAAGTTGATTATATTCCTTTTCATTAATAAAAAGTTAAGCTTATTTCTTTGAATCGCAGTGATTTTTCCGTTAAGTGCGTCACACAATAGGAAGCCCCATTTTCAGCCTCTCACCGACTTGTTTTTTGTTGAAGTTGCTACAATCCTTTTACAAAAAATGTGAAGAACCTGAACAAATTTAAACCTAAAATTTTTTGGAGGAATAAGTGCATTCTGCCTGATACTAAATGTTTTATGTAATTGTAATCTATAAGTTCTAATGTACATGTGTAAATGATAAACTGATCATCTGAGGCAGAATATTAGTAAAATGCACTTGCTTTTCTTAAAACATGTCAAGTTATTCATGTTATTCAGATTTTTAAGGGAATGTTGTAGATGTTAACATTATCGTAATGTAATCTGACGCTTTTCACCATTATTATTTTACTGGTTCGGCCTACTGGAGTTCACATTGGGGTAACTGTGACCCCTGAGCTAAAATGAGTTTGACACCCCTGTTCTAAAGCATTGTGTCTTCAGTTCATGGTCAGATGCTGTGACCCTGCCCTTAAATGGTAAATAAACTGCACTTATATAGCTTGTTTTCTACACTTTCATGGTGCCCAAAGCCTCACATTCACCCATTCACACACACACTCATACACCAGTAGGTGGCTGCTGTCATGCAAGACACTATTGGGAGCAATTTATGGTTCAGTGTCTTGCCATGACATCAGTCGGACAGCCAGGATTCGAACTGCCAACCTTTTGGTCATATGATGACCCGCTCTACTGAGCCACAGCTGCCCCATTCCGCCCCTTAAAACCATGACCTCCTTCCTTTTATCTCAGTTCATCTGGAGGGAAGGGATAATGGATAGAAATAAAGGAAGAGTAAATGAAGGAATAGGACAGAATCAAAGAAAGGAAGGAAGAAAAGAAGGACTGCGGGTAATAGGAAAGAAAGGAAGGGAGGAAATAAAGACTGAATGGAAGTAAAGGAAAGGAGAGGTGGATGCATAGTGTAGTAAAAGGAGGAAGGAAGGAAGGAAGGAAACAGAAAAGGGGGGAAGGGTGGAATGATTAAAATATTGTAATAGAATAAAGGAAGGAAAAATGAATGACGAGAGGAAAGAAACAGTACAAAACAGGGAATGAAGGATGGAAAGATCAGGTTAAGAGAAAAAGGAAAGAATAAAGGGTGGATGGAAATACAGAGAGGTTAGTATGGAAGGTTGGAAGGAAAGAGAGGAAAGGAAGGAAAGAACAAAGCAAGGATGCAAGGAAACATAGAAGGAAGGATCAGAGGAAGGAGGGAATGAAGGGACAGGCAAAGTAAAAAACAATGGATGAAACAAAAACGAAACAAATGAAAGCTTAAACATTTGCAGACACAAGGTCCAGTCCTGGCCCTCCTTCTATCCAGTGTCATAATATATATATGTGTGTGTGTGTGTGTGTGTGTGTGTGTTCACCTGTATGAGGTTGTAGGCGCTCAGCAGAGGCATGGTGTCTGGGTTCTGCTGTTTCTCCTCCAGCAGCTGTCGGGGCAGCGTCTCCTGGTGAAGGAGGAAACGTTCCTGCTCCACGATGTCTGATTGGACAGAACAACAGAACATACAGATGAGGTACAAATTCTACCATCTCAGTCATTACAGACACAATGCTGTCAAAAACTTGTGTAATTGTACTCTTTGGTTTCTTTTTTTTCCCCAGACAAGGTACATAAGACCAAGGTTGTCTGAAAAAAAGAAACCAAAGAGTGCATTCAGTATAAGTAGGTAAGATTAACTTAAGGGATGTTTAACTTGTGTAATTATTGAACCACTTTGATCAATTTTAAGCAAATACAGAAAGGTTGTTTCTAAGGGAAAACTGTGGATAATACTGATGTAGCAGACAGAGGCTTGAATCTAGGGCTGTGCAATTAATCGAATTTTGATCACGATTTCGATTTTGTCAATCTCAAAACTCATTTAATCGAGTTGAAACAATTTATTTTCTGTTTTTCTTTACACAATTTCTGAGAGACGTGCAAGCAAAATACATTCCATTCCATTCAAAAACAGCTGTAAAGCAGCCAAAAATTTTTTTCAATTTGTTATTGATTCTTTATGCAAAACATTCAAAGTGTTTTTGAGAGAGAGAAATGCTGAATAAACGCATTGTGAAACTCAAAATTAATAGTTTGAACAATGGTGATTTTAATATTGACCAAAATAATCGTGATATTGATTTTTTCCATAGTCGAGCAGCCCAACTTGAATCTGCCATGAAGCTCAAGCAGCAACAAATTAAGACCCAGTTATGGGTTTTCTGTCCATGTTTGTAGAAACAAGAGTTTCACAGCTTTATACAAAAAAAAAAACAACATAAGTAACTGTCCACCGCAAAGGACATTCCATACAAAAAAAAAGCATCTGAAAAACTGTTGCATCATGATGTTTCCAATATAAGTAATTATTTAATTTATAAAGGCCAAAAATTTTACTTTCCTCGGTCTCAGGAGGTTAAAGCAACTTTAGTTTAGAACTTAAGCATTGGTTGTGGAAGTTTATTCTTTACAAGATGTGGATTTGTCAATAACATCATTCTGATCCACCTCCCAAAAGTATTCTTTTTTTTTTTTTTTTTTTTTTTAATTCTTTATTTTGGAAAAGCAGTTATATTACAATCATGAAATGTCACAAGAATCAGTTAGCGGTTAGTAGAATCACAATCACATACTATGTACCTTGTTGAATTTAAAAAAGAAATATGTTAAAAATAAGTAAATAATCAAAATATGCTTTGTGATCACTTTACAGCTAAACTTTTCTAGTTATTTTCTTGTGGAACTCTATCTACTTATATTTCATATTTTGAAAAACAGTTTGAACATTTGAACATGGGGACCATTCCATGCAGTTGCCTTGCATGATCAAAAGGGATAATGAAAAGGAGCAGAAAAAATATAAAAGAGTAACAAGAGGAGTATAAAATAAAGACCAGACTGGGTAGATTGAAACATTTTCATTCTGTGACTTTAGCTAAAGTCTGATCTTAACAGTTTAAAGTGCTCAGTCCATTTGGTCCAAATCTGAAAAAACACATCAATTTGGATCCTGGGGGAAAAGGATGTTTTCTCCATTATGTACATTTCGTAAATTATTTCTAGCCATTCATCAATACCCAAAAGTATTCATGCAGACCCTGATCTACTGCAGGTCATACTCTGACTTATACACCTGGATTTGATGTTTCAGGTGCAGCTTCATCACAAAGCAACAACAGACATGAGAAAAATAGACATGGACGCCATCATTTTTCCAGTGCTCCATTTTTCATAAGCACGCAGATACACAAAAATCTGTTTTTGCAACACAAAATACTGTTTATATGTGGACACACACACACACACACACACAGAGAAAAATAACCACTTTACAAAACGGTTACATTAATGTAGACAGAGCACAAGGTTGAGTCAGTTGCATTTTTTGTTTACCATTCACTTGTTTGTTGATCTCCGGCTCTGGCAGGTTGGATGCCAGCGCTGTCAGCTTACTGAGAGCCAAGAGCGTCTTCTTCTTCACAAAGTACCGGGTCTCCACGTTAGCCTGACTGTACAGAGTCCTGTGTGCCTGAAGAAACAAAATCCACAGGTAAAATCAGGTTAATCCTCTCATTGGCTCAGTCTATCTATCCTCTATCTCAGTCTGTATATTCTCATTTACAAAGCAGTTCTGGGGGAGATTTCCTTCTTATTTCTGCTCACTGTTACCCTGGATTCATAGAAGTTACAATCTCTGCTTAATGGACACTTTGAAACTGTTCCAAAGATAAGGACTGAATTCAGGAATCCATTTTTCTTTTTTAGGTTTTCAGCTCTTGATGCCTGGAACAAGTTTCAGTCTGAGCTCCATCTATAAACACAGATTCCTTTGACTGATTTTAAAGAGCGTTAAAACTCTGGAATCAGGGCTGTTGGTCTGTAAATGCTCCGACTGATTTTTTTTTAATGCGTTTCCAAATGCTTTTATTCTTGTAAATTGTAATGATGTGACTGCATTTGTGCTGTCTTGGCCAAGTCTCCCTTGAAAAAGAGATCACCATCTTAATGGGACCAACCTGGTTAAGGAATAATGTTTTAAATAAAGCAACAACAGAATTCTGGGCTATAATATACCAAAGTCAAGTGTACTATTGTATCTGGGAAATATTTCAGGCAATGTTGTATTAAAAGAGGACAGATATTTACTGAAGATTTTGTTAGCAGCCTGCAAGAAAACAATCACAAGAAAATGCTACAAAGTAGATCCACCAACACAGCAAGTAGGGCTGGGTATTGCCAACAACCTTACGATACAATACGCATCACGATACAGGGGTCGTGATGCGATACATGTGTATCCCAACACATGGTCTTCAAGGCAATACGTATCCCAATATTTTACATTACTTATATATATTTATTTATTTATTTATTTATTTATTTATTTATTTATTTATTTATTTATTTATTTTTTAAGAAAACAGTCATGTGTATACTCAAATGATATTTTTATTATGCTGGATAGCAAAAAATGCCAGACTGCAGTGCACTTACAATGTAACGCTGCCTTTGAACTCATTAACAGTGGTAATATACAACTAAATTCAATGATTTAAACATGACCTTTTTATCAACCTGTAGTGCAACCACAATATAGCTGCCTTTGAACTTACCATCAGCAGTAATAAGAAAATTATAGATAAAATATAAGAAAAATATGAAATCATATAAATATTAAATACAATTAAATAACTTAAACATGGCCTTCTTCACAAGCCTGTAGTGCAAAAATAGCTGCCTTATAACCTGGCGTTAGCAGTGGTAAAAAAAATAAAGCTGCCTTTGACAAAAATCAAGTGACAATGAATCAGTAAAATCTTAACCTATCTTGGGAGGTTTTTGTTTAGGAACAACAGTTGATCTACATGATCTGGTTTGAAAACACTTCTCTCAGCTGTAACTATGTCACCAGCAGTGGAAAGTATTCTCTCTGCTGCCACACTTGTACCTGGAACACAGAGAGTATTTCTAACCAGGTGAGACAGAAGAATGAATGTGAAATATCGATACTGACGCTTCCATATCGATACGTGTATCGTAAAGAGGACTGCAACGATACATTCCCATAACGATATTTTGAACACAGCCCTAACAGCAAGACTGGGAAAAAAAACCCAACAAAAAACTGTGGATGAGATCAATGTGATGGAACTGTTGACTCATAAGATAAAGACTCAAGAAGATTGATGTTGAGAAAAGTGGGAGAAATAGACAGTTTATACAATGACAGGATAAGGACGATGTTATTGATAAAACTGGAGACATGGCAATCCACTATGTTCTTCTTCTGAGTTTTGCTATTTCTCTATTTTATTTTAATTCTTTATTTTTATTTTCATCTTCCTTTTATATGTCCATATCTGTTTCATGTTCTTAAAAACAATCAATAAAAAGAAAGCGTTAAAAAAAAAAGTAACAGAAAAGTGCAGAGTTGCCTGTGACTGATGCTCCTGTGCTGTGAGATCAAACTTTACCAGACTTCATAACACTGAGAGGTTGAGCATGCAGCCCATGTTAATACTCTAGCTTGTATAAATATTGGGATTATTTTGCCACCGAGCTCAGACAGAGACATAATTCTGTACGAGTGTGTTCGCTGCGTACTTTGTGGTAGTCGTGGATGTGGATGTGGTGCAGCCAGCTCAGGTGTTGGTGAGCCTGCAGGAAACTGTCCAGCTGCTGGTGCTGAGCGGCTGGCTGGGACAACAGCTTCCCCCTCTTCCCCTTCTCCATGTACCATCGGAACAGGAAGTCTGCAAAGTTCTGCAGCAGACAGTGACACACCATAAGAGGGACAAAAAGAAGTAGGTGTCAAACAGAAGTGTAAGAATGCTCCGACATGAGTAAAACTAAAACATGCAGTTGTGTATCCTGATTTATGAAAACTCTAGTCATTTAAAATTGTTTTGTGATAGTTGGGACAGTTCTGGAGCTATAACAATCACGAAATGAAATCATGAAATTCCTGTTCCTTTCATACCACTGTTATAGTATAAGCCCAATAAAAAATAAATCAATAAATAAAAAATAAAAATTTATAAAGAAGAATAAGTCATTGACACTGATCATAGAAATAAATATATTTCTTTTTGGTTATTTGGTTGAAAAACAACAGTTCTGATTTGCTTAGTGGTGCACAGAGTCTGGTTTAGACCAGCTCTAAATGTAAAGATATCTTTTGTTATGATCTGTCTGTTTTTAAATCCCTTCTTAAAACCTATTTTTTCTCCTTGGCTTTTGAAACCATGTGAGACCTTTTAAATGTCTTGTTCTTATTCAACCGTTTTATTTGGTATTGGTTTTATTGTTCTTATTTTTAATTTGTCGTTTTTAATTGTACAGATTTTGTCTTTTTAATCTATTTCTGTATTTTACTCTGCTATTGTTTATTTATTTATTTTCTGTACAGCATTGTGGTTGTTTTAAAGTGCTTTTCAAATAAAGCTGGATTGGATTGGATGATGTGGTGCTACATAAACACAATCTGATTGATCCTGCTTCTTCAGTTCCAAAGGCTGATCCACTAACAGTGTTGAATTAACATGACTCTTACACTTACAAGCCATATAAGTTGTTAATATGTGGCTTATTTATAGTGAAATAATAACCAAATGCATGAATTGAGTATATCAGACAGAGTTAGACTTGTTAGGTGCATCTCTCTCTCGATGCTCCCTTTATGAACATAAATCTATACATGGAGTTCAGTTCAAATGATGATGAGATCAATGGTTAAAGTAAAGAGTACTTTTTCTTGAGTGTTTCTGTACCTGGTCAGCGAACTTGGTCATGTAGTGCTGCAGGCGGCTCTGGTTGTCTGTCTGCTCACACATCTGAACCAGGATGTCGAAGTCACAGTATTTCTCAGCCAGTGCTGCCACCCACTGGTACTGACCCAACTCCACTGCAGAACAACATACATACAGTCACAAACTGCTCTATTATACAACCAGCACCAGAGGAAATCACAGACAGATATATTACATCATGATATTCAACCTGATGATGAGGACGTATAGGATAAAGACATCAGGCAAGAGAAGTCACAACTGAAGGTACCAAAGGAAAAGGTGTAATGAAAATGTGAAAATCAGCAAAAAGAGCAAACATCCCTGCCACTCTGTGCCTGCGGGAATTATTTTCTGCAACACAGGATTTTACTGTTCAATTCAACTGAAGAGCTGAACTGACTAAAAACTTATAGTTCATTAGTAAAAGCTCTACAAGTTTATCTACTTAGAAGCATTTATGTAGAATTTTGATGTTTGTACATTTTGTAGAGCAGGGGTATCAAACTCATTTTAGTTCAGGTGCCACATACAGCCTAATATGGTATAAAGTGGGCCGGACCAGTAAAATAATAGAAAGAATATAAATGGTAAGATAATAAGTTTGGGGTGAAAAACTTAAAATTCCGTGATGAAAACGTTTACATCTATGAATTGCACTTGAACACAACATGAACAAATATGAACCTGAAAATTCTTAAGTAAAATAAGTGCAATTTTAACAATGTTACCTTAGTAATATATGTTAGTACATTAGTTTATCATTTATATATGTTCTTTATAACATAAAGCCCACAGTGGATCTCCAAGTATGTACAGGATTGAATAACAGGCAGAAGAGAAGATTAGTAAAATTCCACAAACTTCTATTAAGAGATCTGTTTATTCACTTTTTTTTTTTTTAATAAAAGACTAGTCTGTAAATATAAACATTTGGTATGATTCAACTTTTTTTTTTTTTTTAAATACACTAAAACAAAAAGGAAAGAGGAGATTAAATTAACCTAAGATGATTTTAAAATCCTTTATTGTTCATATCTTCAGTGTCATTTTTGCATTTCACACATTCATCCCAGGGGCCAGATTGAACCCTTTGGCGGGCCGGATTTGGCCCCCGGGCCGCATGTTTGACACCTGTGTTGTAGAGTTGGTGTTCCCACAATTTTGACTGAAATATCATCCTGTTTATATTATGTTTTTAACGCTTAACCTCTGTTGTTGATGAAAACTTTCTTTGAACCCATATAATACTGTATTGTATTTAGCAAAGCACATTGTATCTTTTAAAGCACAGGTGTCAAACATGTGGCCCAGGGGTCAAAACTTGCCCGCCACAGGTTCCAATCCGGCCCCTGGGATGAATTTGTGATAGAAGATAGACGATATTAAGGATGTTAAAGTTATTTTAGGTCAGTTCAATGTAAAGTGGGTCAGACCAGTAAAAAAAAACTATCATAATAACCTATAAATAATGAAAACCACAAAATTTCCTCTCTGTTTTACTGTAGAAAAAAGTAAAATTCCACAAAAATGTTTACATTCATACACTAGCGTTTTACAAAAATATGAATAACCTGAAATAATAGATGTGAAACTGTACCAATATTCTGCCTGTCAATGAATGTTTTGTATATTTGTAGATCCACTGTGAATATTGTTGAAATTACACTTATTTTTTTGTTTGTTATTTTTAGGTTATTTATCTTTTTGTTTTTGTTAGGATAGTTTGTAAATGTAAATATGTTCATATTTTAATGTTTTTATTGCAATAAAACAAAGAGAAAAATCTGCAGTTGTCATTATTTACAGGTTATTATGTATAAATGATAAACTAAGGTGTAATATTATTAACATTGCACTTATTTTTCTTCAGAATGTTCATGTTATGTTCAAGTGCAGTTTGCAGATGTAAACATTTTCATGATGGAATTGTACATTTTTCACTCAAAAACATAGAGAAAGTTTAGAGTTGATATTATTTATAAGTTCTTATCCTATCATTTATATCAGTTTATTGGTCTGGCCCATTTTAGAGCATATTAGGTTGAATGTGGCCCCTGAACTAACATGACTTTGACACCCCCGTTTTAAAGGATACTACAGAATCATATTTTATTGGTTCCAAATATTGAATAATGCATCCATAATTACAAATATTAGCACTGCCCCTAAGAATAAGATATTCCTAAACATCAGCACTGAGGTTTAAAAGCCTTCACATACACTGTGTCTATGCCTTCAGTCCTGTTCAACCCTCTACTCACACAGCACAGACAGCAGTTCTGAGCGCCGTTGGCTGTACTCCATCTCCAGGGTGTTGTAGCGCTCCTGTTGGGCCCCCGGGGGCCTTTGCTGCTGCAAGGAATTCAGCTGGGCCACGTAGCCCCCCAAGTAGATATCCAACAGCGGCACCAGCTGTTCACACAGGGTGCTGCGCAGCTCCGAGTCGGCATGTGGGTAAACTGAGCGCAGGATTATCTCGTGTTGGCGGGAGATGATGGCACGGATGCCGACGGACGCTGAAAAACAAAAGGTTAAAATTCTTAATTTATTCCAAGTTCCAGGATTTATTTGAAAAGGGGTTCTCTGGAGGTTTAAATTTTAAGTTTTACTCAGGAAAAAAAAAAAAAAAAGATAGTGGAGGCAAAAGAGAAATCAAATCATTAATCAATGGAAAGAAATTGGCATAATTAAGAATATTGACAAATGATTTATAATATGGACCACCTTGAAAGAAAATGTCAAGTGAAATCTGTAGGTGGTTCTGGATAATAATGGTGTATATTCTACTCATTTTCCTCACTTCTACTCTAAACTGACTGTCATTTTAACTAGAGCATTCACATGTGTAAAAGTTATACTATGGTGAATGTAGAGACTGTTTTATGTGCAGAGTAGAGCAGTTTAAAGATTTTTATTACATGCTTGGGTAAATAAATGGATATACTTCACAGATCAAAACCTAATTTTACAATTTTTGCAGGTTTTTATTGTAATTATTACAGCTGTGACAATAAAAATAAAATTATATATTTTTGGGAAATTTAAAAAAAATTGCTTTTGCTCTGTATTTTTCATCTTAAATGTGTTTTTTTTTAGAATTCATTACAGACTCAAGGTTCAGGCAAAAAGGAAGATGATGGAAATTGCATCAAGTATCCTATAATACACATTTTCCAAGGATGAGGATGTTTCAGACAATTAAATAAGTATTTGTTAAATATCTATAGGTGACTCTAGGCTGTGTTACCTGTCCATGGGATGTACTCTGGCTCTGCAGACACGTTCTCTGAAGCTCTGTACACGGAGGCTTTGGTCTCTCTGTACTGACCAGCAGCCTGAAGCATGTCCTGCAGACAGAAAGCATCAGCAGTTCACATCTTTATAAATTAATAGATTTTATGAAGCAGAATTCCAGAGTGCCAGTTAAATTTTTTTGTAACTCTTATGAACTGTTTCACCATTTCATGGATTGTGCTGCCAAAATAACAAATATTTCCACAGATCTGCCTGGTTTTTGTCTTACAATGCAAGTTGTTTGTTTTACTTCACAATATATGGCATTCTGAGTATAAGTGATCCAGTGTGGAAATCTTATACTCATATTATTGTTAGAATCTTGCTTCGTTTACAGGACAGACTCCAGCGAACTGCAGGAGTGAAAGCCAAATTCAGCCTGAAATGAGTGTAAAAATAATAGAAGGGACTGTCTGAGCGATTGTGAGGCAAAAAACAAACAACAATGCAACAGAACAACAATAAACAAAGATCGGGCTTTACAAACATGACAGAAACACCAATTTTACCTTCACTTAGAGGAATTTAGAGTTGTAACAGATGATATGTTGTATTATTGGTTACCCTCTTGGGGTGTAAAACATTAGAAAATAAAC
Organism: Ostorhinchus rueppellii; assembly: GCA_030068375.1. NCBI lineage: Eukaryota > Metazoa > Chordata > Actinopteri > Kurtiformes > Apogonidae > Ostorhinchus > Ostorhinchus rueppellii. The sequence goes on from JAQQZY010000001.1 coordinate 24,095,899, forward strand.
TTTTGGAACTAAACTGAAGCTGCACTGTGCTCATTGTATAATGTATCATTCAAAATAGAAATTAATGAGACAAACCATATATTAACAGGCTCATGCACATACTTTTGGCAGTACATCGCAGCTGAGTCAGCTAAAGTCTGTGTTGATTTTCTCAATAGTGAGTTTGTTTTCTTATTTTATCACCATTGCTTGTATTAGATGCATTTCTTGGTGTTTTCTCAGCAATCTTGAATATGAGGTATTCTGCTTTTCAAAGATAAAACAAAGCAAAGCTGAATGAATGGAGATTAATGTGTTACCTTGATGACGTTGTTGACATTGAGGACGACCTCTGCCCACTGCACCGAGTCCACTGGGTTGTCCTTCAGGCTGCGCTCCTCCTCCTCCAGCAGACATTCAAACACAGTGGAGATCTGAGACACCTGTGCAAGAAGAAGAACAGGAAGTAAACGCACTATACACCTTTGACACTTTTGATTTCTCATGTCTGAGTATCGGCAGCAGCTCCTCGCCTCTCTGAAGAAGACATCGGCGGCTGTGAGGCTAGGTGGCACGGTGGTGTTATTCTTCTGCAGAGCGGAGCTGATGGCATGGTTCACCAACTCAGCGTGTTTGGTGTGGTGGTTTTTTAGCACCATGGCTGCATGCAGCTTCTCGGCATGTTCGCACAGCAGCAGGCGTGTTGCCATGGGGGACGAACGCACCGTCACCTGAGTGAGACGATCCAGGAGTCCCACCTAAGAGAGGAAGACAGATGTCGTCATGATTTTTATTAAACTGAAAATCTGGCTTAGGCTGTGGTACGATAAAGGCTGTCAGGTGTGAATTCAGTAGGTTTAAAGGAGAGGAACTAAGTTAAGTCGTGTAAAAATCACGAGTTCATCATAAAGAAGCACAGATATTTCTCCAGAATATGACATTTACTATCTACATAAGACATGCTTTACATTGTTTTGAAACAATTTTAAACAGCAACAGATTTTTAGTTATTCAGCACTGACTCACCCTCAGTCCTCAGTTCATGGATTTTTTTGGTACAAATTCAGGCAAATGCTTTAAAGTTTTTTTTTTTGTTTTAATGCATCTGTGAATAATATCAACATAAATTCAAAGTGTTCAGTTTACTTTGTCCCTAATTAGTAGCAGCTCATAGCACCACTAAATCAGAATCAGAATACTTTGTTAATTCCAGGGGAAATTTTTGCGTGTTACAGCTGGTCCATACAAGTATAATAGGAAGTAGCAGGAAATTAAAATACATAAATAAATAAATAAATAATATATGTGTGTGTGTGTGTATAAAAACATAATTAGAAGAGCAATTTGTATATGTACTACACAAATTTTATGTTGTTGTTCATTCATCTTCTGAACCTGTTTCATTCTCACTAGGGTCATTTGCAGCCTATCCCAGCTACTAAAGGACGAAGACAGGGTACACCCTGGATCATTGAAGGGCTGACATATAGTCCTTTTCCACTGCACATTTCTGTAACGGCTCTACCCCAATATGGCCCTTTTCCACTGGGGGTTGGACCTGGGACCCGTTACGATTTTTCATACCCGTTTCAGACGTGGGTCTGGCCGTGCCGAGTCAGCACTAAAATGTCACGTGAACAGTGCTGTCCACTGAGTGGTCAGAGGAAATGTTGTCATACGTGCAATGAAGCTCGGGGATCTTAAATAATCACCTGCCAGACAGACCTGCCTTCCGTCTAAGCGTTTTCAGTAACAATAAAATACAACGCAAACAACAGCAGCAGTACCGCATCCAGTGCACCATTTGTCTCTATAAACAGCCACTCTCATGTCTTTGGATGGTGGGAGGAAACCAGAGTACCCAGAGAGAACCCACACAGACACGGGGAGAACATGCAAACTTCACACAGAATGGTCCCACCACCATTGACTGGTGTTGGAATCGACCTCAGGACCTTCTTACTGTGAGGCACAAGCACCATCCACTGCACCACTGTGTCCAAATGTTGTGTATAATAATTCTAATTCTGTTGTTATAAGGTGGAAATGCCAGATAGATTAGATTTGAATACGTCGACAGGCACCGGATCCCCTGAGTCCAGGACTAAAAAGCTCTGGGCAGGTTGGAGTAGCTTCTCGTTCAATTAAATTAATGTTGAAATGAGTAAGATAGGTATGAGTTTTAACATACTGCCTGATTTGGTCTAAACACAACCTTAGATCTACATTTCCACTGTATGAGGAACTGTTTAGTTTCAGTTTGAAAGAACATATTGGATTTGTTCTCTAAACACCACATGAGCTGTGCATTGCTTTATTTTCTGACTTAAGGCTGAGTGAGTGTTTACTTGGAGCAGGAAGTCCATGAAGCAGCCATGAGCTTTCATCTTGTCCTCCAGCTGGTGGAGGATGATGAGTGAGGTGAGTGGAAATCCAGCGCTCTCTGAAAGCAAAAAACAAGAAAAAAAAAAAAAAGTTCAGCTTCTGCCTAAAGGTTCACATTACTGCACATTCCCAGTCTTTGTGATGCAAATACCAACTGTTTCCACTTAAAAACTATCTTCAGCACAAATAAGAGAAAAACTGAATACACAAAATGTGTAACGAAAAATGTCTTTGTTGTCTTAATACTTGGGCTGCTCAATTATAGAAAAAAAAATCCATATCATGATTATTTTGGTCAATATTGAACTCACAATTATTCAAATGATTAATTTTGAGTTTCACAATGCATTTAGTCAGTATTTCTCTCTCAAGAAATACTTTGTTATTGGTTCTTTATGCAAAACATTCAAATTGAAAATATATTTTGGCTATAAATATGTACTTTACAGCTGTTTTGGAATGGAATGGAATGTATTGCACGTGCGCGTCTCAGAAATTGTGTAAAGAAAAACAGAAAATGAATCGTTTCAACTCGATTGTGTGTTTTGAGATCGTTTGACAACAAAATCGAAATTGTGATCAAAATTCAATTAATTACACAGCCCTAGTTAGTACTGTTTGGGGGACATATGATACATGAGACCATCCTTCATAGACTCACACAATCCTAAATACAAAATCAGTTACTGACTGGACACCAAAGTTTAACAAACTCAAGTGCAATGAAACTTCCAAGGATACAATTATTTCCTACTCAACCTTATTGATGCATATACTCATTAAAGAATGAAAAATTAATCACAGAAATGGTTTATGTGTGTTCAGTGTCTGACCTGTGACGTCCATTTACACTGTGTATGACTGACATGGGTACATATTAAAACATATGCTTCAGTATTTGCTGTAACATATGACTTCCTCCTCACCATCTGGAACAGATTCAGCCCAGCGGGGATCAGACGCTGGGTAATCGTCCACCAGGTCCAAGTTGATCTGAGTCACCATGCTGTCCAGCTCAGCCCCCTCCTCGCCATCACCGTCCACAGGGAAGAGTTCATCTGTGACCGTCTGAGCCCCGACCAGGTCATTACTGACACAGGAGAGACAACTCATCAAATTAATATGTAGAACACAACAATAAATCCTTTTTACTGGATTTGTATGTTTATACCATTAGCATCAGAGCATAATTACCTAAGTCAGATGTTTTTCCAGATTAGAATAATGATGCATAATGAAGCAGTCATGTTAGGAGGGTAGAATTACACTGATATCACCATTAAAATGATGACTTAGGCAATTATTCTATGAAGGTAACAATGTTAAAATTTACAAAATCAACTATTTAAGTCAGAATTATAGATCATTTAAATTTGAAATGAACAAATTAATACTGTACTGGAACTAAAAAAAGAAGCAAAATGCCACTACATGTACACAACATAATCCAATTTTAAGCAAACACAAATCATTTTTCCTTTTGTTGAAAGACACAAGGATACATAACCAGTGTTCCCACAGCTTTCTACAAGTTAAATTGAAGACTTTTTAAGATCTTTTAAAGTCTACTTAGAACAGAATTTAAAGCCCATTTTACAGCCATAGTCGTAAAAATGTATGACTCCTAGAAAATATATTGATTTACTCCAGTGCCTTCATTCCCATTGTTCATTTCTCACTGGGGGCTGCAAAGTTAGTGATAACTGGTTCCTAACTTCAGTATAAATTGTCAGATTGACTTTGAGTTTTCAAACTCACATCATTCTATCTGACTGAATGCGACTTTGTTTATTCCCATTTTAAGAAGATGCAGGTGTATAGGTTTGTGAACATACATACTTTGACTAAAAAAGGACAAATACCAGGTTGATGATAATTTGCAAATGTTAATTAGCTGGTTTTAGTCTGTTGTATTTGGTGTTTAACAGCACTTTAAATACTACAACATGATGACTGAATCAGGCAAGCGTGATGATTGGTCAACCAGGTCGAAAGCACAGATTCTGTGTGTGTGAGTGTGTGAGTGTGTGAGTGTGTGTGTGTAAGAATCTCCAAACACTTTACCGACAGAACTGTAGGAAGGCGGCCTTCAGGAACTTGGTTTTGTCCTCTTGAGCTACAGGTTCTGCTCTGGTTGGAGTCTCCATGACAGAAACCTGAAAGAGTGAATATAGTTAGAAAAGCAATTTGGGTTATTACCATTGATCCTCAGATAAACTGCAAGTTATGGAAGTTTCATATTTTTACAAATAGAATAATAAACAGTCACAGTATGTAACTGTACTTAACTTGTTGAACTCCGGATGTTTCCAAAAACATGTCTGAGCAGTGATGGCTTTAAAGCTGCGTTTGACTTTCATCATCTATTTTTCATCAAATCTGTAAAACCTGAGTCATCATAGCCTAAGCATCATGAATCCGTAAATTTTTCTGTAATTATGCACCTGAATCTCTTCCCTCACGGTCAACAATTTCGATGTGTAACTCGAAGTATAACTTTTTACGTCAATTATACCTCACTCCAAAAAAATTACATTCATTCAAATTTCAGAAATGTGCTTCAGATGTGACACTGAAGTTGGTTCCTTTCTACATTGTACTTGGCTGTGTATGAAAATTAAGTCTTTCTGGCATGATATTTGCTCCACTTTAACTAGAATCACAGGGGTTAATGTTCCACTGGACCCTGAACTTTGTTTACTGGGGAACTTTACAAGTATTCGTGGTTCCCTAAACAATGTACAACTCAAATTTATGGAGGTTGCTCCATGTGTGGCCAAGAAGTGTATTGTGGTGTCATGGAAATCTGATTGCTCGCTTGTTATTGATAGGTGGATTGTTGAAATAAACAGTTGCATCCCCCTGGAAAAAAATAAATCACTTATTGTCTCAGAAAACAATATAACACCTTTTTGACAATTTTGCAGCCATATTTAGATCATATTGGTACATGTCTTACACCAAGTACTTCATGTAATTATCTGTATTGTCCTTGTGCACTGACTGTTTTTTTTTTATTTTTTATTATATCATGGGATTGATGGTATATTT
>JAQQZY010000001.1:24105089-24117589 GCA_030068375.1 Ostorhinchus rueppellii
AAAACCCCCCCCCCCCCCCCCCCCCCCCGGCCGACTCACTGGCCGAGCTTCATATCCAGATAGATCACATTTGCTCCCTCCTTCATCTCCTCATAGTTGCTCTCTGATCCCTGTGGAGAAAGACCCTTCATTTACACGATTATTAATTGACAGTATAAATTACTTCAAGTAAGACTTTTACATGAAGTTTTGATACCGATTCATCTCTCTTTCAAATTAGAATTAATTTTCTTCACTTCAGTCATTTTCAAAAGACTCATGTGGAAAGAATAAAACCAGCAAGTATTCATCCAACAATTGTTTGTGTTTCAAAAGTGTACTGTATTAACTCAAATTTATCTTATTTAGCCCTTGTGTGGCCATAGATGAAGGCAGCGGAATGGGATCAAACTGACCCCAAGGACTTAGTTCATGTCTATGCTGTAGAGAGAAAATAATCATACAGAACTTAATTAAATGATACCTAAAGCGCAATCACAAAAACAACAATTTTACAATAGATTTTATAATCTTTATGTAAATTGACGACATCTGAATATGATCTTATTCACTGAACTACAGAAAGATTTAAAAAAAAACAAAAAAAAACAACTTTTTAGTAAAGCATTTACAAGGGTACATCCATTTACATGATACTTTTTCTAAAACGGTTCTTTTTTATTTACCAGGGAGTTGCACCATTACATGACTGTATAGATGTAGATATATGAACATATTTACTGTATACATCCATTGTTTACATTACATTAATTTCAAACAAAACAACAGACCACACTGCATCTTTTGCTGTTGCTACTTGCTTTAAAAGCCCACACTTATGCTCCAAATAACAGTTAATTATTTGTGCTGGTTTTCTAAAAATCAAGTTATAGATGTACAGTATAGACAATATTGATTATTGGATGAATTCACTGCTGTGCACAGGATACATCACTAACAAACAACAACAAAAGTAGACAGTAAAAGTAAACTAAAAAAAAAAAAAATAGAACCAAATGGCCCTGTATCTCAATGACATGTTCTGTCAAGAATCAGATAAGGTACCTTCAAAATAGCTCATGGCCTATCGGCCGGTGAGTTAATCAAAAACAGTTGTGATTTTTTTGTGTAGAAATATTTGAAGTTATTTTGTAATAGACAGACTGACGTAGAAATGTTTATACTGAGTACTTGAACTGACCCAGATGGCATCAGCGATGCTCTCTGTCAGCGCCCTGCGGACATCCCAGCTGAGGATCTGGTGTTCATAGCTATCGTCCACTTCCCATTTACTCAGATTGGAGCTGGTCAGTGTGTACAGGCACCTGGCTCTGCCCACCCACAGCACACTGTGTAGCTGAACAGAAAGTTTTAGAGTAAAGATATTAAATATCTGCATTCAGATGAACCAGCCGTGTAAGGGCTGCTGTGGTGAAAACACTCACTGTGTCGTTGGCCGGTGGAGAGAGGATACCAAACAGACTGGAGACTCTGCGTCCAATACCCGACAACATGCCCTGTCCCTGCTGCAGGTCTCTGCACAGCAACTTTCCAGAACAATCCACACTCGCTCTCATCATCCGACTCCTGACTGAGGACAAGACGAAACTTCCACCCTGAGGGACAGAGGAAATAAAGACAGATAAATCCATGGTTAGGAAGTCATTTACCACTAATGATTATTTTCACTGTCAATATCTATGTAGCCAAATTAATATACTAATACTGTATACAGTAAAGTAACAAATTATTATGAATACCAAGTAATAAAGTAGGATCATTACATTTTAAAGAACTAATTAAGTAAGTTAAAGGTAATTTATTACACTTCCTGGGTAATTTTCCAAACAAAAAAAGCAAAGACTGGTTATGCACTTCCTCAGGCTAAAGATTATGCATTACAATTACAATTTTTTAGCCATCCAAGTCATTCTTATATGACAAAAAAGGTATAAAATAGGCATGTTTTATAATTAAAAAATAATTAATGGTTCTTAAATCTACAGTATCACATTATTTCAGCTCTACTTTGTACTGTTAAAGGTTAGGATGATGACATAAATAAAAGCCTCGTCACAACTCATAAATTCACATTTACTCCTTTTATTAGGTAGTTTATAACCTGTCCATGTCAAGGTACAGCAGTTCTGGCTGCAGACACTTCAAACTCGATCAAAATACAAAAACTTACAGCAACAGCTACAACAAAGTTGCAGAGGTCTCCCAGGTCCACCTCTGTGTCTGTATAGTTGCCTTCCTGAGCCAGAGTGAGCCAGACCCGAGCCGTTCCCTCTGCTGCCATGGCCAAGACGGAGATGGACTGAACAGTGGACGTCTCTAGAGGACCAGCGCACGCTAGCGCAACAAGGTCGGCTGTGTAGTTATACTCACTTCTGGGTAACTGCAGCTCCTTACACACAGACAGCTGCAGAACAAAACAAAACATAGAGACCTTCAGTATTATTTAATCTCACTATCAATAGAGATGACTGTGCCCTCTCTAACATGACATACAATGACCAATGCAATTTAAGTAGTATCTGACCGTTTTTATTTAGGCAAAGATGCAATACTGTTTACACTGAGAGAGCATGTGAGTTTCAACATAAGATTGCTGGATAAATATCTCTTAGAAAGTTTACCGTAGAACAAAAGTACATTACCTTGTGATTCTATTGGTCATAACACTTCACACTCCTCTGACAAAATGCAAGGAAAGAAATAAAATCTTTCTTTTTTCATTGTACCTTGGCCACAGCAGTTTGGCAGATTTTCCAGATGATCAGTCTGTCTCCACAAACCATCCAGGCCCAGCCACTCTCATCCACCTTAACTGAGATGTGGTCATCAGCTGGACCAACAAATACACAGAAAAATTATAACAGAGCTATAATTCAAATTAGTGAGGATGGGCATGGCATGTCTTAAGTCACACAAAAAAAATAAACAGATTGAAGGTTTTTGTTACCATCAACCATTGTCAGAGCTTCCATCACTTTGACCGGCAGCGATGAGCCAAATGTCTGTACATCATATCCAATTGTCTCTGCAGCGGCGTGGCTCTGCACTCGAGTGGGAGTTGATCTGTAGAAGAAACATTATGTAAGATAGCACCAGGTCCACAAATATTAAATTCACTCCATTAAAATAACTTTGAAGATGTAATTTTTTAATTTTTTTTTTAAACACAACATGACCAACAGTTATAATAAAACAGGAATATTGGTGCAAAGCTCAAAATGTGTTCAAATGGAATTAAAAATTAATCCCATTCTTGATCTGAAAATCAATATATGCATTATGGCACAACTGCCTCAAATCACACACATCAAATTTCCACATGAAATTTGGATTAAACAAATTCATAAAAAGGTCTGTCACTGTACATTAAATTGTTCTATATTCTCTTAATCTCATACACAAGGTTTAGTGTGCTTTTTCATTCATTTTATTTTTCTTACACAATCAATACACACGATAGAAATTATTATAAAACAAGTCTCACTTTGCTCATACTTGCTCAATTTCGTTATATAAAAGGAGTTTTACTTGACTTTTCTTCAACATAATAACAACCAATAAATACAATCGCCTATCAATCAAAGTTACTACACAACTAGTCCTTATGGTATCAGACAGAAAAAAAATCAAGAGCAATACGCAAAAATGAATTCAATTGTGGAACACAATAGCTGTCAACTACACTAAAAAAAGTGTCTGCTGGGAATATTCTCTCTCGCTTTAGACCACACCGACATGTGTTTTGTCCACAATCCCTTATATACGTTTAAACCGTTTAAGATAATGTATGAACCAGCCGCCAGGAAGTTTTCACAAACCAGCGGACAGTGGACCCTTACCTCGCCGACAGAGAGGTCCTGCGCGGTGAGAACAGCAGGCTGTTGGCCGCCCCAGAGACGGTCTTCCTCGCGGGGGTTCTGACTGGCTGCCTGCGGCCGGAGCTTGGGGTTGTGCGGGGACTGAACATGACTGCTCTGCTCTGGCACCCCGTATGGCCCAAAGCTCGGTAAATTTAACACGTTTTCCAATAATAAAAAAAAAGAAACAACTTAGTGCCAATTCCTCGCCATTAACATCTCCACCAAACAGCGCGCGGCTGAGTCGCTTGATAAATACGTCATCAGGAGGTCAAATAAAGTCCCGCCCACAAAAAAAAAACGTTTATATTTTTATTTTTGACGGGGAAAAAGTAAAATAAATAAATAAATAAATTAATTAATAAATAAATAAACTGTCTTGACTATATTATATTATGTTATTGGTTGAACGTCACTGATTTCAACTTTTTTTTTTTTTACACAGTCGCACATAGACATAACTTTAAAAACTTAGCCCAGGACGAAATTGTTTTTAACGGTTGTCAAGTTGAGGAAAAGTACAAATTTATAAATCATAGTTGTAGATGTTCTTAAATCAGTGCTAAAATCAAGGTTATAATTACTAGAGCCATTATATCTTATAGGTTTCTATGCGAAAAAAACCTGGAACTTACATTGTATTTTACCTTTGTAGATGTTTTTAAATCAATTTGAAATAATCAATTAAATCATTATTTCATGATAGGAAGCCTATTTTCTGTTTGTTTTGGTTGCAACCCATATGCTGACAAATATGAGTCCATTATTAGGGAAAATGAAATGTAGAATTTAATAACTGAATCATTTATCTTTGTCTGCAACAATAATAGAAAACATATAGATTTTTATCCAGATGGGTCAATTAACAATGGAAAAGTGTAATTAGGACTAAGGTGTGAAAAAAAGAGAATCTACTGAGACATTCACAGTGACATATTTTTGCCACATAATGCTTACACAGTGCCACAATAAGGTTCATAATATATTTTTTTTCATCTATAGTTACATTCATTTTTGAATTATTGATGATGCAGAATCAGATCGCTGCATCAAGTCTTCATCAGATCCTTAGAGTCTGGATTTTATGGTGGCTAAACCATGTGTGAAAATGATGTCTCATTCTCTCTGAACAATTTTGTCACAAGCATGATCAATACTGGTATTGTCCATTCTTTACATGTTAAAGACATGAGAGGACACTTACTGCAGTCAGAGTTAAATAACCTGTTACAGCTGAAACATTATTACTACACTACAGGACGGATCTGAACTATTTGCGAGTTAAATCCAGCGAACGTCTCCTGTAATCAAAACCAAAGGTGGTGCAGTCAAACATTGCATGTGCGACTTTTTTTGGCCGTGCAGTGTAGATTTATTGTTTTATTATCGATCCAAAACTTCCTGTTAATATGTTCTAATAAACAAACAGCAGGGAGCAGCACATACGTAGACATCGTTAGCCGCTCATCGAAAGATTCACTCGACTTCCAAATGTGATGCCAGGCTTTGTAGTCGATCAACGAAGAGCATCAAAGATGAAAGCGGGCTAGCCTAGCATGATTTCATGGAGGTTAACCAGGGACAGACACGATGGAGCTGCACGTTCAATCACACACAGCGGCATAGCTTCACTTGGAGACTGAGCTGTATATAGACCCGATATTCTAAAACAACCGAGGGCGAAGAGGAACGGCGCGATATGCAGTGAGTACCGACGCTGAGCCGGCACAGCTGCAGAACCGGATCAATCCCGCTAAAACTTCGCAGCCGCCAGGCCCGCTGCTGGTACAGCTAAGTTAGCCGGTTAGCTGACCCTCTAACGTGGACACCTGACAGCTTTAGAACAGATTTGCTCACGGTCCTATTAGGTCACACTTTTACAGAGGGTTGATTTTATTAGAGAGTCACAGAAGACGTATTTCCGTGTTTTTTTTTCCCTATCGGAAACATTATCTGGTGGCCGTTTAGCCTATTAGCCCCACAGAGATGCTTTGCTTTGGCTGAGTATGATCGTTAGTTGTTTGTTTGTTTTTTTAAAATAAATATGTTTATGAAGTCCTTTCTGATTTGTAAAGATTCTTTTAACGAATATGTAGCTGTAGAGTTAATATTTAACTGATTTAAAAGTATGCTTTTTCCTGCAACATTTCAGGTGTGACAACCACAAATTTAGTAATTGTCAAATTTATTGACTCTTACTCTTCGTTCCTTCCTCTATGTTATATGTGAATTGCGTGTCGCCTACAATGATGTTTACATTCTCTACACATTGGCCAATAAACCTGTTCCTCATTCTGACACTCTCCTGGTTTTGATTCACAGGTCATGAAGCGGGTTCGCACTGAGCAGATCCAATTTGCTGTGACTCAGTACCTGAAGCGAAGGCAGTATGTGGACACTGAAAGCTCCCTGAAAGGAGCCAAACTCTTCCAGTCTGCTGAAGAGATGGCTGCCAGCCTCACAGGTGAGCAATGAAAAGGTGGAAAGACTCTCATGTAATATGTCGTTTCTTGGTAATTTACTGATTCCTCAGAATTTCCAGCAAGACTATTTTTGTTTTGCTTAAGTTGTAATGAATGTAATAGTATTACATTTCACATTATTACTAGGACTTTTGTCATTGTCTTTCTTATTGAGTTTGGTTTGTTATGAATATTTTAATCTAATTGTAATAACATTCAGTTGAGTTTTTGTGTTGTTTCTAGGAAACACTGGTATCTGTCTTGGAATGTTTCCTTAAAATGCCATTATAAAGAAAATGGATGGCGCATAAATGAATTTCCTTGTTACAATTTATTGCACCATGTGTGGGTATTTCTTGGAAATATATTTCAACATTTTACAGCTAAAGCAAATACTTTATGGGAAAATTACAAGTTATGTTTGCAGGAACTTAACTGTGAAAATATGAAACCTGTTAAGTGTTATCCAGTGTTTTTTTTTGCATGTACAGTCTGTGTTAGTTTATGCCTAGTGTAATGAAAAAAGTAGTGTTTTCCTGTGAAATATAGTTTTTGTTTTTAAGTTGTGGTATAAATGTAAACAACTGCATCATCTGGTATTTTGTTAAAGAACCGACAGTGAAACACTTAAGATGAGGTGCGCATGATGGAGATTCCCTTCTCCTTTGTAACTTTCTTTTCCTCTTTCTCTTCCTCTGTGAGTAGTGCAGACAGAGTCGGGCTATGCCAACATCGTCTCTGCTGCTCCCTGTCAGTCCGACCCGCAGCAGTACGAGACGCAGTACTCAAGGCTGCGCAACTTTCTGTCAGGTACAACACCTACAGTCATTGCATTCCTTATAAGAGGTGGAGTTTGTCTGATCAGTGTCATCATTAGTAATAGAATGTATGTAATTCTGTTATTTATTTACAGCATTAAATTTCATTGTACTCCTAAACTCAGTAAGTTACTCGAATGTTTACTTTTCTAAGTCTGTAGCATTAAGTCTGAAAGATTAAAAAGTGTCACTAATTTCCCTGATTCAAAACAAAGAACAACTGTATCTGCACTAGTGGGATCTACTTGTCCCCAATGTAAGAGTTGTAACATTGGGCAGTCATCATGTTCATTTCAAAATATGTAAAAAAAAAAAAAAAAAAAAAGTAAAATTAGGGTTTTTCCCCCTAAAAACAATTCAGAACCTAGAGGAAAAAAACTTTGTGGTGAGGGGGAAAGGTTCTCAGAGACCAGTTGGTGTAATCCAATGGAATATGTTACAAATGACATATAAGGACAGGTGTTCAGTTATTTCGAGTGAAATACATTTCAAATGAACCATACCAAACCTATGTCTGATGGATGTAGGAGTGAGGCTTCAGATATTAAGTAAGAGGATGGAATAGTTATCTCATCTTGTTTTTCACAAAATTCTTAAAATATTTTTAATCCTTTCAAATTAGAAACAGAAATTCCCTGGGCAAAGGAAGTGAGCAGCATCCTCTACCCATTCTTCGTCTACCTCCACCTGGACATGGTGCGCTGTGGTCTAAAAGGAGCGGTTGATGGTTTTTACAGTCGTTTCCACAGTGCCTTTCTTCAGGATAGTGAGCAGCGTGCCATTGTGGAGCAGCTCCGCCATGTTCTCACCACTCAAGATGTTGCCGCAAACCCAAAACTCAGCGCTTTCCTGGAGCACAAGTATGTGGTTCACCTGACAGAGCCGGCCTACAGCTACCTGCTGCGGTACCTGCAGAGCGAAGACAACAGTGCCCTCTGCAGGGCGCTGAGTACACACCTGCAGGTGGAGGTTACCACCTCACATCGTACTGACTACCAGCTGTATGGAGCTGCTGGTGGGGCAACCACCACACCAAACACCACCTCCTCCTGGGCAAGAGTGGACGGGGCAGAGGGTGGAGAGGGAGTGGAGGTCCCTGCAGGGATCCCACAGAATGAGGCAGCCCTGGAGGCTCTGCAGGACTGTATTAAGAAAGTCCGTGAAGGTCCACCTTCTCTCACCACCGTGTGCTTCTATGCCTTTCACCACACTGAGCAGATGCTGAACACTGCAGAGGTTTCTGCTGACAGCAGGCTGTTGGCTGCTGGCTTTGACAGCTCCACGGTGAAGCTGTGGAGTCTCCGGGCCAGAAAACTGAAGGCTCGACCTCATCAAGCTGACGTATCTCGAATTCACCTGGCATGTGACGTCCTAGAGGAGGAAGTGAGTAGAATGTTCTTAAAACATTTAGGGAAGATTTGTCTCAACTAAAACATTTTCTCATAATTTAACTTGGTTATATTGAAAATAAACCTTCACCCTAATGTACATATATTCTAGATTTGAAATGAAGTAATCAAATATTTGATGTAACGCACACCAATGCTCTTCTTGTCATCACTGCTGAAATTTGTCAAGTAATGAGCAATTTGTCTAATTTAAACAGCTGTGAATTCACTTGGTTTTTTTAAAGACTTGACAATATATTTTTTTTGTCTGTGTCTCCTCAGGTGGATGAGGAGGATAGCTCTGGCAGTGAGATAAAGACTCTGCGAGGTCACAGCGGTCCGGTGTTTTGCACTTCCTTTCTGACAGACAGCTCTGGCCTACTGTCCTGCTCTGAAGATACTACCATCCGATACTGGGATTTAGGCAGCTTCACCAACACGACGCTCTACCAGGGCCACGCCTACCCAGTTTGGGATGTGGACATTAGCCCCTGCAGCTTGTACTTCGCCAGTGGCTCCCATGACCGCACTGCCCGCCTCTGGACGTTTTCCCGCACCTACCCACTGCGGCTCTACGCCGGGCACCTCGCAGATGTTGACTGCGTCAAGTTCCACCCCAACTCCAACTACCTGGCCACCGGTTCCACAGACAAGACTGTGCGGCTGTGGAGCACCCAGCAAGGGGCATCTGTTCGGCTTTTCACAGGCCATCGTGGACCAGTGCTGGCACTTGCTTTCTCACCTAATGGGAAATACTTGGCATCGGCCGGTGAGGACCAGAGGGTGAAGCTGTGGGATTTGGCATCTGGGACATTGTTCAAAGACCTGCGGGGACACACAGAGAGCATCACCAGCCTGTCATTCAGTCCGGACAGCAGCCTGGTGGCGTCCTCCTCCATGGACAACTCAGTCCGGGTGTGGGACATCCGGAACTCCCATGGGGGGGCGCCGACAGACGGCTCATCCAGTGAGCTGGTGGGACTATACACTGGAAACACCAGTAACGTGCTGAATGTCCAGTTCATGGCCTGTAACCTGCTGCTCGTGACAGGAACTGCACAGGAGAAAACGGAACAGTAGCCGCTGCCATTTTTTTCTGTTTGGAGAAACACATTTCTTTCTGTTCTTTTTTTTATTTTTTATTTTTTTTATTTGATGGTGTGGTCAGAGATTAAAGGGGCAAGTGGTGAGATTAACATTCAGAAATTAACTCTAGGATCAGCAGAGATCTGCAGCATTGCACCCAAAAGTATTGGTGTTGATCGGGTATGGCAGTATGATTTAAAAAAAAAAAAAAAAAAAAATCTGAATGCGGATATATATATATATATATATATATATATATATATATATATATATCGGGGGTGTTACATTGATTTATGATTTTAATCTTTTTTTCTGTCAGCAAAAATAAGTCTCAAGACAAAATGTGATTCAAAATCATTTTCTTTACTTGATGTGTGCACTTAAAGTTTAACAAAGAAGCAACATTTATAAGTTTGTCAATTTTTTGTTTTAAAAGATAATTCAGAATAAAACTCCACTGGTAAGTAAGGATGGTCACCCTGAATATATAATAATTAAAACAAACAGAGGAAACTAATTTTGAGTTTGCTTTCATCACATTTTAAAAAAAATAAATAAATAAGAAAACAAATTAATCAAATTATTTTTAGGAATGTGTCACCAGTCCCTAGATGTTTGCATTCACCGCCAAGCTGGTCAAGATAGCGCTATCATATTCATCATGTGTGATGACATAACTCTGGTATTGTAAGAAAACAGTCACAGTAAAACTATACATCAACATGACTTCAAATGGATCTGATCAGTAATTTGCCAAACTGTTGGATTCTTGAGAAGTTTGCAGGGATTTGATCAGTTGTCACATCCAAATCACACTGAGAATCCACCTTTACAAGCTAAGTGAGTGCCCAGATTTAGCAAACAATAATATAATGTAATCAGCTACCTATAGAAAATCTTGGTGTATGTAGAGCAGATTTACAAATTGGCAGGAATTCTTTTTCTCATTTTGCTTAATATAGTTTCCATTCTTTGCTGCCATACATGTTTACATACTGGGAGTGCGTAATTGCGTAATTCCATTTTATTTTATTTTTTTATAATAATTTCTTCACTTGATAATTTGGTTAATTTCCTGAATGTTGTCAACTAAAATGTTACTATTTGCCCCTTTAAAAGGTCATTTGCCAAACTGAAGTTGAAATTGCTGTTTTCCCAGGAGCTTTTGTAGAAATTAAATGCTTTTTTTTTTTTTTTTCTTTTCCGTAAGTCTCATCCTTCAAAAACTGTTTTCATTCATATGTCTAGTATCGTCTTTTCTTAGATCTCAGTATTAAAAATCCATCCAGTCTTTGTGTTCCTGATGTCGAAGCTGTTGAGGACGTGCTGTGGTGCCTTGGTGGCAGTTGAACTGTTTACTCTGCTGTCATGCACAACTTACATGCATATGATCTGTAGAAGCTGCATGTAAACATATCAAACAACAGTGCTGAGTTGGTCGATGCACTGTCAATCTAAACAGAGGAAAGTGTTGGAAAAGAAAATCTGTTTTGCTCACAAAGTTTGGAGTAAACATTTAAGACCTTGTGAACTTCAAAAAATCTGCTTTTTTTTTTTTTTTTTTTTCACAGTAGCAATATTTTTCCAGCGACATTCTGTATTTGAGTCTTCACCTTTAGAACACTGAAAAGGTGGTGTTTTTATTTTTCGCACTATTCTGCGAGCGGCATTAACTGTGCAATGCTTAAAGTGTAAATATACTGTATTTTTTAAATGCTTGTTGCTTTATGAGGGCAAAAAATGTTTGGACAGAAGTTAATTTGATATTCCTGGATTGCTTCATACAAGCCTGACTGTCTTTTTTTTTTTTTTTAGCGTTTCAAAAAATATTTCATTCACAGTTTCAGCCTCAAAGTTTGTCAGTAAATATTTGTTTGAGCCTGTCGCCCAAAACAATAAATAAAGAAGAATTTATCTGAGCTAATGTTAGTGTTTGTTTTTTTTTATTTTTTTTTATGGCCTGTACAATGTGGGTTGAAGTTTCACTGAGTTGTAAACCCTGATACCAGTTGTTAAACCTGATGCACCAGAGTTTATGGCCCAGTCATTTTCCAAGAGGACGAGACAAAAATGAGTCACTGTAATCTTAAAAAAAAAAAAAAAAGTTTTAACAGCATGTGATCAGTCTCAATGGCAGGTTTACAGTTTTACCACCTTATTAAAATAGTTACATAATTTTCTCTACTATTATAGGCAAGTTTTGTCTTATTGAAACCTCTTCCAGTGTTTTTAATTTTTTATGCTCGAACAGCTTTTCCATTTTTTTTGTTCACAGATTTAATAGTCTAATTGTCAAAAATGATGTGACATTTTATTTAAAAAAATATAACTCATTTGCTCAAACCTGCTGCTAATGCACCTAAGCAAAGTAGAATTTTTTTTAAACTCACTATTACCACCAAGGAAGTTCAGACTACATTTTCCTCAACAAAATTCATCCACAATACCTAGAATTAGCATTAGCATGAGCATTAGCAATTGCACGAGGAGCAGTGAGCCCCGAATGAAGACGCAACTCCAGATCATCATCATCATCATCACACACACACACACATACACCAGCACTGATGATAGCGATAATCATCTGACAATCTGTAACCTTTGATTGCTTATTAATGGTAAAATATTGATTGATCTGGAGATTTTTTAAAGGTTTTATGTTTTTAGTCGTGCATATTTTTCAGATTCCTCCAGCAAAAGTATGAAAAGTTAAAATAGATGAAAACATGTTTTGAAGAGGCAAGGGACATTCTATTTGCCCAAAATGGGACAAGAGCATCGCATGACTTAGATTATTTTCAGTGGAAATTATGACAAACTCTATAGAAATCCCACCCCCATTTCAGAGCAGACACACATACAGTAGGTGTCCCCCACAGTCAGAGACAT
>JAQQZY010000001.1:24274667-24287223 GCA_030068375.1 Ostorhinchus rueppellii
GATCCGATACCGATACGCATTTTTTGCTAATATCGGCGGCCGATCCGATCCAAGTATCGGATCGGGACAACCCTACAGATGAATGAATGTAACCGACAGACAACCACTGTTTATCTTTACACAGCAAACCATTTCATTCTTGATCGCCATGAAACACTAATATTCGGAGGAAAATAAACAAATTTTAGCTGTAAATTAATTTCAGTTCAGTTCATGTTCCATTTCTCATTTTAGTTTTTATTTTCTTGCTAACTGAGTAATGTTTTTCCATTGCTAGTTTTGGTGAGTTTTTCTTAACTGTTCTAACCCTGGAACAACAAACAACAAGAAGTTGTCTGTTGTCACTCAGAGAGTGCAGACATCTGCCCCCTTGTGGCTGGCTGAAGTTACTGCAGCGAATGAACGAACACACACACAAACTCAGGCGATCACAATACCTCCTGGTCGGAGGTAATTAATCAATTAAAACACAATAACCGTTTTGGCAACTGATAACTGATTAAGGAAAAATTATTTGGACTATAAATGCTGTCCTTGAAAAACCTCTTGCCTTTTATGTTTTATACAAGCTGCAGGACAGCAACACGGTGATATTAAAAGAAAAAACTGGCCTAATTCAGCTTTTAATTGTTGACCTTATGGGCTTTTCAACAACAAAAAACAACTATTGAAAAAAATGAACAAAGGCAGAGACACTGGAGGGGAAAAAAAGGAAATTTAGGGAAGCACAAACACACATCTTATCATTATCTTATATATTTGAGTTAATGTAAAAGCTGTGAGTTGTGATGTCTAATCAGAAAGGTTTCCATTAGGAAAAAGAAATACTGTCCATGAAACCAAAGTGATGGTTTATCATTGTTTTCATGTTTTCTGCAGGAAAACATTCACCCAGAAAATCATTAATCCAAAAAGAAATGATCATTAGCAGTAGTCCTACACAAATGACGTCCTCAAAAACACTTTAGGTAAATGTTGATTTTTTTTAATTTTTTTTTTTAAATCCTTCTTCTTGAACATAATTTTTTTTTTTTTTTTAGCTGAAATGTGTCTAATGTTTATGTTGTGTTGAAAAAAATGCCAGGTGAGAAGCAACTTACTCGCAAACTATTACAAAGAAACTAATAAAAACTAAAATATCTAATGAATCATTAAAAAATATCACAATCACTAATTTGACTGATTTATTGACATATCCCTATGTTTCTGAGTTTATACCTGGAACAGGTTCCAGAGGTCCATGAAGTATCCGGAGAACATGAGCTTCTCCGTCTTGGAGATGAGGCAGTACGTCATGAAGCTGAAGTACTGAACCAGTTTGGTGGTGCCATGAACACTGGCGTCCACGTACAGCTTAGCGCGTCCCAGCAGCCCCAGCAGCAGGTTGTAGACTTGGTGCAGGACCACGGTGGTGTCGGGCGACAGCGGCAGCTCACGGGTCGGCAGGTGGAGGGAGCGAGTGGAGCGAAACATCTGACGGAAAGAGTTACTGGGAATGAGGGAGACCAGGAGGTACGCCGCCGCTATGGAAACAGACAAACAGACCGGTCGTTATTACAGCAGGTCACCGACTACCTACATTATCTCACACATGACTTTTTCTCTTTTTTTTTTTTTTTATAAATGGCTTTATAATTTTGTTTAAAAAAAAAAAAAAAAAAAAAAAAAAAAAAAACTTACAGAGGCAGAGCATATTATTATTATTAAAGTGAGGTGGGACGGTGTGTAGTATAGATAGGTTTGCTAATATGTAGTAGAATAAATGTATATATTATATATTTTATATCGCATTTAAATTCTCTTGAGACCCAGTAACGCATTAATGTCCTCTGTAGGGGACAAGTTGTTTCACACCCACAGGCACAGGATATTCCAGTTTTAACAAACCGACAGACCTGTTGCGTTGTGTCATTTCCAATCACAACAATTATACCATGTAAAAAAGCCAAACTTTTACTTTCCTACGTCTATGGAGGATATAAACTAATATAGTCTTAGGTTATATAAAACATCTAATTAAGATAATCATGTATAGTAAAAAATTTATAATGAAAATTTTATTTAGCTCTAAATTACAACCAACTGAATATTGGATTTATTTTGGTTTATATTTATTGTTCAATAATTATATTGATTGATATAGACATACACATTGTACAACTATAGATTGATATAATTTGTGGGTTATATTACAATAAAGAGGTAGGATGAAATGAGTGTTTACTTCTCCCCACTCCATTTCAGATAACACTAAATAACAGTAAATTACACTAAAAACTTCTGTATTTTTATCCTGTAAGTATTTCTCTCCTATAATAGTATACAATTTTTTTTTTGTCTTGGTTGTCTTATGTTGATTATTTGTTTCAGGTATTTACTTTTGTTGGTTGTATTGTGCTTTTTATTTGTCCAAAATAAAACAGTCATTCATTGAAGTGAAGAGAGATGCAGAAGGAAGGCATATATACTGAGATTCAGAGTTTTGTTTTCATTTTATTTTTTTACCTCAATTTTGGCTCCTGTAGTTTTCAATGTCTACTTAGATTATAGAATTAAACGTTTGAGCCTTCTTATTTTAGTTCCATGTCAGTGAAAGAAAACCCAACGAGCCTATGGAATAAAGCACTGCATCAAATCAGGAAGCCTTGGGTCCCACAACACCTGCGCGTTCATATTTAGAGTCCTGTGGTCCTGATGCAGGAGATCAATCTCCCAGTAGAAGTGGGTGGTGCTTTAACTCAACAAATTGAATGAAAGTCCATATATGACTTCTAATTAGCGCCCAATAATAACTATATTGATAATTGTAACCATTTCCATGTTATAAGCATCTAAATATGGACCCTTACAAGTAAAGGCAAATTTTTTTATGTCAAAAATTCATTAAAATTCTCAAAACTGTGAAGACACTTTTTAGACGTTGTCTCAAGGAAGTTATCTATAAAATTTTAAATAAATCCAATCTGTGGTTTTGTCAGAGACAATGTTTGAAGAAATTGTTAACGAAGACTACGACGAAGACAACAACAGACAAAGTGCCTTCATAATAGTTCATGGCTTATTGACCATGAAGCTAAAAAACAAAAACAAAAAAAACAAAACAGTACACTACAGATGCCCTGGAGTGGCATCAGACGTGCCAAGGACCTTACATGTGCGGACTCGGGGGTAGTTGTGTGCCAACAGGAAGCGCTCCACCCAGTTCTCCATGTTCTGCAGGACCCAGCTGTGGGCCAATTTGTTCCTGGGAGTCTGAACAGCCAACCAGTCCAGACACTGGGAGGGGTTGTACTCGATCACCTGACAAGAACAGAAAACAATGAAATAACCTTTTTTTTAACCAGGATAGTCTCATTGAGATTAATAATCTGTTTTTCAAGAGAGTCCTGCACACGCATTCATACACGGAGGCAAGGAGGGTGAAGTGTCTTGCCCAAGGACACAACAGACTGACTTGGAGAGAGCGGGATTCGAACCACCAACCCTCTGGATATTGGACAACCCGCCCGCTCTACCACCTGAGCCATAGCCGCCCCAAACCTAAACCCCAACCATCTTCAACCCAGGTTTAATCTGAATTAAATTAATGCGAATCAGTCACAAGTATCTTTCAGTACAATTCCATTTTCATTATACTAGATACAGAAGTCATCAGAGTCTTCAGTTTTTAATCAAAGGTTTGACAATACCTGTTCTAAATCCCTGCCAGGAATGTTTGAATATATCATACCGAGGCAGTATCTGTCAGTTTTATCCAAAGGCGGTTTTCAGATTTGGTAATGAATTCAAATAAGTAACTCTTTTAGGTACATTACAGTACTTAAGTCTGGATTTCAGATTTTATTTACCTCCCAGATCCTCTGCAGGATGTAGGAAGCAAAGGAGGGCATCCCTGGAGGTCCACCTGCAAACTCCATCAGCATTGTCAGCAACTTGAAGAATGGATTGGCCGCCTGATGGACAAGGATCAGAAGTTTGTATTAATGGACTGATATTTAGTTTAGATTTAAAGGATTCCCATTAGCCACTGCTTTACTGTCCCTTCTATACTTCCAGGCTCCAAAACATTTTATTGTGAATAAGACAGAAACACAGAATGATACATAAATGTTTGAAAAAAACTAAATAAATAAACCAGACTTCTACAAAACCTCCGTATGACACAAGGACTTTTTAGTCACTGGCTTTAAGCCCTTTGCCTTATCTGTGGTGGTTTGCATTTGCAGGGCTAAAAAATAAAACTAACAAGTGGTGCCAGGCACAACAAACCCAACAACTCACACATATTGTGACTTATTTTGGCATTGATTGAGCTGTCATCATGTCAGCATATGAATTGCCTCTATATATGTGCCAAGTTTGAAATAAATTACAACAAAATCTATGTTTTTATAGACATTTCACCCATTTTAAATAAGTGGGAGAAGAATGATTATTATTATTTTTTATTTTAACTCTGACCTACTGTTCCCAAAATGTAATCACATGTATTCTGGGTCACTGGCAAATCTATAAACTAATTTGGTATGGCATCAACCAATATTTTTGGTGTTAGAGAGTTAAACAAACAAACAAAATGAACCAAAAACAATACCCCTTGCCTTCACTTCAGGGGGCAATTGTGATTTAATCAAAGAGCAGCTTACCTCAGGTGTTAACTTAGCAATGGAGGTGAAGAGCATCGATACAATCTGCAAAGACAAAACATCAGTCACTAGAGTTGGACAATTTTGATTATTAGTAATGACGAAATGTTGAGGTCCATATAAATGAAGCTACAGGCGTCTGTGACTGAGATCATTCTTATTTAAACAAATGCTTAAAATACTATTGTTTCTGTGAAAATGACATTAAGACCAGATTAATTTGGGTTTGATGAACTTAAAGTGTGGCAATCCTGTGCTCATGTTTGAGTGATAAACCTACATGCTCAGCCAGGCGGTTGTTATAGCGACAGAGGCTGAAGATGAGGTTGCAGGTCTGCCTGATGTTGATGCCGTCTCTGATGTGCTGGAACAGGAAGGGGAAACCTTTTCCTCCAGTCAGAGCTGCCATGTCGCTCTGAGACAGAGTCAGATGTCTGGAACAAGTGGAGATGACATCGGAATTACTTTAATGAAAAGATGAAGGACAGGGGTGTCAAAAAAAAGCCTGTGGGGCAGAACCAGCCCACCCCATGGGTTGAATTCATGCAAAAATTACACTGAAGATATTAACAATCAAACTCATTTTACTTCAAGCGCCACATACAGCTCAAGCGGTGCAGACTAGTAAAATAATAGCATATAAACATACAAGTAACTCCAAATTTTTCTTTTAGTGCAAAAAAAACCAAGACTGCATGAAAATGTTTCCGTCTACAAACTAACCTGAATGTGTACGAACAACTTGAAATTTCTTCAGAAAAATAAGTGCAATTTTACCAATATTCTGTCTGTTACTAAATGTTTTGTGTATTTGTAGATCCACTGTGATCTTCAAGTTGTAATGCACATGTGTAAATGAAAAACTGAGACATAACATTATTAAAATAAAGGCTTTTGATTAAGAAATTTCAGGTTGTTCAGATTACTCACATTTTTTGTGAAAGTACACTTTGCAAACAAATGTTTTCATAAAGTAATCACGTAAAATTATGTTAAGACAAAAAAAAAAAAATCTAAGTTTTCATTATTTTGAATTTTTTTAATGTTATTACTTTACTGGTCTGATGCACTTGAGATCAAATTGGGCTGCAAGTGGAACCTGAACAAAAATGAGGTGACAACCCTGATGTAGGAGGAGGTGAAGTCGAGGGAAAGACGCGTCATTTCCAAACCTCTCAGATCGAGACTGTTCCACCAGCAGAGCGATGAGGGCGATCATCTTCTCCAGAGCTGCAGGACGGTACTTTTCCTCCGCCAGAGACAGGATGTCCTCCTCCTCATCCTCTTCCTCTCCTTCCTCCTCTGACAGCACCTCCACCTGAGGCTGAGAGAAAGTTAAAACATTACATTCATCTCATGTATGCAACATTTAAGAAGGTTACAGGCTCAAAGGTCACATTTACCTCAGGAAAGCAAGTGATTAAAACTCGAGGAGAGATGCACCAAGACACAGAAATGAACTGAAACACTGAAGTAAACAACTAGAAATTACAGAAGTAAACCTACATTCTCAGGGCCTTTGGTTCCCATGTAGAAATGTACCATGATGGAAATGGCTTGTAGTGACAGTAAGAACTGGCTCTGTGAAGACAAATGAGAAAAACAAAAATAACAGACTTAACTTACTTAGAGACGACTAAAGGAAACTTGACATGTAAAAACTGGAACCCTATTAAAGTGCTCAAACTGTGTGTGCAGCTTTAATTTAAGGTTTTGTAAATCAGTGTTTCCAGTGTTACATGGAAAAAGGCTCAGGTAAAAAAAATAAAAAAAATAAAAAATCTGCACTTTAACCCAGTAGTCATTCCGTTGTTTCAAATCCAGTGTATTTAACAGTCTGAGATTCTCAAAACACCAAATGTAGAACTTTGGACTGAAAATGAACTTATATTATCTGTCAAGTCTTACATTATCAGTTTTGGGAGAAAAAAAAAAAGACCCACCTTAGAATGCAAAAAAACAAAAAAAACCAAAACCAAAACAATGTAATAAGGTACTACATTATCAGTAAAATATTATTATAATATCAGTCAGGATATTTTATTACGTTATTGGTGAAGTTATTACATTATTGAGTTGTATTACATTTTCGATTGAGTTAAGTGCAAATTTTAATACATTTTCAGGAAATTATTACATTATAGGGTGTTACAGTCTCCAACCCATGGCTACTGGACCAAATGTGGCCCTTTAGCATCTCTAGGGCTCCCCTCCCCTGGTCAAAAATCATAAGGAGCATTTTGAATCAACTGAATGAATCATTACTTTTTAAAATTGTTATGGGCCTAAATCTAATCAAAAATTGTCCATCTGCAAATTCAACACAAGACAGTCCATTTGCATTTCTTCATAGTTTGTTTGGAAGTCAGCCTGTATACATGAAACTAGCCTTTTCTCCATTACACTGTCATTTTGTTTAGGAAACCCTTTTGTTTTGTTTTAGACCACTAAAAATCATACAAAAATTTTTCGATTTTTTTTCTTTGTTGCGTTTGTATATTTTCATACATTGCATTATTGCATTAAATATTGCATTACTGTAATGAAAGTTTAGTTACAAAACAAATTAATCACAAATAGGCTACAGCAGAGCAGCTGCTTCATGGTAAAATATGGGTTTATATATTTTTTCCATGGCTCTAGTCAGATTTCTTTCTTTTTCCGAGTCAAAAATGGCTCTTTAGATTGTAAAGCTCACCGATCCCTGGCCTAGAACATGTCAAAGCTCGGTTTAAAGATGGAGTAAACGCATAAAGATGCACAAAAGATCACGATAAGATCACGATAAGATCACGATAAGATAAGATAAGATAAGATCAGATCAGATGAGATCAGATCAGATCCTCCTTTATTAGTCCCACAGTGGGAGATTCCACATTTAAGTTCACACTGACCTCCTCCTCTCCCATCTTGGCGAACTCGTAGAGGAAGGCGAAGTATTCGGTGAGGTGTTTGCTGTGGGGCTTGACGCCGTGTTCCATGATGGAAAGGAGGGTCTTAACAAAACGAGTGACACATGACCGGCTGCCGATATCCTCCACCGGTCCGTCCATGTCATCAGAGCTGAGCACACAGACAGAATCAAAACCACAACACGGTTTATGCACCAGGAACAAATAACAACAACAATTTAATAAAAACCCACTTTTAAACCTTTTCTGTGATTTTATTTATGTTTCATAACATTCCAGTTCACTCTGTTCTCTTTGTGTTTTATGGAATTAGTTACTCTATTTTGTTTTATTTAACGTGTCAAATTTTTATTGTGAAGAAGTTTGTGATTGTGTTTTGAGAAATATATAAAGCCAACAGTTTCGGTAAAGATTAAAGGATTTAAAAGCTAAAATGTAAGTTGAAGAACATCCTCCCATTTCAGAACCTGAAATCAAACATTGCTTTTTTTGTTGAGACCTGCCAATGGCCCTCCAACATCACCTTAAATATAAATGAACTGTGGTGGCTCTAGTTAAATAGGCACTTCTTGTGGGTTTTTCTTTCATTCTGTTCTGTATTTAATGATGTGGAGCCTGAAATATTTCTCAGAATCCTGTGTGATGAAGAAACTGAGTGACACACGGCTCCGATCTGAATCTCTGTTGCCATCAGATTTCACAGACACAGCACTGACCGTCTGTGCTGAACACCTTTGATGGCAATTATCAATTGACCAGCAGGTCTCTGATCACAACAGGCTGTTCTTCTGGTATTTGAAGATGAAAATGCTTCCAGTCTGTACTTTGGTCGAACTTCTCTGCTGAATAACACGAAGGATATAAAGCTGTTACAATCTCTTTTAGCAGGAAGTAAAAAAAATCAATTACCAAAAATGGTTAAATCCAACACCTCCTATACTGGAGGAGTGGCTAATAACAATTGATGACATATACAACATGGAAAAGCTGACCTACTGCCTGAGATTGCAGAAGACTAAGTTCGACCAAATCTGGGCCAGATGGACTGAGTATACGACCAGGACACAAACAGTCTGTTACAACAGCACCGAAACTTGAATCGTTACCTCTTGTCTCTATTTATTTTATCTTATTTATTTTATTTTACCTTTTCTTTTTCTTTTCTTTACTGTGAAAGCCATCCTAGTTGTTTTGTTGTTTATATGCATTTAAAAAAAAAAAAAAAAAAAAAAAAAAAAGGAAAACGGAAGTTGTATGGCAATATTGAATGTTTGCCAAAATGTTTGCAACATTTTCCTAATAAAAAGACAATGGGGGGGAAGAAAAAAAAAAAAAAAAGAAAATGCCTCCAGAAGCTTCCTTTTACATCCTTTAAATGCTAATAAACCAACACAGAAGACAAAAAACAAAAAATCTTGATCCTAACAATGTAGGAAACATCAACTAAAGGCTGTTTAATATAATGCCCTTCTATAAGTCAGTTCAAGGTTACACAATTAGAAACTATACCGATAAAATCCATACATACTCAAAAGTGGTAGTTAAATGTATATTTGTGAAAGTATTTTTTTTCATCCAGTTATGTGTTGACATGTGAAAACTTATTAAGTTCATGTACATGTTTAGCACGATCTAAAATGTTACTTTTGTTTATTATTTGCATATTCTATGCTTATTTTAAGCTTTCGGTTAAGTTTTTTTTTTTCCTTTCTAAAGTGTTTGGCTGTTACAGAAAATAATAAATTAAAGAATAAAGTATTTGAATGTTTTTTTGCAAATGATGAACTGCAGCACTAAGTAATAGCAGACATTGTATGAAGAGGTTGATTAAACAATCTGGCTTGAAATTACTGTCGTAAACGCACAAGTATTTTGTTAAAGAGGGGCAGAAAATACAAGATTGTTCCTTCTGCTCCTTTTCTTTCATAATGTGGTCAATTTGCTGACATGTAAAAGTAGATTTTCTTTCCATATGTCTTTCTATACCTTATGAATGAAATAAAGGAAACTGAAAAATGAAGTAAACTATCAAGTAAGTAAACTATTAAGTAAACTATATATATGAGAGAAAAGCAATTAAACTAAAGTTACCTGAAAAATTATGAAAATAACTGAAAAATTGTGAAAGTAGTTGATCATTATTTATATTTATTTATTGTTATTCTCAATTAATACTTTAACGTTCCAGCTCTGAACATTGGCGTTCCTGGAGCGATTTACTCCCTGGGCGAAAGCCCCTGATGGCGCCCCCATCCCAATCCTCCATCCAGCGCCCCCATCCCCCCGGCGGACCTGCGGCGGAGGAGCGGGGGCACCCCCCCATGCGATGGCGCTAGGGGCAATTGCCCAGGTGGCCCTCGTCAAAGAACGCCCCTGGCTCTGAATGTAACGCAGATGTGGGGTTAAAGGCTAAAATAAATTCTGCTGATCAGGTCTGACTCACCCGTCTTCCATCCCAGGCTGTAGGTACAGGTGGGCGTGAACTGGTCGCAGCCTCTGGATGACATGAATACACAACCTCTGGAACATCTGGAAGACAGATGCAGAATGTATTCAGCTGAGTGACGGACATGAAAACGATCCAACTACCAGAGTTTCTCTGACTTTTCCTTTAATAAATCACTAAACTGCTTATCTCTGCATATAACATGTCGCTGCTGTGTAGTCCATACATTTACTTCACCAACATTGTGTTAAATAATGTGATACTGAAGAAAACTCAAAGATTATCTGTCAGGTTCTGCTGCATTTTTTTAAATCTAAGATTTCAAAATAGAAAACCTGATGCTAATGCATTTAATAACAGTGAATCTAGAATGTGATGGGATTATGAAGGACCTGAGCAAGAAGAGGAAAACTAATAAACTGTAAAAAAGACACCGGGTGACACGGTTGTGCAGTGGTTAGCACTCGTGCCTCACAGCAAGAAATGTCCTGGGTTCGATTCCCACACCAGTCACTGTGTGGAGTTTGCATGTTCTCTGTGTGGGTTTCCTCCCACAATCCAGAGACATGCACTGATAGGTTAATCGGCTAATCTAAATTGCCCATAGGTGTGAGAGTGATTGGTCATCTCTATATGTCAGCCCTGTGATGAACTGCCGACTTGGTGTACCCTGCCTTCGCCCTTAAGTAGCTGGGATAGGCTCCATGCGACCCCTGTGACCCCAGTGAGGATAAAGCGGGTATAGAAGATGAATGAATAATAATAACAACCACTCACCTGTCTCACGATTTGATTGGGACACTTAATGAGGATCTGCATTGGCCACCAGTTATCATCAGCCATCCGATCCAAAAACCACTGTAACAGGAAGTGTTTTATTAATCACAAAAATCTGAATTTTACATCCATCATTTAACCAAGTCAGCAGCACTACAGTAAAATATAGCGTGGTCATACCTCGCAGGCTGCCTGGCTGTTGTTGAATTGTTTGGTAAGGAGTTCGATCCACTGGAGCATGGTCGGCTGAGAACAGAGAAACATTACAAGGTACACATATATGGTTTTAATTTCACATCAAGGTCAAGGAGATATTTTAAGTGGATGATGTGATTTATGCGGATGTGAAATATTTCATTGAGGCTGAGCTATGAGTCACCTTCTCCTTGGAGTGGATGAAAGTTTCAAGGACAAATGATGTGCTGAGCTGTGAAGAAAAGAAACAAATTCAATAGAATAGAAAGATTAAAAAAAATTCAAAGTAAAATTTGGGTTCTTTTGAAGATCAACTAAGGTTATTTTCCAATAGTAAGCCCTACTGTGTTAATCACATCCAAGAAAATGAACGATTCAAAGCGAATAATGTGTTTAAAATAACCAAGTAGCGATGCGATTTCTTCCTCCTTTTGTGTTATTTCTCACCTTTGCAGTCATGAGGGAGACTGCTTTAGGATCTGGTAGAGTGCTGGGGATGCTGCTGCAGAGCTGCCACATGAAACTACAAAGAACAGGAGCAGAAAAAACAGCATTAAACAGTTACACAATTTATTATTATCCGTTCGTACAGAGGCTGCTTAAGTTTCATGTATTGCTCAATTTTAAGGCAAGAGAATAAATCTCACCCAAAGTAGGTGTGTTCAAATATATTTTTGTCCTGGAGAAACTGCATGTTGTCGTGCCAAATCCACTGAAAGGAATAAAGTGTCAGGATAACATTGACACAAATGTATGAACGCTTTACTAACTGAACATTAGGAGCTCATAGTACCTCGAGCAGATCAGGAGACACGTCAAAACTGAAGTCCTTCCCATTCTCCTCCTCCAGCTCCACCCTTTTGTAGAAGAGCATGTAGGCACTGTGTGTCTAAAAGTGAAAATATTTCATGTTAGCACCAATTTAGATCATAAAGAACAGTCAACGTGTCTGGCAGTGGTGCTTACTTTTTCAAAGGAGAAGTCCATGAACTTGTCAGTGACAGAGTCATAGGTTTTAGTCTGAAAGATAAACACACGTTAGTGAAATGTGAAGCTGCAGATTATTTTGGAAGAAATGTTTCTAAGAGCAGCCTTTACCGTCATTTCTCCACCAAAGCATTCAGAGGCCAACTGAGCCGAGTCAAAGGGCTTCACCTCCGCATCATTGAACAGGTACCTGCAACATTTTACATGTTTTAAATGTTTGATCTCTTACTTTTATATTCCTGTCCAATTTAACTTGTGAAAACACTTAAATGTTTGGGGCTCAAGTCATAAGATACACTCAACACCACATAGATACCAAAAGAATGAAACTATTCAGTTGAGCGTGCCAGGTGATGGTGCAGTCTACATCAACAATACGTTGGAAAAAACAACTCAAAATAGTTTCCATTTATGCTTATATCAGAATGAAAATACTTTATTTAAATTATTATTTAAAAAAAAAAATATTAAACACAATTAGAACAGTAATTTGTACAATATGCACTAGACAAATATCATTAACTCATTCACTGCCAGGCGTTTTCAGAACAGAAACCCCCATACTGCCAGGCATTTTAGAGCATTTTGACTGA
>JAQQZY010000001.1:24287885-24299315 GCA_030068375.1 Ostorhinchus rueppellii
AATACTTCCTCAAAGTTGCGCCAGGTCGTTTCCTAGCAACCCCTCCAATGAAAGCCGATTGACGCCAAAACACGTCAATGGCAGGGAATGAGTTAATATGATAATTAAAAGAAATGTAGGTAAATAAGTGAGCAAAAATATTATTGTGTGCAAGTATAATTACATGGTTATAAGTTGATATGTTCTTATGACATGATATAACGTGTATTTCTTGTCTAAATATAAAGAAAATGGCACATATACATATCTGCTTTTGTTTAAGATTTGTGGTCATAACACAAAACCAAGGGAAACAAATTAGGCATAGCATCTCTTTGGGTGACCTAAAAGAGCCTTTGTGTTGCTAAACAGGGGGAAATTTTTCTATTTTGAAAAATATCCATGTTAGTGTGTACATTTCAGACACTACGACAATCTTCCTCTCTCACCACTTGTTGTTCTTATAGGCGTGCGGGTTAACAATGTCTCGGATGAAGCTGTAGTAATGACCACCGTCTGCTGTGCCCGTGTGAACTGTGACACCGATCAGGTCGTACTCGTAGCTCTCTGTGACCTTGGTTTCACCCTCTTCCCGAAAACCTACAGCAGAAAACAAAAGGAGATGAGACTTCAAGTGAGTGCCATTATTCTAGTTAAACCGGAAGTTGGACTGTTTTTGTGTTGCTTTAGTGTGTGTGTGTGTGTGTGTGTGTGTGTGTGTGTGTGTGTATCAACTGGACAGACCTTCTTTGCGCTCTCCTTTGCCCATGAGGAAGTCCTCCGTGTAAGGCGTCATGTCGAGCCGCAGGGGAAACGAGAAGTGGGTGTTGACCTTCTCCTTCATCATGGTGACCATATTGAAGGTGTATCGCATGGTGTTGAAGCTCAGGATGCGTGGGAGCTTCTTGAAACAGGCTCTGTAGGAGTAAACATGTGATGGAGTTAAAGTAAAGGTCAGAACTATATGTCTGTATGAGTCCAGATCCAAACCAGAGCTGCATAAAAGGTACCTGAACCCTACAGGCATAAAATAACACAAACCAAACAAAGAAAAACCATCAACATCAGCTGCATCTCTAAATAACTCTCAATCCATTTTATTAATGCACAGGCATTATGATGGAAATGAAGTAATGAGGGAAAAAAATATAGAACCAGAAAAAACAACTATAACTTGCACAGCATAAGCTCAACATGATGGCATGGAAGTTTGGCCCATTCACATCTAGACCTGCAACAATTCATCAAATCCTTATTTGATCAAATGAATCTGCAAAATTTTCATAATAAAATCATGGAAAAATTATAAATATGTGCTGTTTTCTATTGTCAGATCTGAACATTTGCACAGTTTCATTGTTTCAGCCAATAACTACCTTTCTTATATGGGACTGTTAAGTGGCATTTTTGACATTGCCTTATACTTATTGGTATTAACGGTTATTACTTTTCACACTTCACAAGTGGACAGAAAATTAGAACGTAATGACTAGGTTTATTAATCTAGTAACAGTAAAACTACATCTAATCACTACATTTTCAAGAGGCAGTTATGAAGTATTTAGATGGATTCAGTATAAAAATAACGAAATAAAAAATTTCAGCCAGTTTAATTTCGAGATAACTTTCTTGGAATGTGTCTATATTAACTTTAGTAACACTTTCTGACCTTTTCTCTGCGCGGACCTTCTTGCCGCACTGAGAGCAGGTGTACATGTTGTCACCTTCCAAAGTGTCTTTAATGGTCACTTCATCAAGAGATTCCTGGAGAGAAAACACAGTTAAAACAGTTCTGTGTGTGTGTGTGTGTGTGTGTGTGTGTGTGTGTGTCAATGATTAACAGAAACCCTGGTTATTATTTTTGTGCTGGGTCAAGTGTTAAATGCTAAAATGTGTCAACGCACATTATTTACTCACTTCAGAGGACGCTGTTGTAGTAACTTTCCATTATTTACAATGTGCTGATTTTAGTGGCTGAGTCAGAATTTTAAAAATTGTGGTAAATGAACAACTTTTTAATTCTGACCTAATGCAAATTGTGAAAAATATTTTGACCTTTTATAAATAAAGTGCCAATTGTACATAATATGCTCACCTGAAAACCGGAAGGTTAAACTCCTTTATTAATATATTACTGCATGTAAACTTTACACGTGTCTTTTTAAATGTGAGGTAAATATTCAGGAACACCTCAAAGTTCCTGGAAACTGCCGACTGTTTACTCACATAGATGTTCTTCATGTCTGCTACTTGACATCTGACTGTGTAAAACTCCTCTGCAGTCTGACTGACGTGGTCACAATCCTGCAGGAAAGAACAAGTACAGCTTTATGAAATCTGTTCCATCAAACGATAACACAAACCTATACAAATGGGAAACGCATGGTTTACATTTTAAGTACCAAATGTAACAATTACACCACGTGTAATTGAAGAGCAGACAAACAGTCGGTCACTGCTGATCAAAAACATGTCTGATTAATTTCTAACAACTCACCAGAGAAACCACATTGTTGGTGATGACGCCTCCAAACAGAGTCTTTACTGTGTTTTTCTGGAGGGGAAAGAAGACAACAAAACAATGCTCTGACCTCGGTTTTAAATTGAAACGTCTTTTCCACAGTTACCCCACTGAAATTAATTCACAAAGTTCTTATTTAACATTTCTTTAAACAGTCCTGTAGTTGGTCTTTTAACTGGCCTGGTTTTATTGAATGGTATTTTGACTAACCTCACTGACAATTCTGTTTATAGAAATATTTCTGAAATGACCCAGGGGTTAAAAAAGTCATATAGTCATCAACTTTTAAGAGGGCCAAGGCTCTAAGGTTGTCTGCTGGACTCAATCGAGGAGGTGTGGGACAGAAGTTGGCCAAGCTGACATCCATTATGGACAACCCTCCCACCTTCTGCATCCCACTGTAGAGGCCCCAAGTAGCTCCTTCACACCTGACTTTTATATCCCCAGTACCCAGTACTCCCCACATCCATCAGACTATACACAACAGCCCCCCCCCCCCCCATCACACCATGTGCATGTACAACTACAATGTAAATGTGTTAATAATATTTCATTTTAATTGTTACCCTATATTTATATAAATATTAATAGAAATACCAAATTTCCTATTTCCCTGTCTATATATTATTTTACTCATGCTGCTATTAACTATGAATTTTCCCCTACGGTGGGATCAATAAAGTCATATCTTAACTTTTTCTAGACGTCTAAAACTTTTGCATCAATTTACATTCACAAACACTAGGGGCTTAGTTTTCATACATGTTTCTTTTCTGCATGCAAGTAATATTTTCACATAAATATAACAGATATTGTGATGTAATGCAGTTACTTCATTGTTTCATGTTGTTTATTCATTGTTTTTTTGTGTATGATGACAAAAATTTGTTTTACCAGCTCCTGAGACATCTCCTCGATCTTTGTAATGAGGTCTGTGAAGAACTCTGTCATGTCCTTCTGCTCTCCGGTGTTCAGAGGCTGTTTGTCCATGGTGTAGGTTTTACAGAAAGGCCGTGGGTTGTACGCTTTCCTCTCACTCTCCTGAAACAGATCAGACAGTGGAAAGAGTTGAAGACAAGTTCCTTTATTTCTCCTCCTGACCTTAACCTGATAGTAGAGCTGTTTGATATTGCTTTATTATGTGCAAGCTGAGATGGGCACGTCACAAAAAATTCTAAATCCAACATGTGTGTTTGCTGCAAGATATTAATTGTGAATGTGTTTGGTCATTGCAACAGTGATGGTTTATTTCACCTAATAATGCACCACATGAAACACCTCTGCTTTTTTTCCCATTGCTAGCTGTTACTGTAAACAGACAGATTTAAGAAAGAAAGAAAACTATCATACCAAAAAACAACAACAAGCCATACTCTTCACGACGCTGAATAAAAATTCTAGTATATGAAGTGGATTCAGTTAATGGACCTATGAAAAGGAAAAGAATAAATATAAAACTCACCATGAGGTATGTGAACATCTTCTGCAGCTCCAGTAGTGTCGTCTTGTGTTTGATATCCTCAGCATACTGCACACACAGAAACAACAAGCCCGTTTACACAACTATGAAAATCCAATAACTGAGGGGAGTCACACAATTGTAATAATCTGATCTGACACATTTACATTCATTTAAGAAATGTTATAATTGAAAAACCCTGGCAATTGGATTTCTTTTGGGGGTATGTACGTAGTGATGGTAGAATTAAACATACTATTATAGTTTTCTGCTCACGTTTGATTACATCACATCCTTTTTCTAACTTTTTTTTTTTAACACATGTGCAGATGTAAAGGAACTAAATAAATCAAATTAACAAGTATATATGCACAAAGACATCGAAGCATTGGGGAGAAATCCTGGTGTGTAAATCTGATTTGTCATAATCAGATTGCTGCTGTTATTTAACAAAGAATATCTGATTATGCCGCTTACGTGGTCAGTTGAATAATCGCGATAACAGAAATTGGATAATGATCGGAGTTTTAGTGTGTGTGTAAATGGGCTCAATTATGAGAATCCAACCTCTGAACTCCTGAAACCCTCAGGGTTTTCGTCTCTGAAAAACATACTGACCTTGGCAGTGAAGACGGCCTGCCGGGCCTCGGGGATCATGTAGAGCTGCTGGATGGTAGAGGCCAGATAGCATGTGGCGCCCAGGTTGGTCAGGCCGACAAAGCGACACTCGGCACGAACGTCGTCATGGGGCCAGTAGTCCCACTTATAAGGAGCATGAGAGGCTGTGATGAAAGTGTAAAAACAGATGGGTTTAATCAGTGGCTTCACAGAGCAGATCAAGCCTTTAGTGATGTCTAAGGGCAGAAGTGTCAAACATACAAAACCACCCCGCTAAAGAGTCCAACATGACCCGTGGGATGAATTTGTGCAATGCAAAAATTCCACAAAAAGATACTAACAGGAAAGGATGTTACGTCCCAGCCTAGGGGTTCACTAGGACGTACATAATATGCTCAATTCATTCACCACCAACTCCCAAGTTACAAAATTCAGACCAAAACAAAACAAAATTTCCAAATATTTATTATTTAACAACTAAAGGAGGGTAGGGCTAAAACAACAAACAAAAACTCTTCTTCAAAAGGTAAAACTAAATACGCTATTCTCAAAACAGAATAGGAAAAACAAAATACAATATTCTAATGTAAACTCTCTAATGAAAAACAGGAGAAAACGCCAAACAAAAAGAGACGCCCTCTCCTACAAATACAATACTATCAACACTATCAAAAACTAACATCAAAACTCTATCTTTACTATTTACAAATAATCAATCGAATACACAATGTCTGGTAGCGAAGCACACACAGGAACAGGTTGGAAGGTGGCAGTGACCGAGAGAGAGCGAGAGAGAGAGCGAGAGAGAGAGAGCGAGAGAGACAGAGAGCACACTGGACTGGATGCCTTTTTAAATGATTCATCATCATGGTCCGCCAATCCGCTGTCACTTCCTGCAAAACCCACACACACACACACACACACACACACACACACACACACACACACACACACACACAAACAGACACAATACAGCACCCCTACAGGATTGGGGGAGAAACGTACACTATACAGAAAATACCGAAATACACAAATTATGACCCAGGGTCATAACAAGGGTGTAAAAATCCTAATAGTGCAGGGGCAAAACACAGTCTAATATGATCTCAAGTGGATCAGACCAATAAGGCTACGTTCACACAGCAGGTCTCAATGCACAATTCGGATTTTTTGTGAAATCTGATTTTTTTCTGTGCTCGTTCATATTACAAATTAAATCCAACTTCTATCAGTTTTGAGTATGAACTGAATGCGACGCTGAAGTGACCCGCATGTGCAGAAGAGGTCCTGACGTCATGCGGGACCATGCAGCACGCACTGTGTTTACGGAAGTAAATATGGAGCGATCTTGTATCAGCGTGTGTGTGGCACTGATAAAGTTTGTCTAAAACTGAAGTCAGCACATTAAAAAAGAGCAGAGCCAGGTTTTTGCTGTGGCGGCTACGTATGTACAACGGAGTATTTGAATGTAGTCGGAGTCAGGAGTGGTGGGATAGTGACGTTAGCCGCTTCACTGACACAGACTTTGTTCAGAATTTTACAATGACAAGAAAAACGTTGAAATATATCTGTGACTGCCTCTCACTAACACTGTCATGATAAGACACTCATCTCCGGTGATTTCAATGACGTAAAGGTCGGATAAATGCGACCTAGCCGTTCAGACTGATGTCACATTACAAAATATCTGACATGTATCAGATTTAGGGCCACATATGAAAGTGGCCTGGGTCGGATTTAAAAAACAACTGGATTTGTGCTGTTCAGACTGTCTTTAAAAGATCAGCTACAGGTCAAATAGCAGCAAAAAGTCGGATTTGGGCCACATTTGGCTGCAGTCTGAACATAGCCTAAGATACTGGCATATTCACCTATAAATAATTACAACTTGAAAATTTTGTCTTTGTTTTAGTGTAAAAAACACACAAACGTTTAGATTTTTCACACTATCCTTTCACAAAAAATTTTAATAACCTGAGCAAACAATATATAAACTATAACAAACTAATCTGAAATGTCTCAAGAAACACAAGTGTAATTTTTCCAATATTCTGCCTGTTACTAAATGTTTTGTGCATTTGTAGATCCACTGTGATCTGTAAGTTGTAATGCACATGTATACATGATAAACTGGCATAATATTGTTAAAACTCCACTGATTTTTCAGAAAGAAATTTTAGGCTGTTCATGTTTACTTCTTTTTTTTTAAAGGATAGTTTGTAGATGTAAACATTTTCAAACAGCAGTTCTACTATTTTCACTCTAAAACAGAGAAAAGTTATTTATGGGTTATTAAGCTATTATTTTACTGGTCCGGCCCACTTGAGATCATATTGGGTTTTATG
This sequence comes from Ostorhinchus rueppellii, assembly GCA_030068375.1. Taxonomy (NCBI): domain Eukaryota; kingdom Metazoa; phylum Chordata; class Actinopteri; order Kurtiformes; family Apogonidae; genus Ostorhinchus; species Ostorhinchus rueppellii. The sequence continues at coordinate 24,294,808 of JAQQZY010000001.1, forward strand.
TGGCCCCTGGGTTAATATGAGTTTGACACCTCTGCTTTACCGTATGTGATTATTCATAATTTACCTTTTATACAGTTTGTGACAACATGCAGTGAATTCATCTCCATGGCAACCGGAGCCTTCACCTGACGGGACTGCTATGTTAAATTTCAGTTCATAATATTTAAGCAACGGTTCTTCTCTATAAAAGCTGTAGGAATGTGGAATCCTTTACCAAAGAGGATCAGAAAATGTAATGTCATTACCATTTTAATATAGTTTGAAAAATTATCTGAAGAATGAACCCACATTCTGAACGTGGTCAGCGATGGTAACGAGTGTCCGCTGCAAATGTGCTTTATTGGTTAATGGTTTGACTTCATAGATGGTTAAACAGTGGTTTCCTGTTGGAGGCTGGTGTTGAATCATGTTGCTGGTTTGGGGATAGTAGTTGTTTGATATTACGGCCTTTTGTATGGTATTTTATTGTGATGCATTTCGCATAACATGTAAGGTTTTCATTTTCCATTTTGATGTCACCTGATCCGCCGTCCTGGGACTACTGATGAAAATGAGCTTTTAGCCATTTCTGGTACAACACTGGTAAAGGATACTGTCCCTGTATAAATAAAAACAGATAGTGGCATGAGGACAGTTTTTTATTATGTCCAATATTTAAGGATCAGTCTAGAGTTCCACAGTTGTTGGAAATGTATTAAAAACCACCCCGTTAGGACTCTGTGTTTACTATTGAGGGGGAGAAAAAAACAAAAACACACACACACACACACACACACACACACTCAGGACAAACTAGAAAGATGTCCAAGTATTTGAGGCCATTTACTAACCATCTAAGATTTTGTAATGAATATTAGTTGAAGGTTTTTGTCCCTCTTTGTTGTACCAGTATCAGAGTCCTTCTATGTAGCCTCTGCAGATGAATGTTGAATAGTGTTTGTGACATGCAGTGAATACTGTGTCTTCTCTGGCCTTTACAGGTGTACATGTGGGATACCCTTAACTGTTAATCACCATATGTGAGCACAGGTTTATCCTAAAAAGATGTATTGTTGTTATTATGTAATTAACTATATGCTGTAGTACTTAGAATTTATTTTATTGTCATTGCACAAAGTACAACGAAATTAAGTGCAGACCTAACGATGCAGGTTAAAAACAACAACAAGGGTTACAATACACACACACACACACACACATCTCATAAGTTAATAAATAGCTAAATGTTAAAAAGATGGAATCCAAAAAGTCCACCTAGGAACTGTTTAAAAAAGCGATGGCTCTCGGATAAAAACTTTTTCAGTCTGTTTGTCCTGGTTTTGAGAGACCTGAATCTTTTCCCTGACGGCAGCAGTTCAAATAATGAGTGTCTGAGGTGGGATACATCCCCAAGGACTTTGTTTTGTTTGTTGTTAATTTCACCTCCTAAATTGCTTCTAGTTTTTTGGTATCGACACTGAACTCTGAATTAACATACTGAAAAAAAACAAACAAAAACAAAACACCCCTTTGGGCATTGTACAAGCATGAGGGAAAATGTTTCTGTCTAGTTTCTAGTAGTTTATACAAAGCTTTACTACGCAGACGAACAAGCTCAAACTAACTTAACTTCCCCTGCTCCTGCCTAATAATCTGGACAATGCATTGTAAAAACCAGTTCTGACATGTCTAAACTTTTGCGTGTGTCCCAGTGTCTCCAGCATTAATCCCAGCAGAGGGATCATGTCTGACAGAAACAGACTGGATTCTCTGTAGCAGAGCTCAAATTGTGTCAGATCACTGTCGCTGAGGACGAATGACACAGAGTGTAGCCTGCAAACATTAACAACATGACAAGTGTGTGAATTTTATGGGATTTAGTGTTATCTCGCAGTAAAATTACAGCCTGTACCCACGTGAATACCCTCACCCACCCTCCTCCATAGTGGCTACTATAAATATGACGGATCAGCAAGTATTTTTTGTCTGTTCCTGGTATTTTCTATTTTAAGTGGATATATATTCTGGTTGACTCTCAAACAGTCTATAACAGGAATGAATTTTTACACTGCCAGACAGCTATGAAATGGAAAACCTCATTCATGAGTAAAAAATAAATCTTATTTTCTGGTAATTTAGATAGTAATGAAAACAATATATTCCATTTGTTTAATTAGATCCTCCAAATCTTACAACTTCTAATTAATAATTTAAAAAGGGTTGGTTTGTTTTTTTTTGCACGTTTGAGTTCATTCAGTATTTGGATAAAACTGTAAATTCTTAGTTTTAGCCTCCTGTATGAAGTTTTCCAACCAAAGACAGCTCAATTTAGAGACTTTATTCCTCTAATGATTTAACCCAAACTATTTAAATATAAATGTTATTGTTCTGGGTTAATTAAGCTTGTTTCTTTGTTTGATCACTTGATCTTGTGTAAGACAGACACAGATTTAATTTAATTGCATTGGTTTTGCTTTTTTTAAACACTGTAAATTTGACTAAAGAAATGGATAATGTAGAGAGGTGCTTATGACTACCGAATAAAACCCATCTATGTTGTGTGTTCCAACTTTCTGCCTCAGTGATATCGGGAGAACTACTTCATCTGTTTATCAGTTTGGACATAAAGGATGTGGCGTCCTCACCCTGCATGTGCTGTGACATGACCCAGTTGTGGAGCAGTCTGTAGTTCTCCACTGAGCCCTTCACCGTCTCTACCAGGAGGTCGTAGGCGGCGGCTCGGGCAGCGTGGGACTTGCATTTGGGCTGAGCACGGTCAGCCAGGCTAGGGAGGAGGAAGAGGAGGTTGTGGACGTCCCGTAAGAACTCCTGCCCCTCGCGGGAGAATTTAAAGGGAGGCTTGTGTTTGAGGACGCTGGTGGCGAGACGAAGGAGTCCGGTCAGTCCGTCGTCCTCGATGGTCCCGTCCTGCTGATCCAGGATCTCACGGCTGGAACAGACGCAGTGAGGTCAGGTTGGACATTTTAAGGTTTACTTTTAGTTGTGAACATCAAATATGATTTTTTAAAAACACTGAACTATTCCACTTTGCATTATCTTCATTTGCGATTGCTTTACTAGGACGTGATAAATCAACAACAATGAAAATTCAGTGAGAACGTTGCAGACATAGTCTCCAAAGAAGCAACATATGGCTCAGAAGGTAGCGTGGGTCATCCAATAACTGAAAGGTTGGTGGTTCCAATGCCGGTCTGTCCCAGTAATGTTGTGGGCAAGACACTTGGCAGCATGAATTGGCAATCATGCTTCAGTCAGCCTGCTTCAGGGCAGCTGTGGGTACAAATGTAGTTCACCACCACCAGTGTGTGAATGTTAGAGCGAATTAATAATGGATCAATAATGTAAAGTGTTTTGGGTGCCTTGAAAAGTGCTACAGAAATCTAATCCATTATTATTGTATACAATTTTAAATTAATCCAACCAATACTTTCATCGAAGATGATGTTTGATCAAACCTGTGATCAGTGAGTACAGTCTCCTGTTTAATATTCAGTAAGTGTTAAGCTGCAACATCGGCAGTTCACTGACCTCCTGATGCAGTCAGCGAGGTGTCGGGCCAGAGCGTCCAGGTCCAGCAGGGTGGTCTGCATCGGGCCAGCCAGCGACAGAGAGGGAGAGACCTTCTGTGAGTTCAAACAGACCAATGCTAGCAGCAGTTCAATAAAAGCACAGTTACAGTAACTGATCGGCATTCACATGATCCCACCTGGCTGGCGTCTTTGACGTGGATGTTATCGATGAGTTTACAGAGCAGCCAGAAGTATTCCTTACAGCCTGTCCTCAGCAGAGGCTCCTCTTCATAGTCCTCCACCTGTAGATTCACAGCAGTCAGATTTTACCATTAACTCCTGAACAGAGGCCTTCACATCCCCTTATAGATACACGTCTACTGGAGCAAACAGCTTTAACCCATAAAGACCCAAACATCCACTGGTGACCAAAACCATCTAGTGATGTACAATGTTTAATACCTGTTGATTGCTTAATCCTATCAATACGTGTAAATAATTGATTTAAAATGCAGTTTGTCATCTTTTCATGGTCTTCAGATATGACCCATTGGGATGTTCAGAGGCTCTGTAGTGAATGAGGAAACACCGTCATCTTCTACAAGATTGATTCACCTGTAAAATCAGTAAAGTGGATGGACACACCAATTGTATGTTCAGTTATTGGTAACTGTGCTGGGAAAAAAAATAAAAATTTTCTTCAGTGTTGTCTGTTTATGATGTAATAACCATTAACTTTACTCTGAGCTTTTAGGTTAATGTCTTTTAAGCTTTTATATTAATCTCTTAACAATTAACAATAATCTACATGATCACTACATTAAATTTTGGAAAATACCCGATTTTCACAGAAAAATGGCTCAGGCTACGGCTCAGGTGGCAGAGCGGGTCGTTCAATATCCGAAAGGTTGGCGGTTCGAATCCCGCTCTCTCCAGGTCAGCCGTTGTGTCCTTGGGCAAGACACTTAACCCTCCTTGCCTCCAGTGTCACTCACACTG
>JAQQZY010000001.1:24313232-24324801 GCA_030068375.1 Ostorhinchus rueppellii
GTGAATGACCTCATGCCCTATCTCACAATGATAAAGAATCCTTTAAAAAGTTCCTGGATCCAGACGGTGATTCAAAAGCCTCCAAAATTTAATCATCTCTTCCTTGACCCAGAGTGGACATACCCTGAAAATGTCATCAAAATCCATCCACAACTGTTTGAGTTATGTTGCTAACAAACAAAGTCGGATGGTAACAAACAAACGCACAGTAAAACATAGCCTCGTTGGCGAAGGTAATAAAGAATACTCTACTCAAGTCTAAAAACCACTGACGCAAATTTCTGTGATAATCTGAACCACATAAAACACAATTCAGCTGTTAACCTTTCCTAACATTTGCTCCAACTGTCAAAGTGAACATTTTAGCCTAAAGGTGCCAAAACTACATTTTTGACTCAAAAAACAGAATCAGAATCAATAAAACTAAGACTACACATAAACTGTGGACAGAACAAAAAAAAAAAGTACAAAACCTTAAGAATAAGAAATGTTTGGTGGGTTTTCATTGAGGTTAAAGAGGAACCTTTTATTAAATCCCTCATACAACATGGAATTAAGTTTATCATTAGGTGCCAAACTACAGGTCAGGCTCTTCACTGCCTTTTTTATTTTCTTACAGACTGTTTTGGGAGGTGAGCCCTTAAATCTGTTGCACTGTGTTACCTCCATGTTGTCATTCTTTCTCATGCACACACACAGCAGGGCCTTGTTCTTTGCAGACAGCTCCCATTGCATAATGAACTATTTTAGCATCGCTCCACCGAGACCCAGAGAAAGCAACAGATACGTTTAGATTTGTTTCAAACTACTGTTAACGCTGCAGCACACTGTAGTTCATTGGCATCATCGGGCAAAAATTATATGATTAGATTTACACATAGTATAACTCAAGTAGTTCAAGAAAAAATTGGATCCACTTCCACGGACTCCGTTTTCAGATTGTAGAAAATCAATGCAGTGATGGGAGACTTTGGTCAATCTTGGGTGAATTCAGACAAGTAGAGAGGTTCAATGTATGAATGACAGATTTGATTCTACTGCTCGCCTTTGTCACTTAAAGAAGCTTAAAAAAATGTCTCTTCACTTTCCCAAACCAGCATAAAACAGTGTCAGGTCATCTGTCTTTATATTTTGTCTTTTGATTTGCGTGTACAAGCCATCTTCCTCTCCTCCAGTTTAAAACTCTTCATGCAACATTTTACACACCTCAGGAAGCCACTGCTTTCAATTTCTCTTCCTACTTTATAAAAAGGATAAGCGGATGAAGATGGATGGATGGATGGACTTTATAAAAATCACTGCGCTGAGACTTGAAACATGTAACATCTTAGAAAAAATTCAGGCGTTTCCATGCAGTTTTTTTTTTTTTTTTTTTTTACGTTCGCTGGGTGTTTACAGCGTCTCCCCTGGTTTCAACAGGAAACCTAGGACCTTTTTGGATACACATTTTCTTTTCCAAGAATTTTCAAGGAGTAATGGATTAATGGATACTAATTCCTGCAGGTAGGTAATGTACTATTGTATTGATACTACTTTAACTTTTAGATGTTTTTACAGAGATCTCATACGAGCCAAACAGCATAATAAACACTAACCTCACTGCTAAATGTAGACCTTCCAATGCATTTTTTTAAAGAAAATACTGTCAATTCAATTATGTTTAAGACCTGCAGATATCGTGTTTTACAACCAAAACAAGTTCTACAACTAACCTCACCTAACTTTGAAAGTTAAACTTGAAAATTAGGAGATGTGCTCTACCAAATGTGTGCAGAGGAACCTCATAAAATGAATAAATTTAAAAACTGAATATCAACAGGAATATCAAAGGAAGTTTCTTCTGTTTGTGTACTGTCAACCTTACCAACAGTTCTTTTAACGGTTACTATAACACCTCCAGTATTTTCTTTTTAGTGTGTGAGCAGATATTTGGCTTGCCAACATAATTAAGATGACTTGTAAATGGAGAAATTATGCAGTTCCAATGGTTAAATTGGGTTTTGTGAGGAGGGGGAGCCCTTGTGCAGCCTACGGTTAATGGTCATCTTATAAATGAGTATCTACATTATATTGCCCTCACATTACCCATGGGTAATGCAATACATTTTTGTTGGATTTTAATATGCAGGCTGTGTGATTGAAAAGTTATCTAAGCAACAAGGGTGTTAATACTTTTCAATTTATTATAATTTTAATTTTATTCTGCAACAACAAGAAATTATTTATAAGCACATTGCAAAGCTGCTGATTATGCAATATTAAATGCAGTAGAGCAGACACACTGAATAGTTATCTATACCTCATACAGTTTAGCTTCAGATTGTCAGAAGGCAGTGTATGGTCAATGGAACACACAAAAAAGGAACTAAAATTAGCCTTAAGGGTAAAATGGTTTGGCTTTCACTTCTACCAGGACTTGAACCCTCATCTCTTGCACTGCACTCAGTAGTGTTACCTACGGAGCTATCCAACCACTGACATAGATTCAAGTACTATTACTTAATGAGCTATCCACCGATATATGTATTCATATATAGTGGTGATAGATTATTTTGTCTTGGTCATTTTAAAAGTGTCTCACAAGCTCAAAAAGTGTGTCCAACCCTGCTGTAGGCTCGAGAATTCTAGAATCCACTTAGAATAGATCATGGTTTAGATGAGCGGAGCACTGGTGTTGACGTACCCAGATAGTAGAAGTACAGAAGGCATTAAGACAAGACGTCAGAGAATCCCATGTAGCCAATTAGGGTGGGTCTCTGGGTTGTCTTGCACTTATTCAACTTCTTAGTTTATTTGGTTTATCAGGAGATAAAATTGAATAACAGAAATAGTAGAGGGTTGTTTTACATTGAGGGAGAGGGAGCTAAGCTCTGGTGGAGTTTGTTTTGGATCTAAGGAGGCAAAGCTGAGCTCCAGTACACTCCAGCCCAATTTAACCTATGTACACCTCACTGAAAAAATAAGTTAAGCTGAATCTTACTGAAGTGGTCTGGAGATCCCAGTGTGGAGAAGACACAGGTCAGGAACTGCAGACGGACCTGGACTTCTGCACTGTGGCTGTACCTGCAACACCACCACAAACAGCAGCGTCAGAGGAGGCTCTAGTGACATATGGTAAAGGGAAGGTTTAACAACACCATTATAAATTAAATACCACGACAGACTTACAGTGCAAACTTGTGCCGGTGTTCACGGACTTCCTGTATGTAGTGTTGCAAGTTGTCGAAGAACAGCTTCATCATGTGCAGCTCTTTCTCAGCCCACCTGAAAGAAAGAACAAAACAAATATCAGTAACCCTGCTCTTTGCTACTCCGTTCCTAAGCCATTTAGATTCACACTGAATTTAGGAAAATGTAAGCTTCTAGTTTTTGGCAGGTGAGGAGAAAATAACTGCACAATACATAGAATTTAATGGACATACAGTTTAGAATACACTGATATTGATGTACACAAGTGTCAACTCAATGAGTTACTTACATGGTGATCCAGTGAGTGTCATAGCTGGAACCAAACTGCTGAAAAGTGCCAAAAAGTTTGGGTAGTAGACGCAAGGAAACCACAACAGACCTGAGGGGAGATGAAACGCCAATGGGTCAAAGGCAAGAAGAAACGGTGGAATTCTTTGGTTTTTATCTTCTTTACAATATAAAAATTATGGCTTGAAAGCCATTTACACACAATACATTTACCAAAGAGAACCAGTCTGAAATTTGCTGCTTATCCCTCTGGTGTCCTGCCCAGAGAGGCCTTTCCTAATCACCAAAAGTGTATAATCTGCACAGTGCCACTGTAAGGTCTTTTTTTTTTTTTTTTTTTTTTTTTCCATACAGTTTGTTTTGACCTTTGTTTTTGTATTTCATCAACTTGGGTCACAAAGAAAAATACCAAATACTCAATTTCCTATTCTTTAACCCTTTAAATGTCATGTTTGTAATATAAACAATTTAAGTTAAAAAAAAACCTCCAAAAAAAACCCAAAAACTTTTTTTCCCCTCAAATACTAGATAAAGATTGGGGAATTTCTTTTTTTTATTATTTTTGCCACAACTACTAATACTGGAACTGCTGCTAATAATCATAATGTTTCTTTTATTTCCAAGTTCTGAAATGTAAAGCCCTAAATAAGCAAAAGTCCTGCTGCTCTGGTTTCAAACCGTCTTACCGGTGATGGGCCAAGTTGTCAAGGCAACCCTCAATGAAGCGCATTCGTATCTGTCGGTCGGTGAACCAGCACACCAGGGAGCACAGCAGCTTCTCTGCTTCATTAATGAGTCCCTCAGACAGGTGGATCTAAAACACACAGATAATAAAAATAAATCAGCTGCTGCCACTTAAAGAAACATTTGGTTTTTTACTCACTTCTGATTGTGCAGTTTCTCATTTAGGTTTTTTAAAAAGCCACTCTATTCATCAGTGATTTCCAGTGACATTAAAATTATCAAGCAGTTTCTAAAGATACATTTTTCATCCTTTTATTACTATTTACATCAGAGCCATGAGTTCTGGAGATGAAAGAGACATCAGTTCATTTACATGCAACTGAATAGTTGCGACTCAATAGTCACTTAACCTTCATGATTACTTGATAATTTATGATGGTAAATTATATTTGAGGTTTTGGACAAAAAAAGCATGAAAACAGAAAGACTGAGCAACATTACAGCTTGAACTTGTGATGATATTCTGACGTGTTATAGGCAAACTGATTAACCATTACAATGATCAACAGATGACCTGACCTGTTGATGTGACTGCTGAAAGACAAAATCACTTTTTAGTTACAGATCTACAGATGGTTTCATAAGAGTCCTTTACAAAGAGATAAAACAAAACTCCATATTTATCCAATCTTATCAATAATAATAATAATAATAATCTTATATTGGTTTCATTAAACCTCTTTGTTATTCTGATTTTAACAGCAAGTTTTCCCCTAACTAATAACAGTTCAACTGAATGTTATATCAGTTCTTGGTACTTTTCTGACATTACAGGCCTATCTGTGAACAAGCAGCCAGTGTCTGCACTGAACAATGAGGTGAGTGTATCATACCGCGTCCTCATCCTGGACCAGGTCCCACAATAGTGTGTTGCCCTTCTTACAAACATTGTCCAGGTTGATGTCTGTCACAGCATGGCTGCTTGAATACTGGTGTTTATGAACAGCTGGTCCTGCAAGAAAGCAGAGCAGACACCAAATAAGAGTCTCTGGTTCTTCACTAAATAATGGAACAATGGTGGTTTTATGTCTGTTATTGTCAAAAAAGACCACTTTAAGCTAAACTCAAAAGACACACTTCATCCTTCAGGTTAAATTTAACACATTTTACATAGTTTTCACTGGACAGGGAAGGGGCTTTTCCAGACATTAAACTTTCACTTCTTGTGGCTCACCTTGCACCAGGTGTTCATGGTAGATGGAGGCAAGGTTGGGGAGGTGCTGCTGAAGGTGAGAGCTGAGCTCAGCGTGGGAGTTGATCTGCACCAGCTCCTCCTCACAGCCCGACTCCTCCCCGTCAAAATCAGCCATGTTCTTCTCTGACTTGGCACTGACCTGGGAGCTGCTGCAGCTGACGTCATCAGCACTGAGCATGTCCTCCACCATGGGACTGAGCAAGGTTCCAAAACCAAAGTGACAAGGAAGAGGACACAAAGACAAACTGTTTAATTTGGAGCAAAAAACTATTTGTAAGTAGTCCCATAGCTAACTGATAGCTAACTGAATTTTGCTTTTAATTGATTCAAATGATTGTGGACAAAAACAAGAGACAAAATGCTCATCGCATCATTCAATTTCACACCGGTGCTTCTATTTTGTGATGTGACAAATACTGTGAAAATGTAGGTTAAAGTTGTAAAAAAATAAAAATGCTTTAAAGAGTAGGTTTCAGAGATTATTAGTTGCACTTGAATCCATGGTGACACCTCTGACCCTTACCCTTCATGATGGTGGTGATGATGATGGTGGTGGTGATGATGATGGTGGTGTTGGGGACCAATGAAGCGGCGGCAGTTGAAGAGCTCACTGCCCATGGCTTCTCCCAGAAAGTCTCCAGGTCGTGGCAGGCAGGGGGGCTCCTGAGGTCCCTGGACCATCTGCGAGGGGCCAATGTCAGGTGGCTGCTGCTGGGGCTCCGCCCCTTCAGGCCGCGCAGACGATGAAGCGGTGCAGGGGTCCAACATCCTCATGCGGCCCTCTAATGACGTTGAGGCAGCTGTTACCATGACAGCTGAAGTGTCTGAGTTGAAGGGGAGAACCTTACTTTTAGCTCCGCCCCCTGACCCACTAGGCCCTGCCCCTTGACTCGGTCCTTCTCCGAGCGCCTCCCCTGCTTTCCTCTTCCTGGACTCCGTCTGTTCCCGGGCTTCCTTCTGCTGCCCACCTTCAGCAGCCGAGCGGTTCCCTTCATCCTCATCCTCTTCATCCTCCTCATCGTCCTCCTCCTCATCTTCCTCGTCATCCTCCTCCTCTTCCTCCTCCTTTAAAGCCTCACTGTCTGCCATGTCATCAGAGTGCATCTCGCTACCAGGGCTTCCTGCTGATTGGCTAGCTCGGCTGGAGGCAGCCTCATTACTGGAGGCTTCACTGCGGCCGCTGCTGCTTCCGGGCCCGCTGCTGCCTTCCTCCACGCTGTTGGCCGTCTCGTCGGAACTGCCCTGCATCGACTCCTGAAGGATGACAGGAAAAAGTTCTTTAACTGACAGATAAAAATGTTTTTAAATTGAAAATTAAACCTAAAGGCAAACAATGAGATACTGAACACGTTATGACAATGCACTCATTTTGTAAAAAAAAAAAAAAAAAAAATTAAAAGTAAAAAAATTAAAAACAAAAAAAATTCAACACTACATTTTGGCTGTGAAAGCTAATGACTCCGAAATTATTGCATTAATTTAAGAATGTACCTTGAATTTCAAAGTAAAATCCCTGACAAACATGAAGAAAAGTCCAAGGCACTCTCTTTAAGCATTAAAATGCCTTTATCCTCATAGCATGGTCATGTATAGACCTTAAAACACACTTCCATTTTGGCTTCAAGCTTTCATCTGGAAGTCAAACAAAACAGAAGTCTGGAAAACTGTCAGTTCTTTTAAAGTTGGTCCTGACTAATAGGAATCTGCAGCTGTTATGCCCAGTTGGCAGTGGCCCAATTTGCAGGTTCCTATTAGTCAGGACCTACTTTGAAAGAACCTACAGTTTTCCAGGCTTCTGTTTTGTTTGATTTCCTGATGGAGGCTTGAGGCCGAAATGCGTTCAAATGCTTTTTAAGGTCTATACATGACGAGGTCGTGAGAATAAAGGCAGTTTAATGCTTAAAGAGAGTACCTTTCTTCCTGTTTATCATCTACATTATGAATCCCTTATTCAAAAGAGCACCTTAAACAAACTCTTTTTCTTGTTTCTTGGAATTCCTTTCCACGATTTTTATAACTTTTTAAGTAAAATCCCTTTTTGTATCAACTAACTCTCCAGTACTTGTTTTGTTTTATATGACGTATGAAACCATAGTCAGCCTCAGCTTTGTTTTCTGCTGCTATGTACTGCTGTGGAAGGATACAGACTGCAGTATTTTAGTTACTCAACATCAAAATCAATATCAGTTTAAGTGTATGTGTTATAGTTAGAATATTTACACTGCTTTAGCTTGTCATCACAAAGCCTTTTCTATTAGTATTACATTTCCTTCCTACACACAAGCCCTCCCACAGTGTGTTACACAACAGACAACTTGTGCTAGATGGAAATATAAAGGGCTATTTGATGGTAAGTAAAAAAGGTGAAAATACTCCAACTACAGCTTACATGTGAAAATTACTGCCTTTGTCAATAAATACCTCATACGACTGTTTGTTGTTTTTCTACAGTATTGTTCTCCTAGAGACTAGGGGTGCAACTGTACAGGTAGCCTAACGGTTCAGTCATACCTCAGTTTTTAGGCCACAGTTTCAGTTCAGTTTCAGTACATGTTTTGTGCATGAAGATAAAAGGGATTTTTTTTTAAATCCCAAAATTATATTTTTATTTTGCTTGTCAGCAAAAACTGAATTTAAAGTAGGAACAAATTACATCACTGTATTGAATAAAATAACACTTTCTGTACTGAACAATAGAATCCTTTATTCCTTGACTACTTGTATACAGTCGTATAAAACAAACATGTGCATTCATAGGACCCAAAAGAGGCTTTTTTAAAAAAGAAATAAATCCCTATTCTGTATAGGGATGTAAAAGAAAACATCAGTATAAAAACATCAGAGTTATGTTCTGTACACATTTCCTTGTTTCAGCGTGTCACGGAATTGTATGTGTGTTAGAGTCCTGCAATGGATCAGGAAACCGCAGGAACTTAAAAGTGAGTTACTGTGTAGACAATGTGTTTAATTGGGGATGGGGGGTGTAATTTACACAGGAACAGGTGAGTGCCAGTTTTGGAAAAGTGGTGGACCTGTCCATGACTCAGATGTGTGTTGAGTCTAAAGCTGCTTCTCTGTCCACGGTCTCTGACAGAGGGGCAGGGCTTCCCCATGCTGTATGCTCACATGCATGTTGAGAGAGAGAGCGAGAGCATATGAGAGAGAGAGAGAGTGTGTGTGTGTTGCATCCCTACTAGATACTCATCATATCTAAAGTTAGGCCCCATACAGAAAGAGTGGATTTACTGCAACCAGAGAGAATTGGTTTAAGCGTCTACATGGTAATTAGGAGTTGATTAAAGAGTTCCTCATTCAATTTGGTACAGGTACTAGATCATGGTGAAACCTTGTTACTAATGTTTTATACTTTTATTTCATGGAGATGAAAATAAATAAAGAGCAAAAGAAGTAAAGACAACAGAGCTACAGTGCAACACAGGAAACCGCCTCAACCTCCAACCCCTTGAAAAGCCAATGAATTCCAGGCCTGTGGTTTTCATGCATGTTTAAATAATTTAAACCATTCTCCAAGAGTGTACCTCAGTGTCAGAGAGCCTCTGCTGGCTCCTCTTGCTCCCGGTCAACATTTGGTCGTCCATCTCCATGTCGGAGCCTCCGCTGTGTTGCGTGTCGCTGTTGTCACTGCTGTCAGGACTGGCAGCCGGGGAACCTGACCACACAGAATCACAAAGAAAATATGAAAAAGATGCATATCAGCACATCCATCATGACACAAACAATTTAAAGACACGCTTAATAAAAAGAAAGGGAACAGGGAAAAGAAAATTCACACCATAAATACTACAGACTGGGATTTTCAGGTTGCAGCTCATTACTTCTAATATGCTGAAGCAGTGCACAATAAATTCACACTGACCTTTCTTGTTGCCCATGGGGATATTGGTGTTGAGCAGGGAGGCAAAGGAGCTCTGTTTGGAGAGTTGGGCCTTGGCTGCCAGAGCGTTGTTCCAGAGCGCCTTTATCAGCATGGAGGCTAGGTACAGTGTCTGAGGATAGAGGGAGGACATGGGAGTCTAAAATAAGTCCAAACCCAAAAGCTACACTACATTTTCAATTAAGAATCTGACACAATCCCAATCAGTTTCTCAGCTGATTGTATTTTTGATGTTGAACCAGTGTGGTTTGTCTGATTCCCTCAGTAACTGAAGGTTACATTACACTTGGTTTTAAGATGTATTTTGGGTGATTTAACCACAAGCCAACAACCAGAATATATGTTTAAACAACCACAAAGACAGCCTTGAAATCTAGACCACCTAGTGGCAGAAAATATTCTTGCTGAGCTTGTGGTCTAGTATCACACGGTAGGCGGCTATCCTGGCTCCGACACAGGGTATGTCGGACTAATCAAAACGCTCTGTCTGTGTAGCAAGTTGTTGGGGCGGGCTTTGCACGATGACGACAGGGCTGTGTGAGGGCAAGATAGCAGAACCATAGAGAGCAATGAAGATGGATGTGTTTAACGAACCATGCTCGTTTCAATCAGCTTTGTCTTTGATTTTGGAAGTTAGACTTGGACTTTTCTTTGAAAGTTGAGCAGAAAGAAGCACTCAAGTCATACATTTTAAAGACAGACGTATTTGCTGTTTTGCCGTCCGGCTACAGTAAAAGTCTAATATACCAGCTGGCTCCGCTTGTAGCTAAAAGGATGGAGCTTACTGAAAACCCTCTGGGGATCATTGTCACACTGTCGGTTGCTCTGATTGGTCATAGAACTGGCCTATTACATGCAGGAATAGTTTGAACGACAGCGGTTGAATCCACCCACAGGCTTCAGCTCTCTCAATGGTCCGATTCCAGACTATACAGTTCATGTATAGTTTGGCTTGCCAGGCTAGCACAAAGATGCACTGCAATCTCATCACCCAAACCACTCAATGAGGTGGTCTGGAACACATTTTATAATATATCTTTGAGAGTGTGAAGGTTAATAGGTGAAGACAGAAGGAGGTTGTTGATGCAGGATGTGGTGGCTGCTTTGCTTACAATAGGACAACACTCAGAAGGAAAAAGTGGAGCTGTGTTGTACGATCAGTACAGTGTGGAAAGTCCATACATTTACATTACATCTACAAATATATTTATATTCTTAGATTCTGTCCAACGTATCTAGCATTTGTCTAAGATGTAATAACTACAGGGTTATTAAATTAAATAACACCTGTCAACTGTGAACAATAGATGAATTTGGGGTTTGGTGAATAAATAAACTGGAGTCTCTGGCTAGACAACCAGCCTGATACCAACTGTAAGTATAATTTTAAAAAAAAAGTAAAGGCACAGGAAAAAAATACTAAAAATACTGGCTTGGTGATATACATTTGTGCAAGGGTGCACTCTTTGTGTGAATGTGTAATCCTGTGAGTGTACCTGCTCAGTGTGGGCGCTGGGGTGCAGCCCTGACACCAAGTTCAAGACGTGGCGGAGAGGCACTGGATCCAGGTTTTTGATAAGTGAAGGAAAAAGGTCGTGGATGTAACGGCTACAGTGTTTCAGCTGAAACACAAAACAGAGAGCAGAAATTTTTATTTCCAACTGGGAGGCAGAAAAAATATTCATTAGGTGCATCATGGAGATATATTCTTATGAAAATTTGAATTAATACAATATATGGTAATGATTCCGTACATTTCTTGTCTAAATTCAAGTTCTCAGTTTCTCCCTGCAATCAAGTCAAGAATAATAAATGAATTTACATTAATTCATATAAAAAACAAAAACTTGCAGTCAAAGTCCTATGGTTTTTCCTCTTTTTGTATTCAGCAGCCAGACAGACTGATTGTAAAACGCTGCTGGTTGAAACGGAGTGTAATAAAGCATCTGTTGAGTCAGGTGTCATCTCATCTTACCTGAGCTGCAGCCCAGATGCAGTCCACATTCTGCGTGCTGAGTCGGCCCTCTGCAGCCAAAAAGTTCAGGATCACTTGGCACTGTTTAATGATCTGGAAAGCACAAACACACGCATCAACACAGAGCAAAAAACACACCGGCTGTTAGCGTCAAGATCAAGCTGAATGTGCTGAAAAACAATAAAATGACTTCACAGGCAGGTAGTGCTTTGCAAGAAGTCACAGTAAACCATGGGTATACAATGATTAATAACCATTCAATTTGTAAAAAGGAATTCATACA
>JAQQZY010000001.1:24363735-24384390 GCA_030068375.1 Ostorhinchus rueppellii
GATTGTATAAAAAAACATGCTTCATTTTTATTAAAAACAAAAATTCATGGGCTTAAAAAATGAGTTATAGTTTGGTATTTTTGTTAATGCTCAAGTTAAACAAACACAAACAAAGTTACAAACTATAAAAACATTTTTACAACAGCATTGTGCAGATTACATGCTTTTGGTGATTTGGAAGCATGTTTATGGGTTTCTGTCTGCCGACTGTGTCCTTGCAAATTCCTCTTGCTCTTCTCCAACTGATTAAATAGAGTTTAAATGAAGAGGCAGAGTCACAGAGGTTTTGTAAAAATAGCCAACTTTATATTCTCAGAGTACTAAGACAGCTTTACAAACAGGATGATATGCACACAGCCTTCCTTTTCATCCAAATGCAGAGCAGTCCAACTGCAGCTTTGACCCGCTCAGCCAACCCGCCCACCCCCACCCAAAAAAAAGAAGTAACACACTGACAAACCCAAACAAGACAACAAAGGAAGCAAGAAGTACATCTACCCCTTGAGTGTCACATTCATCCTGCACCATGTGGCACATTTTAGCACTTCAGAAGTCTGTCAACTAACCGCTGCAAATGTTTTAACATTATATATTACATATTAACAAAGAGGGATGTGAAGTGAGGGGAGAAAGAGAGATTAAAAATAACCTTTAATTCTTTCAACTTCATGCAGGTGTAAAATAACCTATGACCAAGCCTAAAGCTTTAATCAGCAAAGAATTAACAAAAGATGGCATGTTACACACAAAAAAATCTTTGTATAAAATAAGAAAAGAAAAAAAATTCAGCGCCAGGGTTGAGGGTCAATGGGGCGATTCTCATTTACATATTGACATTTATTTGGTCGACGTACAACCGAGTGCTGGGCTCTTTCTTGTGGCCCCTCTTTCTCTTTTCAAAACACACACTCACAGAAACACGTGAAAAGGAAAAAATATCAACTGGAAGTGTCCTCGCTCTGTGTTGACCTTCACTCCCTTCAGAGCCGGCCTGTGCGCGGTGCTGACGCCGCCTCAGTCGCACATCTCCTCCGGTAGCTCATGGGGGTTCAGGATGCCAGGAACAGACATCTGCAGCTTGTGTTTCTCCTCATGGGCTTGGCGCAGAGCCGCCTCCCGCTCCTCCAGGAACAGGTCAGTCGTGTCCTCACCAGCAAACTCCTGCAGGACCACACACAAGGACAAGCTCAGCAACACTCAGACGCCACAGTTTTAACACAGGGGAGTCAAATTCACTTCCGTTCAGGGGCCATATTCAGCCCAGTTTGATCTCAAGTGGGTCAGACCAGTAAAACAGTAGCATAAACAAAATTACAAATAATGACATCTTACATTTTTTCTGTTTTAATGCAATAAAGTAAAATTATTACCATATAACAATGTTTACATTTACAAATGATCCTTTCCCCAAAAAATATGAGTAACCTGAACCTCAATTACTTTTTTAACAAAAATACATTTAACAATATTCTACCTCAGTTTATCATTTATTTACACATTGACATTGCAACTCACAGATCACAGTGGATCGACAAATACACAAAATATTTAGTGACAGGCAGAATATTGTTAAAATTGAACTTCTTTTTCTTAAGAAATTTCAGGTTGTTCGTATAAGTTCAGGTTACTTTGTAAATATAAACTTCTTCATGCAATTTTCCTTTTTTTTCCCCTCACTAAAACAAAGAAAAAATGTGAGTTTTTACTAATCGGTTTATACGCTATTGTTTTCTGGTCTGGTCCACTTGAGTTGTATGTAGTGCCTGAAATAAAATGAGTTTAATTGGTAATATCTTCAGTGTAATTTTAGCAATTTGCAAATTCAAACCACAGATCAGATCTGGCCCATGGGCTGTATGTTTGTCCCCACTGGTTCAGACCAATACACATGATGAGTCTGGCGAAGTATTCAGATCCATTACAAGTGCTAATATTACTGAAAATAATTTTCAAATTTTTAGTGCTGCCCACACAAATCTAGTGACTCAATAACATTCTTGGCACATTTACACTCGCTTCAAGCTTCAAAACCCCCCCCAAAAAAAGGCAAGAAACTCCTCAGACCAAATAAAGACTCACGAAAGACTAAGGAATATAAGTTGACATGATGTTATTTCATACTGGAAATGTGAAACCACTTTACCAAGGTTCCTTTTTTTAAACCCCCCTACCAATCTAGAAAAAAAACGATGAAAGTAAAATATATAAACATTACAACCAGAGTGCAGAGAAGAAGGTGTTGCCTCCTCCGAGTTCTTAAATTGCACTATGATTAATGTAATTAGCTTAATTTTGCCCAGTGACACAAACAATTATCATGGACTACAGCTTTAAAGAGAATCACAAAGGTTCTCTGTGAAAAGGTCTCTTGCTCTAAGCACTGACTGTGTTTACTGTTGCCAGATCTTTCATCACTGGTTGCATGCGGAACAAAATTTCCATGGCAAAAATTTCAGTTCAGTTGTTTCTTCTTCAGAAAACTGAACAGACACTAGTTTTTGTCAAATGTCTAGGCGTTACGTGGATACCTTTGTTAGTTAATCTCACAGGGATGTTGTTCATCCTTCCTGGTGTCTTTACAAACATGAGATATTTGAGATCTGTTCACTCTTGATATTCACCTTGATTTGTACCAGGAAGTCCCTCAGGTGCTCCTTGAAGGCAGGTATATCCTGGTTCAGACTGAACAGGCCAGTTACAAACACCTTTACCTGGGCACTGAAAATAAAACAGTTGTTCATTAGTTTACATGTCTGAAAACGCAAACAGTGATGGTTAACAAACAGTGGGCTGAGGCCTTTTCATTTTCATTTTAGTTTTTTTTTTGGATGATCTTTATAACTCCAATTTTATTGCAACAATAATTTCTGTGAACACCTTACAGCAAAAGTCAAACCGAAATAATTTCAAGGATAATCTGAGGCAGCGAAAATTGCCACCAACTTTTTATCCTTAAAAACATTATACTTATTAATTTATTAACTTGTATATATACACACACACACACACACACATCAGTATCCCATTAGTTAAGGCACATCTACACGGTCTCCCCAAAACACACACATTTATCATTTACTTCATTTATGTCATGGTTATAAATTGAGTAAATGCTGCATTTAATTAGTAACACAGTACTACAGGCTGCCAGTGACACTCAGAGGATTTTGACCAGTAAGTTCACCATTTCTTGTGGGGGGAAAAAATCTGTATTGCATTACTTCAGCCTAAACCTAAAGATTCCAGATAAAATCTACAGAAGCATTGAAAGAATGTATGTACAAACTGTGTCTACTGGCTGACATGTATTCTGGTTTACTGAGTTTGTAGTGATTGGTGAACAGTCCTCTAATCCAAACCAAAACTAATATGAACTTACTCTTGGAGGTGTGGGAAGGCGGTCTTCAGCAGGTTGGCGATGTACTCCTGGACATGTGCCTGGTTGTTTGTGGGGCTGGCAGTGCTCAATGATACGCTCACCTTGCCCTCCTCCACCAGGTTGAACATGTAAGCCAGGATGGTGGCGTGCATGGTCAGACCTACGAAAGAACAGCAGCAAAAGGTTATTACAGGTAGTCAGGCTCTGATATTATGGAAACTTCAATAAAACTAGCTGAGGAGACATGCAGTTACGTTCTTATTCTAAAAAAGACAAAGTGCGAGTATAAAAAAAAGGTAGTTTCTTGTTGCATAGTTGCTGCCTGTATATGTCAACAATGTGTTCACCTGCTGTGTGCGAGGTATCAGTGACCACAGAGAAGATGTGCTGCAGGATATCACAGAAATATGTCTGGTAGAAGCTCTGAGCTGCAGCTTCCTCTGCAGATACATTCTGTAGCAGAGTGTAAAGGATCTGCAGACCTGGAGGACAAAAGGAAAAAGAATTTACAATTGGGGACACAGAAAAAAAAAAAGATATACAGGCACTGCTTTCACAGAAATACACAGGTCTATGTCTGTAAAATGATGTGGACAAAGTGCAGCTGCTGCTTCACATACTTTTTTGCAACTCAATGTTCATTCACTTTCTGGGAATAATGTTAATATTCACTGTTTATATATATATATAAAATAATACAGATAATTGCATGTTGCATACGCAGTAAAAAAAATTAACCCACATCAATCATGAACATCATTTTAAACATGTCACACACACCATCTTGTGACACTTCTGACGAAGACGGAAGTTTATCGCCGAAACATGTCAGGTATATTTGACATACTATGTGTCTGATACAGAAGAAATTCAGATAAACTAAAAGAACATAGACACTATGAACCTTGTTGGATTAAAAATTTGCCCAATCCAGTGACCCGAAAATACAATGGTAGAGGTGAAATAATAATGGGCTTCAGACCTGTGTCAGCAACATTCCTCATGGTGTGCTTGAAGGCCCAGATGATGGAGTCCAGGATGAGTTTGAATTGGGCAGGAGCGATGGATAAGAAAGCTGGGAAGCACTGGGAGGTGGCAGCTTGAAGGAGGTAGAAGAAATGAGTCCTATGTTCAGGGAATTCTTCAAAGTCCTGTCAGCACATAAGGTAAAAAAGAAAAAAAAAAAAAGAAGAAAAAAAGCATGAAGAAACTTATACATATGTATCCTGGCAAATGTTATAAATCCACTACTGGGGTCTCTCCTGTAGCAAAAGAACCATTGCTTTTTTTTTGTTTTGTTTTTTATATTTTTCTAATTTCAGCAATAATGTTCACCTGTACTTCTAGTCATAAGTTTATAGTAAATGTGTACCATTTGTCCATGCACATCAATGATTATTTTTAATGCCATAAATTATTCTAGACTGACTTTATTCATATTCACTTCTGTTAAGTTACACTGGGAATTTATTTTTGGATAAATAAAGTTGAACTTTTCAGACATTTGATTTGGACTTAAATTGCTTTATTGCCTCCCACCTGACTGTTTATGTACAATATGTCTATAAACTAACTGAATACACAGTAATACCACTCTGGGGTAATTAATACTATTTACAACTTCTTTACTGTCAACTCATTGTACGCAAAATGTCTTCTGTTAGAATTACTAAACTCTTATGAAGATTAAATAGGGTCCTGTCTTATGTCTTTGTCACTTCAGCTATTTTCTAATAAATATCTGAAGATGCCAAGTATACGGTGCCTAAATGATTCTGACTGACCTTGTTGATCATGTTTAAAGTGCACTCAAACACGGCATCAAAGATCTTGGGGATTTCCCCAGTGATGTGGACTCCCAGCTTGTTGACGATGGTTGCCATGGTGCTGAGAACCTCAGGCTCCCGAGCAGCCGGGACATTCCTCTGGTAATCAATGAGAACTGCCTCCAGCAGGGGGGGCACAAAGTTCTCTGCCACCTGGACCACAGAAGAAGAGTCAACTTCACAACATGGCCTTCATTTGTTTTGGTATAAAAACGAAACAAAACGTGATACATAAAAACAAAAGCATTTAAGAAGCAGAACAAATATCGCACACATCATATAAAACGGTGACATGAGAGCCATCATATTAATCACATCAATAATAATCCAAGCATCAAGTCAGGGTACAATATTTTCTTTACATACAGAAATGAAAAAGTATATCATCACTTTTATGTAGATCCAATATTTGTGCCAGATAAACAGATAAGTACACATATACTATGATTAATAACTTTGTTCTCACCATTTGAGGGTCATTGGAGCGACTGACCCACCCAGAAATAAGCTTTAGAGTTTCCCTCTTCACTGTCCTCATACTTCTGATCAGCGGTTGCTTTGTCACCATTTCTCCTGTATAAATAAACAATTAGAAAGTTATTTTTACACAGCATGCTTATAAAATCACATCCCGTCCCTGTAACTAAATCAAGTTTCAAGTTTAGCCTGTGTATTTATGACCTGATTTGGCCCATTTTTTTTTGTGCCAGAGATGTCAAAAGAAATTAGAAACATCTGTCCTCTTAACTTATTCACTGCCAGGCGTTTTCAGAACAAAAACCCCCCATACTGCCAGGCGTTTTAGTGCATTTTGACTGTTTTTCAGTACTCAGAATATCCAGTTCTAGGACTACATAAACATGGCACCCATCAAAATAAAGTGTAAAGTCTCTTCTTTCATGTGGAAAAAAAAATTGTTTCCAGCTTTTTCAGTTCTCAAGTTATTGACCTTAGAAAACAGGGTGGTTTCACCCAAAATGCCTGAACACTAAATACTTCCTCATAGTTGCGCCAGGTCGTTTCCTAGCAACCCCCCCAATAAAAGCTGATTGACGCCAAAACACGTCATTGACAGTGAATGAGTTAAAAATTTTGTGAGAAACTAAACTACACAGTAGTGTCATGAAGAAGTTCAGCAATGTGGTTTTATTTCTATTGGTGGTGGTATTTCTGTTATGAGATGTTGGAAAAAAAAGACAAAGAAAATAACTAGAGTTTAAATCTCAGTGCAAATGCTAACCGTTGGTGCTGACTGCGGAGGAGATGTTTTCACTCAGACACTTGTAGACATTGAGCATGTCCAGGTAGATGCGTCCCAGCTGGACGACAAAGGGGTGACCCACAGCTTTACACGCTCTGACATTTGTCTTCAGGATGCTCCCCAGCTGACGTACAGTCTCTGCGTCCTTCAGGATGTCCACATTCTGCAGAACAGAAGCCCACTAACCATTTAGTACATGAAGCATTTTGATAAACCTGTACATGGCTGGGCAACGATGCATGCACTCATCATTGTCTTTAGTATGCTCAAGTTGGATGGTCAGATGTTTTTACACAAAGACTGAAACATTGGAATTTGTTTATTTATAAATATATTTTAGGTCTGATGCAATCATATTTAGTGGTCTACATCCACTGGAATGATGCTAATAATAACAGTCTCTGGTCCTAGGATCTGTTATATCTACATGTTCAAAAAGTCAGGACAGAACTGGGAAAGAAAGCTTTAAAAAGTTCTGCTTCAACTGCCTGGAACAACCTACAAAATAAGATAAAACTGGTCTCTTCAAATAAAAGTCATTTTAAATGAATGGGAAAAGGACAAATCCAGATGTACATGTTTTTCTAATTGATTGAATTGTGTTCTTCTTTCAGATGCTTTTAAAGAACATTGTTGCTATACTTTTGTACCTTTTGGTTCATTGATGGAGTTTTATATGCAAGTTTTTTATTTCGTGTTTTATGTATGGTTATAGAACTGTGTTTTATTATGCATTCTACCCTCATTTTTTTTGTGGATGCATGGATGAAACTCATGCAAGAGAGATTTTTAATCTCAATAAGTCTCCCCCCCCTAGTTATATAAAGGCTAATAATATTGTTCTCACCTTGGTGGCCTGCTGGATGATGCTATCCCACACCTGGTTAGGGAGCAGCATGTACTTCTCTATGAGAAGTTCCTGAACAGCTTGGTCTGTCTGAGCCCCAATCATGTAGCCGACTGCCTCATAAAATGTGTGCACCTGCAAAGAAATGGATAACTACTAAACAATATCCATGTTTAACATGTTTGCTAACTACAAAAAGGTCTTACTGAAACAATCAGTATTTAAAAAAACATCTACGATTTATGAATCCAAAGTGGTGTCAGTTCTGAACTATGACAGGATGTTGGAATGAGGTCACAGCTGTGGCTGACCTGCTGTGGCTGCAGGTCACAGATGATGGTGTTGATGTTGTTCAAGATCTCATCGATGAAGGGCATCACTTCACCGACCTGAACCTGGACAAAATGACGCCGGCACTTCTGCGCTATCTTGATGAAGGTGTCACATGCCATGTCCTGGACACCATCATGGGTCTCTGTGTGATCAAAGACAGTGGTGATGAGCTCTGTCGTCTGCACAAGTTACTATTTAACAAAATGTAACAAAAACTAAATGAAGGAGGAAAGAGTTGTGAAGGCTGCATTAAAAAGTATTTTAAAAACTGGGCATGAAAAGCATCTTGAATCCTTCATTTTAACTGTTAGGATACCTAGTTTTTAGGATTAAAATAAAAAATACATTGATTTTAGACCAAATAATTGAATTTCTTTCCTCACCATGCATGAACTCAAACAGCTTGTTGACAACAGTCTTGAGGAACTTCCAGTGGGCTCTGAGGAAGCGAGGATACTGGCCCACGATGTACATGATGTTGGAAGCGATGATGGCCTTATTGTCTTTACCTCTCTTCTGCTCACACAAACCCAGAAGGTCCTGAGGAGACAACAGAGAACCATGTAAATCAGTTGTACTTATTTAACTGGTGCGTTTATTACTGCCATATTTCTAGAGCAGCTCTCACCTTGATGACTGTGACCAGGAACCTCTTCTCATCCTCCTCATGCATTGCCCCACTGATGGAGCCGATGGCCCAGCAGAGCATGTTCAGGTTCCTCCATGACCACTCTGTACCGTTCACCTGGTTGTGGAGCTTCTCTGTCATGATGCGTTCCGTGTCAGCATAGTCAAGATGGGTCAGATACACTACAGGCACAGACAGAAAGACCAGGTACATTTTTATAACCTCATGCTGATCTTAGTGTAATAAGTTCTGATGAAAATGGCATGCTTATGTCATCAATATGAACTTTGGCTTCCCGTTTCTCTGATGTAATAATATAGCTCCAAACTTATGCAGAAATAATGTAGCTTCTTATCAAATAAAAAAAGCTATCACTGATTTAAGCTCTAGACAAAACAAATTATTTTCAAATTCATACTACGTTAAAGAGATTAATAAACAGACCCAGAGTTTCTCTCATGTTCTTGTACAGGTTGATGGCATCCGTGTCCTTCATGAACTCCCTCACCACCTCGCCTTGGTCGTTCTCTACAACCAGCACTTCCTCTGGTTTGGCCATGCGGCTCACCATTAGCAAACGCACCTACAAGGAGGAAGATAAGTAAAGAAGACTGTCAGTACATGAGCTACACGAGTAGTTAGATGTACCAGAATGTGGGCTGAAAGCAGTCTACCAATATTATAATAAGAACTGGAGTAATTTGGACAAACTGATGCAACTTGTGCACAAGTGTGACGCTAAAGGAAGTTTATCATTTTTAAAAGCTCAGCTAGAGTGATGCAATCGTAGATACAATATTTATGACATTTCTGGATATTTTAGGTTTAGTCATGCTTATTTCATGTCTGTGTAAATGTTGGATTAAAGCCCCACCTGGGAGAGAACAGGCAGGTAGAGGTGTCTGCGTGGGGGGACGTCTGAGAGCAGCGGGGTGCTGGAGGTGGAAAAGGGGCTCTCTCTGTAGAGCTCTGCTGCAAGGTGGTTCCAGTACTCCAAACAGATCTTAAAGATCTCCGTCTCCTCCACCTCAGACACCAGTAGCATGTAGTGGAGTGCCTGAGAACAGGAAAAGAAGGATTAAAGCTTTTCCAGTTTGCTTCAAAATTACACACAGATGGCAGCAGTTAATGATACGTATAGCACTTCTGTTTACATCCTGGACTGTGCTGGACTGCAACGAACACACCGAAGTTTGGTTTATTGTGACGGAAAGGAAAAGCACATTAGTACTTTTAAATAATCACTCAGTTCAATAAGAAAACTGGCAATAAATACTGTTGGAATATTATTAAATTCCCCAAACTGAACTGACAGTCAGCTTACAGATAGTTGAATACAGTTTTCTGTTGGAGTATAAAGTATATCCGTTTCACATATCTGTTGTGGGTCCCCCAGACTCCCAGTAACCCGCTTCAGATGTAGTAGCTACATCTTATGGTGACGATCATTTTGTGCTGAGCTTAGATGAAGACCTAAAGCAGTTTCCTCACTTCTTATAATGGGGAGTTGCAATGAAAGTGACAAAACTTCTCATTTGTTTTCTGGAGGCTTAGTTGTAGCACTGTATCTTACACTGAAACAGAAAATTACCATGGATTGAATGAGTTAAATTGTGTTTTTTGACCTCCTTTATCCTTGTACATTTCAAATTACTGCTTTGTAACAGGCATTTTCTTATGATAGCATAGGTTTTTTCCCCTTAATACTACTTAAAAAGCTCAAAAATCTCAAGCTTTGTCCTGTAATATTTAGTAACATCTAACACTCATGCACAGTCTGTGGAATTGATGCATCTTCTGCTTGATAAATAATGCCTGTGAAAGTGGTGACATATTTTTGACAGACACGTTCGTGAATTTGTATTTGTGATGAAGAAAGTGCAATCGTCAAGTTGCATTTTGTGTTTGTAACTTTTGATGTCAACTTATCCAATCCTACTCTGACTTAAAATACACACGACATTTTATGTACGATTGAACTCATTCAAGAGTTTACCCGTATGTATTTTTTCCACAACTATAGGCTAATGCGTACACATATCTGTCTTATGCATGCAAATATTTTGACAGCTTCCTTAACCAAAACCATCTGCCTAAATAAACCTTCAGCCACAAGAAGTTTGTCCAGAACTATAATCAAGGCACAAAAGACCAGACAAGGACAGACATTTAGAGCAGCAGAGGTGGAACTGACAGCAGGTTTGTTTATTCAACCTGATACTGAGCATCATTTAGGTTGAACTGAAATTACTTTTGGACTGGGAAAAAATATGGATATCTTTATAAATTCAACACATCCCACCTCCATGAGCGTTTCTCGCAAGTTGGGTCTCTTCTCAATGAGCTGGCCGTGTTCTTTGAGGAAGGTACAGAGGAACAAGCTGAGGTTCTGGATGAAGTTCTGCTCGTCGTCCTTTCCATTTGCGTAGGCCACTCTGATGTTGGTGTTCAAAGGC
This sequence comes from Ostorhinchus rueppellii, assembly GCA_030068375.1. Taxonomy (NCBI): domain Eukaryota; kingdom Metazoa; phylum Chordata; class Actinopteri; order Kurtiformes; family Apogonidae; genus Ostorhinchus; species Ostorhinchus rueppellii. The sequence goes on from JAQQZY010000001.1 coordinate 24,374,466, forward strand.
AGCATCTAACCAGAAGAAACAAACAAAACCCATTTCAGAGGCCAATTTGCCATAATAACATGTTTTGATAAAAGGATTATTTACTGTAAATTGGGTTTAACCCTATCAGACCACCCAGGTGGATCTCACCAAAGCTCTTCTCTAACATGAGTCAACAAATCAACTTTTTTTAAATACATACAAGCCTGGAAGGAGAATACAGTGTCACAAGTTTTTTTTGTTTTTTTTTTTTGTTTTTTTTTAAAATCGATTACACATTTCAACTAGACTGCTACTTACAATATTTCTAGTTAAAATAGGATCCATCACTGGGTGGTTATTTTATTTCTTTATGTGACAGGAGAGGTGGTCATTAAAGAACAGAAATATTAAGAATTGTAAATGAGCCAGTTAAGTAACCAGGCTTGTTTTCCTCTGCAGGATTGTCTAATAAAGAATTATGATGAAAAGGCAGAGTAACGTCCAGTGTTTGTTTGATTATGAGCTTTAGTTTCAATTGATTCACACTTATCAGATCCATAGCAGTAACAAATTGTACCTTCTGGAAGCTGAAAAAGGTGGTAATATACGTAATTTACTTCTAGGAATAACAGTCTGCTTTTATGTTTCCTCTGGTTGGCCAAGTGCTGGTTCTTTCACAAACAAAGGTCTGAAGGGAATGGCTAACAGATGTATGATGTTTTTCTATAGTAATCCATGCAGTCAGTGGGGGATAAGTGATTTTCTGTTCTTAAGTTAATGTAAACAAATACAGTGGAGGGACAAACACCAGCAGTAGATTCATCCTACAGCATTATCTGGGTATCCGTTTCCGTATTTCTGTTTTTGAACTGTGGTACAGAGCTCCACAGTTGTCTGAAAACAAATCCCTGAGCATCATTTTTGTACTGTGATATAGTTCTTCTTTAGAAAACAGAAAAACGGCTCACCAGGTCTGATAAGCACTGGTTTGTACTGTTTCAAGGCTGCAGAGAGGAGGTTGTCTCCATTGTTAACTGTTATAGCATCACAGCTGTCAGCTCTGTTGGTATGTAGACCACAGCTCTCCCCAAGCATCCTGATTAAGGTCCATCAGACCAAAATATTGATGTGACCATTCCCTAGATATGTTTATTTTTTTATTTTTTACTTTTGAACAGTTCTGCTGTGGCCCCATTCTGTGCTGTTCCTTCACTTCTTTTTATTTGTGCCTGTAAAGCATGGACAGACAGACACCCATGGACTCTGCTGACAGTATTTGTGTGTTTGTAATGATAGGCTGGAGGCAGTTTGTGCTGCGTGCAGATGTTACGGATGTGTTTAACTGTGAGTGTGGTGGAACAGTGTGCTTCTGTCTGTAATAACCGTGTTAATGTACCCGAGTGTGTAATCACAGTAAGCACAGCTAACTTGACACATTGACAGAGTGTGTTTGTACCTGTTTGAGCTGGCTCATGGTGAGTGTAAACAGGTTGACAAACTGCTCCTCGTACTGGTTGACACTCACTCCAGCGATCTCAGTCAGACATTTCAGCGTCACATTGCGAAACATGGGAACATTCAAGAACTGAAAACAAATAAATACGGTCACATTGAAGCATGGTGTTTACACCTTTAGAAACAAATTACATTAAAAATTTAAGAGGAATGTACATAATAGTTGAAATGTTTCTTCCTAATGAATTCCTCACAGACTCTAGTTTTTACCCAAATTATAATTGAGTCAGTAATTGGTGTTGCAAAACTATTGGGAGAAAAAATACTGAAGATATCCTTTCAAGAACATTAAGTTGAACGTTAAGAGATTGAAGTTGAAAAGTGCATTATTTTTGTATGAAGGGGAGTGAATTCAATCAAAAATCTACACAAACCTTACACCATTACCGACTATTTTTAGGTTAAAGTTTAATTTTGTCAGAATATTTAGTTTTGTCACACAAACTATAAAAAAAAATTGATCCTCAGAAATGTATTCAGTTTGACTCATCTTCTGCAAAGTGAGGAGAACAAGGAGTGAAAAAAAACAAGCCAAGGAAATCTATCTATGTAAATCTGATCCAGATGACACTCCATGCATTTTAAATGTACACACTTTACATGCTCTAACGTGTTACTACGTCATATACATTTTTTGTGAGTCTTAATTGCAATGATAGCCAATTTTTTCCCCCATTTCCTCAAGAACTTCTGACTGATTTACGTTAGGTGAGCTTTAGATTTACTAAAGATGAATTTACTGGTTCACCTTGTACACCAGAGTGCTGATTAGCTTGGTTTCAAAGATGTAACCCAGAGGAATCCAGTTCAAGAAGCGGAGGAGAGTCTCCAATGTGGCCTGGACTAGCGGGGCATTCTGGGAGTTTTCCTGCACAGAAACAAAATGCACATATAAGTTTGGGTTGTGGTATTAAGTCAGATTGCTCAGATGATGGGAAATTTGTCTTACCATCACGAACTGGCACAGCTGGAATATTTGGGAGAACTCGTTGCACATGCTGAAAGTAACACAAAGATGTGGAAAATTTGGAATTAATGATTTTGTTACTCATAATTAAATCATTTTAGTCATTTATTTTAAGGCTTCAAATATCTACTTTGTTTAATTACCTCCGCCAAGGAGGTTATGTTTTTGCTGGCGTTTATTTATTTGTTTGTCTGTGTGTGTCTGTTTGTTAGCAACTTTACAGAAAAACTACAGGACGGATTTTCTTGAAATTTTCACCAGTGATAGAGAATCACCCAAGGATGTTTCCATTAAATTTTGGTCACGAGCCGGATAGCAGTTTTGACGTTATGATGTCATAACCTTGGTGGAGGTTTGCGCTCACTGAGTGCTCGTTATACTATGGTAGCCTTTAAGTTCCTCTAAAAATAGTAGAAACTTGAGTTCTTCAAGTTGGGCTTTGAATTAGAACTCAATAGTTTCTACCATTTGTAGAATGTGTGGAACACTGTCTTGATCACACACTATCTTTGTCGAGACAGGAGGGTTAGTTCCACTCAGAGTCAAGAAATTACCACTCTGCCACAAAGGTAATCACCACATAGCACATAACTGAACCACATGCACAAAAAAAGTAACACTGACCAGTGTAACACATGTGAAATTATTTTGTTTTGTTTTTACATTAGGCCACTGAACTTTGGTCAAACTGAAAGTTGAAATAAGACATCCGAGAATCCCCCCGCCCCTGAGCTGACTTCTGTTTTCTGAATAGATTTTAACAAGTCATCATCTTTGTTATCAGCCTCTTTTTAACCCATTAACAATAATTTTCAAACAAGCAAGCCATTAGACGGATGCCACATCCCTGCATCTCTACTGCACACTCTGGTTGAAAAATGAGCCATCAGAATCAACATGGCTGCTTCCGTAACCATGATGCTTTGGTTTAATTTTTTACATAGTAACAGAAAGTGGCGTTGGATCATCCACATTTATATAACAATCAGTCATTTACTATAGACACATTATTATGGCTTGCCTGTCTTTGAGGTGCTTGGCCTTGACCTGGGTCATCTGGCCACTGGAGAAGTCAAACACCTCCTCACTGAGCAGTTTGAGAATGATCATGTTGTTCTGACAGAGGCTCTCACTCGTCCGACTCGCTCCCACAATATCACTGATAAATGTGGGCCAGTGTTTGGGCCACTCCTGCTTCAGGATCTACAGAAAGAGAGGTTTACTCCAAGTTATTATATCAAAGTAGTTTTGTTTTTTTCTTTCACATAGACACAAGATGAGGTATTGTTTTAATCACCTGCACAAGGATCATGTTGAGTTTTGAAATGTACACTCCCTCTTTCTGTAAAAGCAACAAAGAACAATGGCATCAACATAATGCTGTCCATGAGTAGTTAAAGGGATCTGGCCTTAATGTTGCCTTACCTCCATATTTGCAGGATCTGAGGAGGTCTTGATAATCAGCCCAACAACATACTTCTTGATTCCTAAAGATATAATCACATGTTTTTATTGGACAATACAAATGGCGTGCACCTATTGAGAGTGGAATCTGAGGCAGAAAAGTGTTTTTACCTTCACACTGATTCCTTGGAAGAATCTTCCAGCGGGTTTTGATGACAGCCTCCAGAATCTGAAGTGCATAGTACTGAAAGGAGTTGTACTAGAATCAGACATTATCCTTTAAACAGCAAACACCACAGGAAATGGATCTTATTTAAATCTTTTGCTGCTTTCATGTCACATTTGTTATCACACAAAACATCATCTGTGGCATTTTAACACTCATCTAGTCATCATAGTGACACAAATTATAAACGAATATAAAAGGATATCTACAGTAAATAAATTCTGACTGTTCAGTAATGTCGTCTTTTAATGTCAACCCTACATCACCATGGTGTTCACTCCTATATCTGTTCAAACATTTAAGGAGTGCAGAAGTTTAAGCTATTGTTTGCACTGAACAGGCTATCGATATTTAATGTGAATGTTAAAAGTCAGAATGACTCAGCAAACACTGACTGACCACCAGCTGCACCAAAACACAAACAAAAAATTCCACCTACTGCTGATAATGTTGAGAAAAAACTATCTGAAAAATAAAAAAAAGCGAAAAACTAATAATTTTGCAGATAAGCACTGGGTTTACGACATTGAACTTCCGTTACCAGAAGAAAATCCAATAAGCACAGTGGAGAGAACATCTAAAACCTCAATCTGATGCAGATAAAGTGATAAGCATCAGCTGCCATTATTGCAAAAGCTTCAGACACTGGTTTTAAAAAGGCATCCCATTTCCTCAGTCTCTGCCTGTTTGAGGGTTATACCTTGGTCTTCATATTCTGAGAGAACTCCAGGATGGTGTCCACCCTCGTCCAGGCATCTGGGTGGTCCTTCAGGTTCGTGAGCACTTCCTGTGCCACCCGTTGCTGCAAACAAAAAAATTATAATTATTTCTTTAGAATTTACAGATGAAGCAGCAAAGGCCACCGAAGACTTAGATTTTGTATGTAGGTTTCACTTTAAGTAACACACACAGCTAGACACAAAAATTTCAATACTTTTATGGTACTGAGCAAATAGTTTAGATGCTACTGAGAATTGAAAAATGTGTTATTAGTGGTTTTGTATGATAGCTTATTTCATAACTTAAGAAATAAATCAGTGTCATTATATGCAGCACAAAGGCTGACTTTTACAATTTAAACAAACATCTTCAGGTTATGGCAAATAGATTTAGTTATGTTATAAAACTGCTTTGATGGTATATGAATAACAGTGGTGAAAACTAAGACAAAAATTACTATTATATGTTTATTGACATTTTTCTTCTCTTGAAGCCAACAGTTCTGTATTCTAAATTTTTAAAAACAATGTCCAGCCACCGTCAACAACATGCTTGGTTGAAACCAAGACCCGAAAGATGACTTCAGTGTCAAAATGCTTACCTCAAACATAGGAATACAACAGTCACAACCAGCTGTCATTTGACCAAAAGATTTGTCATTTTGTACCAGATATATAAATACCTACAAAGCAGCCCACAGAGGAAAAGGGCTCTCACCTGTGATCCAATGTCATGGTACATGGAGTTAACAACATTGTCCAACAGGTTGATGTCAAGTTTCTGACTGAAGTCCAGCAACTGTCTTGCTGGGTGATCGGCCAACATCGTCATTTCTGCTGGCATAGAGCTCCTGAGGGAAGAGGGAGAAATTATTTAGACTTCAATCAAGAAACAAACATAAAAGACACTACATAAACATAACACAAAAACTGCACAGTTTTTACACAGGAAAATCATCAATGTTAGTCTTATTTTTAATACATTTGTGTATTATTTATTTTAGCAGGGGTTATGCTGCAGTTCAAATATTGGTGCTTTAAAACATTATACAAATACTGTATTCTTTTTCATGTTTAGTAATATTAATATTACCAGTAAGTGTCTTGACATTGGCCCTGAAAAGCAGACACTGACCTAGTTAAAATACTGGTATCCTAAACATTCATATGGGAATACTGCTCATTTATATACTATTACTCTGAATAAATATTACCATAAAATCTAAAATAAAATGAATACTATGATAATTCATACCAATATATCAAGGGATTCCCAAACACATCGACTTCCTAAGATATCTATGACGTTTATGTGTTGCTGCAAAACAAAAATCATGTTTTAAAGTTTAGAATTATACTGCACTCTGAACTTCGCCCCCTGCTCATAGTTCACTCTTGGATCGGATTAAAATTTATATTGAGCAGTGAGAACTCAACAAACCATAAAGGACAATTTAACATGGACTGATTTAAATACTTGTCACTGAAAATAAACAAAATAAGTAGTTATAAGGAGCAAGTAATGTTTAATCTCCACTAGTTTTCATTGTCTTGCTGCAAGTTTAGATTGTGTAGTACCAATACAGTGACTGCCAGAGATCTCGGCTAAGTATATTGTAGGTACTGAAAGAGGAAAATAAAGCATATTTTGAGTGTATATTTTCCAAGGAATTTTTCTATTGTCATATTTCTTCTTTTATTTAAATATTAAAGTGTTACTGGCATCCCTCATCAATACTCAAAAGCATCTGGATGAAGAAAGTATGAATTCTCTACTAGTTTGACAATTAATTTTTTTTTACAGAAAATACATGATCTGAAATAGGAAGAAGTGTGGTGTCATTTTAGTGTGAAGCTACTTTTATTCTGAACAAAGATGACCAAAAGGAAACACATATTTAAAACGTATAAAATAATACAATTTGATTACACTTTAGCTAAGGGAACATGGTTGTTAATAAAGATAAACACAATATAAGCTACTACTGTTTGGTCTGTATTTACAGGCATTAACTCATGGTTTCTCCTCTTCACGTTTATATTCATGAATAAGACGATCATGGGAAAGATGAATCATGTACACTATTAATGTGTATTATCTCCCAGGAAACCAAACAAAACATTCTTCCAGAAAGATAAAATAACTAAATTTAGTAATAAAATGCATAAGGTTTGCTGGAAATTCCAAAGTCAGTGTGAGGCTTTAGTCAGCCCTCGTGGTCCAATTGTGGCACCCGATGAAACACATAGTAATCAGTGGGCAAAGTTGAAACAGCGCCCCCGTCTGCCTACCGTGGTGCAGTGCGGAGCGGGGCGTTCATCACAGCCCGGACAGACTCATACAGTAGTGTACCAATTATTTAAGGGCGACTGCACTACTTTATGTAGTTGGAGAAAATTATATGAATGTACCAACTCCAACTAAATGTGTTATACCATGTTTTAATGTGTCATACCGCCAGTTAACCCCATGACAAAAACACCACATACTTTGGAAACTGAGGGATGCTAGCCCATGCCTAATAAGTTAGGTTAATGTTGATCAGGATAAACTTACCGATTATGTCCTGTCCCTTTGGCGAAAGCAATATGTAGTAGATTGGCGTGACTTGGAGATGAAGACCGAAATCTAATTCTTTTCAAAGCGTAACAGTGTTATCTCATCGCATACATTTGCGGTTTCTAACCTTCAGTAGCCACAAGCTAACATTAGCTTTCCGGTTGACACTAACGGCGTTTACTTCAAAACTTAATACTTGTCGATTACTACCGATCTACTACAAGCTTTCCGAAGTTTACCAAAACATAATGTCTGTTGTCCTCAACCGATCTGAAACATTTCTTTTTCAGTTTTCCCACAAGGCTAATAGCAACTTAGCGTGCTAATGGAAAGTCAATGATGATTTAGCTCTTCTGGCTAATGTACGCTAAGCTAACCACAGAGATTCACGGAGTCACACTTGGAGCGGTATTCCGGGTCATAATCAGCAAGTCAAAGAGTCTCGTTTTTATTTCTGATTCTATTCGCACACACTGTTGGAGAGCAGAGATGTTTTAATGCGTGCAAGGGTGCTCTTCCTCTAAGCTCATGCTTCCAACCACGGACCGGTTGAAACCGGTTGAGACCGGGATATTCATTCTCGGTGTTTCGGCCCGTCGCGCGCCGCGTAAAATTTGGACTATGTACCCACCCACCCTGTACTTGATTTGCTGCGAGGTTGTAGACGTAGGCTTGCCTCAAAACTGGGTGGAGCCGTAAGTCCTGCTGTTTCTGTGAGAACATTGGACAGGGACTCATTCTGTCTTCTTTCTTACTTTTTATTTATTCCTCACTTTACTCTCCAGTTGTTATCAGATAAGATTGCCCTGTCTCTGCATTTGTATTTTTAATTGCCGCTGAACTCCTCTATTTTTTTTTGTCAACTATGCAAATCTAGATTGAATCAATATAGGTTGTCACCATTAGCCAGCTTGTTGATGATACTATTTTTTCTTTTAAAATAAACTTATAGCACCAATAGATGCATGAAAATATTTTCACTTGCACCTGGCCTCACTATTAATAAAGATACGTATGAAATAACAATCATACAGGATACAGATGTCCTATTGATAGTGACACAGTGCAATATAGACATGGCCATTCTATTGGTTGAATTTTATTTTTATAAAGATATTGTTTTTATTGCCATTCAGACGTTTTTATTCTAATTTTACATTGTACAATATTTGTATTAATTAATTGTTTTAAATCAAAATTTCATATAAGTATGCTTTATAGACATTATTACTAATTTTATTGTGTTCAAATATCTTTAGTATTTTGTTTACTTTTTGTTTATTTTTGATAATTTCCCCACTCCCCAAAAGGGTCGCAAGGGGTATTGTTTTTGGTTTGGGTTGTTTGTTATCACTCCAGCAGCAAAACTATTGAATTCATACCAAACTGGGTTTATAAATTGCCAGTGACCCAGAATAGATCTGATTACATTTTGGGAAATGTAGGTCAAAGTTAAAAAAATGTTTATGAATTTTTAAAATCTTTTTTCCCACTATTTACTTATAACAGGTGAAATTTCAAATGTCTATAAAAACATACATTTTGTTTCATTCATACATTATCTGAACCTACTTTATCCTCACTTTGGTCACTGGAGCCTGTCCCAGCTACTTATAGGTGAAGGTACATCCTGGAAATGTCGCCAGTTCATCGCAGGGCTGACATATACAGACGAACAACCAATCACTCTTAACTTAATTAAATCAGTGCATGTCTTTGACCGGATAGAGACAAAGGGAGAACACACGGGCTAAGTCTAAGTCCCACCCCCATTGACTGGTGTTGGAATCAAACCCAGGATCTTCTTACTGTGCTATCCACTGCACCACCGTGTTGCAATTTTGTTTCAGTTTACTTCAATCTTGGCACATATATATTGGCAATTTGTATGTGGACATCAACATACATATAGACATGATGACATGAGCTGGATCAATGCTAAAATAAATCACATTATATGTGAAAGGCGGGGTTTGTTGTGCCTGGCACCACTTGCTTTAAACTCTTTCTTTTCTTATTTGCATTCAATAGCAGTTTACACTTGTTTTATTATCAACTCATCCATCATCTGTGCAACTATTTGAGCTCCATTTAACTGTATGAAATGAGATATTCAGATTAAGATTGATAGTTTGTGAGTGATAGTTGTGTCCTAGACTAAGTAATAATAATCAAATCAAGAAGAGACCACATGGTAGTACTGGGATGCCAGTGTGAAGAAGCAGTTGAACTATTGGACTCAACTGTTTAGTTTATCATTAATGACTGAGTATTACAATTTGTTTTGTCTGTCTCTCTCCTGATTTGTGCCTCTCTTATGCTGTTTAGTATTTATTGAACTGCCCGATTATATTTTAATTGAATTTCAAATAATCAAATGTGTCAGACTGAATGTTTGTTCTTTACTTCATGGAGAATTAAAATAGATAAATAAAATTGAAAATAGGGCGACACGGTGGTGCAGTGGTTAGCACACGTGCCTCACAGCAAGAAGGGCCTGGGTTCGATTCCCGGGCGATCCTTGGGACCTTTCTGTGTGGAGTTTGCATGTTCTCCCCGTGTCTGCGTGGGTT
>JAQQZY010000001.1:24464268-24479265 GCA_030068375.1 Ostorhinchus rueppellii
GCATGTAATAATTGCGCCTTTCGTAACTTGAAATTTCTTTCGTTACTAGAGTCAATATTTTACCGTAAAGGATTTTCATAACCTTGAAATTTCGTAAGAAGAGTCGTTCGTAAGTAGAGGTACCACTGTATAAACCAAATAAATACACCAGCTTATTCTATCATTAATTCTAAATGCTCAGGGCATTGATTAACTAATTCAGCATTGCAACACATGTGTTTTGACCTTCTCTGAATCACACAAATAAAACCAAATAAAAAATGAGCCCTCAAGTAAAGATATACTGTATGCAAATAGTACATGTTTTCAGTAACAGACATTTTCTGACACATTTTCTTATGATCTTATGGTATGAAGCAGCTGCAGAGGGTAGTTTCTCTGAGGAGGCTGAATTATAAGCGCACACTGAGGTGCAATAAACAATTCAGGGACTTGTGGGGGCCAAAGAGGAAGGAACAGAGTGTTAGGTCATCCTCTGTATGCTCATAGTGCCACAGAGAAACTTCCCCTGCCTGCCAGCCAACAGCCTCAGCTCACAGCAAACACACATTAACGCAGTGTGGGAAACAACCAGCACACACCAGCGAGAGCCGCTCAGACCGGGCCGCAGCCTGTGAGCAGAGCCCGCCTCCTCTGCCGCCGTCTGGCAGGTAAACAGCCATTGTTTGGATGTGCCGTTCTTCAAACTGGCAGACGATGCATAAAAACACACAATTCACACTGAGGCCGGTGTTTTCAGCAGCCAACTGTGTTTCTTCAGAGCAGCTTTTCAATGTGGACTGGGACCACACAAGCTTTTCAAACACAAACTTTTTCACTTTTGTCACCTCAGGCTTTTCTGTCATTTGGAAAATCAAAGTTACAAGTTCACAAACTTAATATGGTTTACATCAGGAGTGTCAAACTCACTTCATCAGACAACATGTCTTCAGCTTCAAAGAGATCATCAGAGATTTCAACTCAATGGTTTGTTAATGTCACTTCAGGTCAGGGGCAACACTCAACCTAATAATCTCAAGTGGATCAGACCAGTAAAATAATAATATGACAATCTCTAAATAATGTCAACTCCACACTTTTCCGTTTTAGGATGAAAAAAAAGTTACAAAATTTGATTAAAAGCTAAAAATATTGCATTATGAAAATGTTTATATGTACAAACCATCCATTAAAAATATGAATTACATGAACAACCTAAAACAACCTCAAATTTCTTGATAAAAATAAGTGTAATTTTAACAACATTAAGGCTCACTTTATCATTTACACGTTTGCATTACAGCTTACAGATCACAGTGGATCTACAAATACACAAAACACTTAGTAACAGGCAGAATATTGATTGAATTACTTCTCTGAAGACATTTCAGGTTGTTTGTATTTGTTCAGGTTCTTCACATTTTTTGTGAAAATGAATATTTTCATGTAATTTTACTCTTTTTACACTAATACAAAAAAAAAACAAAAAAAACATTATTGACATTATTTAGAGGTTATCATGATAACATTTTATTGGTCTGACCCACTTGCAATTGGATTGACCTGTATGGAGAGCCTGAACCAAAATGATTTTGACACCCTTGACTGTTAATATCTTCAGTGTAATTTTTGTATTTCACAACTTTATCCGATAGACCGGATTGGACCCTTTGGTGGGCTGGTTTTGGTCTGTGGGACAGCTTGTCACCTGTGGTTTACATGACTGTGCAGCAACACTAAATGAACAGCAGTGTCTACTGTTGGTCAACTGATGTCAACTGAAAACACTAGGCAGTCAGTAGTTGCTGAACTGTGACAGCTACAGGCCAAAAAGAACAATCCAAGGAACATAACTTAGCCGGAATTACCTTCCTCACCTAATACTACCCATATCTTTAAAATCCAACATTAACTAGGAATCTATGTATTGTAATAAGAGTGTGCGATAATCCTTAATATATTAGTATTTTAATTTCATGTCAGTTTGTTTATGTTCTCAAAACTCTAGGTATTATTTTTTTGTCTTACTGTCTTTAAGAAAGAATTTCAGTGGCCAGGCTTTTTATACATATAATGTTCAATTCGGTTGCTATCCACAGCCAAGTCCCTACGAAAAGTATGACATAAGGCAGTTCCTAACCTTAATATAAAATGAACATAAAATAAATTAATTCTGAGATTCTCATGGTTGGTCTATAGTAGATTTCTTTAGGTTTTGCCTTTCAGTACTTTATTTGTTATTAATCTATGAGATGGTACAGTGGACCCGTTGCCTCAGAGCAAGAAGATGCCGGGTTTGATTCCAACCAGGGACCTTTCTGTGGGTTCTCCTCATCGCTCCGCTTCCTTTCACCATCCAAAGACATGCACTGATAGGTTAATTGATCAACCTAAAATTCTCCATAGGTGTGAGAGTGATTGTCTCTATACGTCAGCCCTGTGATGAACTGGCAACTCATCCAGGGTGCCTTTGCCCATAAGTAGGTGGGATAGTCTCCTGTGACCCTAGTGAGGTTCAGAAGAGTCTGAACTGATTTTCACTGCAACAGTCACAATAAACTCCTATTCTATGTCTTGTGGAGAACTTTCCAAGAGGAAAAGGGGGTTCAGAGAAGAGATTAAAAGAAGAAAAAGTTCTTTCTCACCTCTTTTTTGGACCCAGCCTTCCTTGACGACGTTCTGGTCGCTCATGGTGGCTTCTCCTCGTCACCAGTTCTCCCACTTCTCCCAGTGTGATGACGGTGAGGGGACAGTAGTGTGTTTGGTGTGGAAGCCGGGTAGGTGTCTCGCCTGAAGCCGAGTCAGCTGTCCGTCTGACTGCTTGACCTCCGACCTACCTGCACCTGTACTTGCCTGGCCTCAGCTCTGTCCTCCTGCTACTGTTCGCTTTCTTTTTCCCACAATCACTTTCTCTTTCCTCCTCTCACCCCACCAACCTGAACCAACTTTCTCCTGCTTCCTCCTGTCTTGCTCCTCGTCTAATCTTCCTCACCTTGTTAGCTTTTCCCTCCCGCCCTCCTGCCTTCCCTCCCCGTTTCAGTTCACTCTGTCCCAGACTTCTTCTTCTCCTTCTTCTGCTGCTTCTTCTTCTGTGTTCAGGCACTCCAGCGGTGAGTCAACCTGGAAGGAAACAGAGGCAGAGAAAGGAGAGGAGGGAGAAAAAAAAACAACAACGGAGCAGTCAGTGGATATTTTCCCAAACACAGTCATTGTTCACAGCCTTACCACACTTCCTGCCTCCTAACCTCCTTCTCTCCTTTTCTTTCCTCTTCCTCCCTCCTTCCCCTGGATCCTTACCTTCTCACAAATTTCAGGTACCAATTTCACTCCTGCCTTTCCTTCCCATTCTTACTCCTTCCCAATTTTCAGTGTAATCCATGTGATTATTTTCTATACTTGTTAATATCAACCAATCCCATGGAAATGCTGACACTTCTGTGTATCTGTAACCTGATTTATCTCATTTGTCTATGTTGCAGAACTTCACTCTTATGTGGAAATTATTAAAAACCCTGAGCATCACTTCTACACTGGATGGCATGTGCTTTTTTCAGGAAACAAAACTGCCCTGAATTTAACCAAACACTTCCAAAGTCTAATAAAGACCATCTCCAGAGATGGCAAAATTTAGATTTTATCATATAACAAAACATTTAAAAAGCTGATAACTGATTAATCAACAAATATCACCAGACCTCCCTCCTTCACATAAAATGTCAAATGCAACCAGAAATTAAAAAATATTTCACTTCATTAGAAAGTGGATAAGTGTTGAACTGAATGGCTAAATAAATAAAATACTTAATCAAAAACCCTGGTACTGATCATTAAATGATCATATTTTATTTCTTCAGTTATTCATTTATTTATTTTTTCAGTCAGTAATTTCAATGGAAAAGCCAATAATCAGTTATTGGCCATAATCTGAATCATCAAATTAAAATATCTTATTAGCTAAGACTGATCAGTTAAATCCTCCTAATGAATGCATCTGTTTACCCCCAGAAAAATGACTTAGTTGTTTTGTTAAAATTAGTGTTGGGTGGTTTTAGTCTTGTGGTTGAGCCATGTGAGTTTTTCAGTTGCTGATCCAGATGATTTAGAGAGTAGGATGATCCCGGGGCAAAACTTTGTGCTAATAATGTATACATTTTTAAATTTCATTTAAAGTTGCAAGAGTTGAAATCAGTGGGGAAAACACCAGAATTGTAAAAAATACACATCATCCCTCTGCAGCTCTCGCCTCAATCAAAAGAATAAATAAGAAGAGAAAGAAACCTACAATGGTTTGGAGCCGTTATGGAAAAGCGAGTCTGCTTTTCTCTGCTTCCATGTCAACATACCGAGTAGAGCAGTAAAATCACATCCAGGTCATGTCTGACAGAATATGATTAGCAATAATTACAGCTGCCAGTTAAATATTTAACCCCTCCCCTACCTGTCTGAAAACATTTTGATTAGAAAAAAAAGGGGTCGGGTGTGGATTATCTATAGCCTGAAAACACAGGAGGTGCACAATAGGTGCAAATTAAGTCTTGTGTCCTCTCAAACCATTTGAATTACACTACGTTGAAAGGTAGTTATGGACCCTGAGACAATCAACTACTGTAAGTTCAATTTAATAAAAACAAATGAGTCACTGCTCCCATGAACATTTAGATCATTGCGTCTGCGTTGTTTCCATAGTCTTGTGAAGATAAATGCTACACTGTCTGCAGTTCATGTATTTAACATTCTGGAAAAAAAAAAAAAAAAAAAAAAAGGGCCAAATACCACCACTGTCCCACAGCAACTTTGCTAATTAATATGTTCAGTCTAATTAAACAGTTCAGCATTACAGTAGTCGATCAGTCCAGATAATTTGGTCGTAAGTGAAACATTATCAAGACTTTCTGAGAATATTTCTGATTAAGTTCCAGTGCCAAACCTATGGTCATTCCTATACTTTAGATTTGCGTGGGAAAGGAAACCACATCCAAAACAAAACTGGTTTTATTCAGTATTTGTTCAACCACAGCTCATGACAGCTAATCAATTCATCACTTCCTGTGTAAAATTCACGAGGAGTGGTTTGACTTATGGTATACTTTTTTAGAATATTTCAATATTTTATTGGTACTGTCCAAAACCCAAAGTAGTTCTGTCCTCTGATTTGAAGAGGAACATCTAAGAAGCTCCAAACTTGACATTTATGCTTGCGCCCAATTCTCTAAAAGCCAAAACAATTAATGCTCTTTCAATCATTTCAGTTTTGATTAGGACCAGTGCTCTCCCTTTTCCTTCCCTTGCCACATCTTCTCTTCCTTTGTTCTCCTCCCTTCATCCTCACCCCTAAAACCCTCCTCATTTCTACCCTTTGCTTCCGACATCCTTCACAAACTACTTCTCCGTTCTTCTGTATCTATCCATCCATCCATCTAATTCACTTTCCCCTTTAATGATCTGTTTTCTATTTTTGACAACAGACCCGATTAATGTTAATCCTATCGATTCCGCTCATGGTTTCACCACTTTATCAATACTCCAGATCTAAACAATAGTGAAATTAAATAGAATTATCAGAGCAGCTCTACTGCATTGTTTCACTACTCCAAAAAACTCTGTAAATCTGACTTGAGTATAATGTGAGGTAAACAAATAAATATATCTAATATGAAAGGTATTAGTAATCTTGTGATGGCACCAGATCACAGTCACTTTTCTTTGCACAAGTATCAAAATATTTCAAAAACAGCCAAGCATTGCTAATAATTCCAATAACTCTTCTCATTCTCTTCCCAATTAACTAGTTCATAAAACATCATCAAACAGGACTAAAAAAAAAAAAAAAAAAAAAAAAAAAAAAATCTAGACTGTGGGGAAATCACCATCATCTTTACTCATCAGGCCAATCGTCCAAACGTCAAGCATCTCTACTTTCCTAAAATGTAAAGTGAAGTAAATCTGCAAAAGTCCCAATCGCGTCAAAAATGTGATGTCAGCGCTAAACTATAGATGTGAATGCAATGACCCAATGAATCCACAGTTAAGGAAATTACAGACATGAAAATCCGGTGAACTACAGTGCCGCAAAACTAATGTATGAAATAAATAGCTAAAATGGTCTCTACAAGACTAAACATACACAGTAAGGGATGTTCATGTAAAATTTTGAGCAAGTACAAAAAATAATAAATATATTTCAAAAAGACTAAATTCATGGAACAATCTTGGAATGCGCTAAACAATCCATACATCAATACAAAAATGTGGAGTAAGATCTGCAGAGAACCTTATATCCTGACTTACTTCCCACTAGTGTCATCTTCCAGAAAATTATCCACTATACGTCTAAAAAGTACCTGTCCACACTTAAATCCACTGATCTGGGTGTGTCTCTGGCATGCAGCTCTTCTGTTTTGCCTCAGTTAACTGGAGATACATTTGCGTTTTAACTACAGTGCAAAAATTACACTTAAAATGCTAATCAAGAGAATTCAAGGGCCACATCCAACTTAATGTGACAGTAAGTAAAAATAATAGGATAATAACCTATAAATAATGCCAATTTCAAATTCATTCCTTGGTTAAAAGAAAATTGGTTAAATTATATCAAGAAATTATTTTCATTTACAAACTATCCTTTCACTATAAAATGTGAGTAACCTTAACAAACATGAGAAACCTGAAATTTGTGCAATTTTAAGAATATTCTGTCTGTTACTGTTTTCTGTATTTGTAGATTTTCTCCGATCTGTAAATTATGTTAACAACTCGACACATAATATCTTTGAAATTGCACATACATACATGCATACATATATTTATTTTTGTTTGTTTTGTTTTCACAGATATCTGACTGTGTACATGGTTATTTGCGTCATTCACATTTTCACAATGTAATTCCCACTAAAACAAAGCGAAAATTTTGGATTGCTATTTGTAGAATGTTATGCCTATTGTCTTACTGGCCCAGCCCACCTGAGATCACATTGGGCTGGGTGTGGCCCCTGAACTAAAAGGAGTTTGACAGCCCTGACATAGACAGTCAGACTTGTCATGAACACAAGTGTTTGCATGCCTACGTACAAAGCGTGTTACTGGAGGATTGCACTGGGGGGGCAGGTCAAAGAACTCATGTTGTGGAAAAGCTGTTGGAAAAGCAACCACAAAACACTGTTGCACCAAAGAATGTTTCCATCTTGCTAATTCTGTGATAAAAAAAAAAAAAAAGACAAAGGTGCTATTGTAAATGGTATTGAATCATGCACATTGTGACAACTGCTGCAATAACACTTTAAAATTTGGCCAATAACTGATGACAATTTAATGTTTTTTATGAATGTGGGAGACAAAGAAGTCACACAATTTGTGAATGAGTAACCAATTCAATCGTACAAATGTATACAACAGCATTTGAAATAACATAACAGATGATCACAGGCCACTTGTGAAATGCCATCGTGTTTGCTGGTCATTGAAGCTGACATTAGCTGATACTTATGTTGAACTTATAGGTTGCATGTAAACATTCCTACTGCCAGTGTTAGCAACAATGAGAAACAGCACCAGGACATCCAAAAGTCTGCTGTAGAGTGCACTGATTATACAGAACAACACATGCAGTGAGCCAGTCAGTTCAGCACAGGCTTACAATCACTCTTGGGTTTAGTGGTAATAAAATGAGTGCTGACAAATACATTTTCATTTGCATTTCACATCCACGCACATGTGCTGAAGACACAACGCAAAGGACTGAACACATACTAGTTCACACCCTAATTTTACACTCAATTTGCACATACGTGACCTCCCAAATGACATCCTGAGTACTTGAACATGCACTTGCACCTTTTAGTCAATGAAATGAACCCCCGCCCAATTGTCATCGATCCTCAGATTAGCCTAACCGTAAAGGTAAATCTTTCTTTTATGGGGTCATAGGGCTGCATAATTTTGGCCAAAAATAAAATCCAGACTTTTTTTCCTCTAAAAACTCAATTTTTCATTTTGATTCAGGCTGGTGGTGGCGTTTTAGCTGGCATGTCATTTTCGTGTGCAGCTCACAATGTAACACACTGCTCCCACTCTGACATGTGATGATGTTTAAGGTGCTGAAATAAGCTGGTTGTGCCACGGTCTTTGGTAGATACCACGTTCGGGGACAGTTTGCAGCGAGGAATGGTTTGGTCTTCATCTGAAACTTTGAAGCCACATCAATTCCACACAACCGACTTGCTCTTGCTATTTTTAGCCATGAACTTCTCATACTCCTTAGCAAATACCTTTTTTTTTTTTTTTTTTTTGGTACTGGTGTGTGGAGACCAAAGACTGTGGAGCTCATTCTCACAGTTAGGAGGAGGAGCTTATGGTAGCCTGGATGTGTGTGGCCCGGATACACAAAAGAGGTGAAATTCAATTTGATGATTACCCTTTTTTTAAATATCGACCTAATTAAATAATCCCATTTCAATATAACATCAATTAAGTGCAGCCCTAATGGGTCATTTGAAGGCTGTCAACAGAGTGCCAGCTTAATTGGAAAAGCTTCAATGTCCTGCACAAAGCCCTGACCTCTGACCCCACCCAACACTTTCAGGATGAACTGGATGGTGAGTGGGAGCCAGGCCTTATCACCATCTGTAGTGGCTACATGAGAGAAACTCTCCATGGTCAGGTTCAAAATCTGCTGAAAAGCCATGAGCAGAAATGAGGAGATGTAGAAAACAACTAATTAATTCTGTGATTCATGTTCTACAACCACATATGGGAGTTTTTTTCCCCCATTGTGCTCATACCTTTGCTCATATAATGAATATTATTAGGTCAAAATTTGACCAAAACCCCACTGTCCAGCATCTCATCGGCAGAAACAATTTCCCCTTACTCAAGTTCTATCCAAGACCAGTTAATGCCAATCATATCCATAAGGAAGGAACTAGGGCTACACGATTAATCAATTTTAAATCAAAATCAGATTATTTAATTAGGACGATGTTTAAAAAAGGGTAAATGTCAGATCGAATTTCATCTTTCTCATGATTCCGGGCCACACGCCTCCAGGCTACCATAGGCTTCCAATGAAGACCAAACCATTCCTCGCTGCAAACTGTGCCTGAAGGTGGTATCTGTCAAAGACAGCAGCACAACCGACTTATTTCAGCACCTCAAACTTCATCACAAGCCACTGGGAGCAATGCGTTGCATTGCGGGTTGCACACGAAAACAACACGCCAGCTAAAACGCCACCACCAGCCTGAATCAAAATTGAAAATCTGGATTTTTACTTTTGGCCCAAATCGTGCAGCCCTAGAGAGAACCATCTTCAGCACATTACAGCCATGATGAAAAACTGAATACATCGTATAGCTAACCAAATATATAATTTTAATAAAATAAATGTTGCAATACTTTTCATTAAATGAAGAGAGAAACTACAGAGACAGTGAAAGAGAAAATAAGCAAACAATAATGGCAGTCTGATTTGGGATTATGCGTCAGATTAAATAGTGTTTACACATCACACCACATCAAGGTGCTTCATCAAATTAATGTAATAGCCATAAATTCAATAAGCATAAAGCAGTCCTGCTTATTGATTTGCAGCACAGCCCACAAGGGATGGCAGAATGAACAGCACAGTCTGTCGGGTACCACATTTTTACCAATTTCACCTCATTTATATTTTTTATTTACTTCATATTTTCCTTAGCTTTTTCCATGCTGGTATTTCTTGAAACACAAAAGGTGGCATGTGCAAAACATCTGCTGCTTTTAAGTTACAGTCACATGATGCTTTTAAGGAAACCCATTTACATCTTGCCCTGCTTGGTTTGCAAATATTTAATATACCTCAACAGTATGGACTTACTATTTTAAAGGCTCTGCTTACAATTCATCCTCAACAATCAGTCCAAAACCTAAAGATATTTACTATCATTTCTAAAGTCTACATCCTCATATCTGTATATCTTCATATTTGAGAGATTTTGGTTTACAGTTTAAACAGATTATTGACAAACAACAAATTTCTTTTATAGGTACCCACAGAAATGTATTTTCACACACACTGATGATTCTGTTAAACTTCGCCTGGTTCACAACAAGGGATTTTCACAGTCTTAAATGAGTTTGTACCTGAAATAACGATTACCATTACCATAGAGTAAATATTGGTCACACTTAGTCCAAAACCCCACTGCCCTACAACTCATTAGACATGGATATGGTTTAGGTATTGGGTAATTGGGAATTCATTTTGTTTGCTACTATGGCCTAAATGTTTTTGCTATTTAACTTTTTACATTTATATGTTCAAATTTCTGTTTGCACTACTGAAAATTTGTACAAATGTTCTAAGTAAACAAAGAAATTAATCAAACAACAACACCTTTTATTTGATGAGTAAATTGTGCAAATTTTAAGAAACAAGTCTTGCCAGGTAGTTATTTTATATCAACAGTGTCTTCAAATATATCATATATAAAATATAAAAAGATATAAAATCTCCTATAACTAGATAAGACACTTACACATTTCTCATTCTGAAATTGCTTTTTATGTGTGTGATTGTTCTTGTACCAGAAATAGTCAAATGCTTTTATAATACAAATAATAATGCAAAGGAGTCTATTTCCCAGATAAAATCGTACAGATTTGAAACATGTTACAATCAGAAATAAAAACAATAAAACTTCCATTACTTAGCCCCTTTAAACCAAGTCAAACCTGACCCCAGACACAATATGGGATCATCATACTTGATTGTTGTTTCAAGTATGTTAATCTTTTTTTAAAAATTTATTTCTTTTTAATTTATTAGCCTTTGAATGTTTATTTCTTGCTTGTCTTTATGTCTGTCATATGTTTGGGTCCTACATATAGTATATTACAGCTAAATTAGCCACAGCTAGACATACTACTGCATTGTTTGCTTTTCTTTTAAATGCAACAAAGCCTGCATACATTTTCCTAGTTTAATAAATAATAATAATAATAATAATAATAATAATAGAATTATTTGGATTTTGGTCTGAATGGAGACCCCTGATTTATTTTTAAATGATTTTCTGCCAATAAATAAAATCCCAGAGGATAACCTTTGTTATATATCTCTATGCCTTGCACTGTTTTGCAAGGATGTGAATAATAAGACATGTACATCCATATGCTATGTTGCCATTTCTGGAGTAGTTCTAATTTGATCTCAATTCCTGTGATGAAAATGATTAATATGAAAAATAATTACATAGAAATGGTACAAGGTAGAGTAAGTAAATGTACTTAAATCTTGCTTTTCAATTCATTAGACACAAAATGCCTCACAAGAGCCAATCTACAGCTAAACACTGGTATCAAAACCAAGGCAGAAATTAAAAATATTTAAAATAAATAATAAAAATGCATAAAATGCAGACATGGCGCATATAGAGTAACATCTAGCCAGATATGTCTTTAGGCTGATCGTGTTCCTTTCATGCACAGCATCAGTGCAAAGATCCACGCATGCAAAACAAATGTGAGCCCTCCAATGACAACAACATCAATGGCTGACAGGAGCAGCCGTTGTATATATTTGAGGAGCCGGTTCAGAGCTGCGGCCCTCGGAACCACAAACACCCCCAACCCCCACCTCCTACCTCCTCCCCACCCTCCAGATCTGTTGGCCACGACTGGGTCCTGCACTGCACACAAACAAATACTGAAACAACAGCTTTTGTTTCAAGGGCGTGTGGTGTCATTATCTGTTACATAACAACATCCGCTTGGCGTGCTCCATTATATTTTACCGGGCGAGACGCGAATAAATGTCTGGCAGCGGCTCTTGTACCGATTAGTGGCCATGAGTGGTGGTTAATTAGCCGGTGTGAGGCGGTAGGTAGGCTGGGTCAGGCAGACGGCTGTGTGCGCCAGGCCGGCCTGTGTGTGATGGCTCGGCTGGAGGATGCGGGCTAGCCAGGGATGCTAGCGGGGGGTGGTGATGCTACAGCTAATGTTAGCCGACTAGCTCACGGGGTGCCTGGATAAATGACAGCCAATGTCGCGCGCTGAAGCCGTACAGTGTGTGTCTTATTTCGAGCGGTGAAATACCTCAACGGTTGTGTTAAATCATCTCTAAGTGAATGTTTGAACTGATGGTGTACCGGGGAGGAGAGGAGAGGGGGAGGCTGGGGGTGTCGGAGATGGGCCGAGGCCAGACGGACGGTACCGTTAGCCCTCCCCTCCCTTCTGCAGCAGCATCCCGGCGCCGCATCCCTCCCAGACTGGCAAATGACGAAGCAGCAGCAGCAGCCCGCTAACGGCGGCGAGCTAGCATGCTAACCCCCGCTCCAGGCTCAACCCGCTCCCCGTGCCCCCAAAACGACGACCCCAACCGCCGTTGCCCCCTCCCTCCATCTCCCCCCGGCTTGCTACACGATATCCAACCCCCACCCAAACACGTTATCACAGAATATTGAAATAATTTCACCTGGTAGTCGAAGAATGATAGGGATGCCCCCTCCCTCCTCCACCTCCTCCTCCTCCCCCTCCTCTATGGGCACTGGAGCATCCGACGGTCCCTCAGTGGAGAAAACAGCAGGAGGACAGCGATGGAGCCATAGCCGCTGTTGCCGTTTCCAGACCGTGGAAGCCGAAAAGAGCGCTTTAAATGTCCCAGACAGACACAGAGAGAGAGAGAGAGACTGCAACGGCAGGGAGGCAGACGGACACACGGAAGGACGGACGGACAGACCCGCTCGGTTCCTGCTACTCCGCAGCTCCGCCAGGAAACCTCGCTCCGCTCCGACTCAGCGCGTCACGTTCAGCCAAATCCGACTGGGAGGACTCCTGCTGCATTCAAGTGCTGTCGGAAATGCAGTACTTCGTACACCGAGTGACCCAGACAGATCGAGACGTGACGACGAGGAAAATCGTCACAGTGTTTTTACGTGCATCACTTAGTGGCATAAAAACACCTGTGGGGATAATTATTACAAAACCTGAAAATTAATATAAAAATAAAATTTAACAACCATTCAAAGTAACATTTTATACTCTAATGTATTACATTAATTAGTATTACATTAATTTGATTGTTTCTTGTTTGTCTGATTTGGGGTTTGTTATTTTTCCAATATTATATAAATAATGTCAATACTCGTGTTTAATTAAAAAAAAAAAAAAACACTCTATGTGTCCTTTTCCAAATTTTTGCTTCACATCTACATACAAGAAAATGAAAAAAAATTAATTCACATTTCACTTCAAGTCAAATTTATAATATATTTTTAATATTACAATTTATCACAGTAGTGCAATATTAAGGCTGTTCTGCACTGAACTTATAAAGCAACAGTTCAGTTAAAAATTTTAATAGTTTATTTAATGGTAATTTCTAATTCAAATTTCTCTAACACTGTTCTTTCATTATATTTTTAAATGTTTCATCTTTTATTACTTAACAATTTTGTCTCTTTTTTTCTGGATAAATGTAAATGGGTTTGTTTGTGTAAAACATGTGGCGCTTTATTTGTAAAAGAAAAGCACCATATAAATTTGTATAATAAAACTTTGATGTAGACATCTAGTTCCACAGTTTCAAATAAATTAAATAATCTATTTCTGACAAGTTTATTTTGGCTAATTAAATCTGTCCTTCCATTTTCTAGTTCTACAATTTTTTTCTGTCTTGTTTTATTTCCATGCCATAACTATCACATTCTATTTCAATTTATTTCTTACTTATCTTAATATTTTTTAGCAGGAAATGACAAACCAACAAGGGAATATAACACTTATAAAAGTTAAGACCATCTGTGTTAAATTCTATTTAAATCTAACTGAGTAATAAGTGGAAGAACTCAGAGGGAAGGGTTGTCCTCCTTTGATGGCAATGTCTCCATCCATAGATGATGGCTCACTGGTAGGTTTGATGAAAAAATGTGAATCATATTCTGTGGTCATCATGGCCACCAGACCTCAAACCAACTGAACCAGTGAGACATTATGAAGAGATGTGTTGTCCAACTTCATCAGTGAAAAAACCATGAAACAATGGAATATCTGGATAAATAAATGGTGTTCACAGGATGTGACGCCCTTTCATATGTAACCGTCAAATGCTATAACTGCATTAAGGGTTTGACAGTTTTTCAGGGGTTTTTTTTGTTTTTTTTTTCATTTTCACTTTTTTGGTTTGACAGTTTATTTCCTGTTGCTGTGTGAAGTAAATTAAGTCACAAGATCATGTAGAAATCTGGACCATCGGGTTAATGTTCTTACAGAAGAGCACAGTATCTTAAAGTGAGATCAGCTGGGTTAATTGTTTGTCTTATGCCATATTTGACAACATAATGGAGGTATTCATAGGTATTCATTTTTTTTTTTCTTGTCTGGATTACCGTGAAAAACTTGACATATGCTTCAGAAATGTAATTGTTTTGGTCGCAGATCTTCTCTGATATTCAGACATTCTCTGCTCACAGGAGAATGTAGAAGATTTGAATGGAAACCAAGCTCTGAAATAACACATGATCTTGAGGTGGAATTACAGGAACCATACTGGAACCACAGCAACTATGCTTTTAATTTCCTGTAAAGCAATGGGGATTGAGCACAGCCATAAAAATTAAATCAAATCAAATCAATTATTCTATCTAAAATGATATCAGTACCTCATGCGAAGGTGATTTTGTGTCACTCTGTAGCTTCTTAAACAAAAATCATAGGAGTGATGATCACGTTTTTGTTTTTGTTTTTTTTTAGGTATAATGCTATTTTAAGCAATGAAAGTCATACTTACTTTAAAAGGTATTAATCTAATGTAATTAGATTGATAATAAAGTGATTTTCAAAGGAAACTGAAAATAATGTAAACATTAATATATATGAAAATTCATAGTTACTTTTACTGGGCCCTGGTGAATATAAGTGCTTGTTTTATTAATTCAGTGAACTGATTGATTTAATTAAAAGTTGCTTTTCCATCATGTCGACATCTGTCCGTGCGGGGGGGGGGGGGGGGGGGGGGGGGGGGGGGGGGGGGGGGGGGGGGGGGGG
>JAQQZY010000001.1:24566397-24580334 GCA_030068375.1 Ostorhinchus rueppellii
CCCAGAGTGGACATACCCTGAAAATTTCATCAAAATCCGTCCATAACTTTTAGAGTTATGTTGCTAACAAACAAAGTTGGATGGTAACAAACAAACAATCAAACGCACAGTAAAACATAACCTCCTTGGCGGAGGTAATAACAAGCTCACCAAATGCTCTCCAGGAACTGACCAAAACTGCCTGAGATTTCAATGTGACCCAGACATCACTGTTGTGGGACTGTCAAATGCAGTGTGGGAAATAAGAATTTCACCAAACCCTGGCAAAGCTCTGTTTGGAGTAGTACCAGAGGACTGCAGGATTTCAGCTGCCCATGCCACAGCTGTGACCTTCCCCACTTCACTCATATGGAGGCTTGTTCAGCTGAGGTGGAAAAACACTCTTCCTCTCTCTCACAGACATTGGCTGATGGATTTGCCGGTACATCTAAAGGAACAACTTAGGTATGTGACTCCAGGTTTGGGAAAAAAAAGGTTTAAAAAGTTTTGGAAACCATTCTTGATGTACTTTGAGAGTTTTCCTGAGATGTGAATAATAGTAAATGGCCCTGTTATTTCATTAGTGTGTGTTTTTTTTTATTGTTATTATTTGTTTACATTTTGTACATATTTTAAATATATATTTTACAGCAACAACTTAATTAATCCATTATCATGAGATAAGGAATAATATGTTAAGCCATGGCCATTCTCGGCTTCCGTAGTACAAAGAGAAATACATCTATATTATTTATAGGATATAAATAATAATAATAATAATATAGGATTCAACAAAATGTATTACAGTTTTGACAAATATACAAAATGTATGAATGGCATGTAAATACTAGTACAAATGTGTTGAAATCAAATTGAGTGACACTGTGGTGATTTGAGGGAAATATGTTATAGAGCAGATGGCAGAAATACAGCAGACAGGGAGGAACGTTGATAAGTACACAGTTGTTCCAATTGCAGAGAGACTGACGTTCTCAGGAACTCAGTTCTCTGGGACCATTCTTACCAAAACTGTGCTCTGCATTCTTGATATTGAGAAACAACCACAGTCTGCCCTGCTGCAGTCTCACATTACCTCACCTTACTAACCAACATCTTTTTCACCTGTTGCTCACAGCTCTTCCCAATCAGCTGGTCCTTTTATTAGCAGGGCAGGTTCTTCCACTTATTGCCAGATTGTCTTGTATTCTCCCTGACTCTCCAGCATTTTTCTAGTTCCTGAGTTCCTGTTTCCAACCTTGCCTGTTCTGAATACTTCTCCTTGCCTCAGCCCTGGTAACCCAACCTGTTTTTCTGCATACAGCCACAAATGCAATGTTTTTGGATCCTAGTGTTTGACTTTGCCTGTTTCGACTACTTTTCAACCTGTGACTACGAGCTCAGTGTTTTGGGGTTTTCTGCTGCTGTCTGCCTGTGACGACACGGAAATTGCCAACCCGGCGTCGTCATTCCTCAGCCGCTGTTAAAGGGTCAGCCACAGATACTGCATTCCAGCCTGCTCGTTTGGCAGAGCAACACTGTTTGCACTTGTCGCATTTGAACCCTGGGTTTGAGTCCGAGCTGTGCACTCAACCTCAAAGAGTCTCTGCACTCATGGAAGTAATCAAAGACTTTCATTATTTTCCCTGCTGTCACCTGCCTATTTGAAAAATAACTGTTGTCAAATAATCTGCTAATCTCTGAACCTGTAGAAGTGTGTAGCATTTAGGTCCTCCATTCTCCAACACCTATTACAGTGAGATAAGTTTGAATGTTCATCCAGCAACATTATGAAAGGTTCTCAGCTCCCTTTCTCTAATTAAAATGGTTTGCCCCTTCCTTAATATATTGTGTTTTTCTTCATTAATACAACTGCAAACCTGCTATTTAATGAATTATTTAATTGTTTATGGTAATTGTGTCAACATTTCAATATTTTAGGAGATTTTTAGGTTCTATGTATTGAATTTAAAGTAGCTTATTAGACCTGAAGAGAGTCTCTAAATTAGTCACTTTCATTTTGTGTACTTTAAATACAAGAGAGGGAAATTACAATATGGACCCATAGTTCTCCTCTTGCTTTAGTTGATAAAAGTATCAAACAACATGTAATGCACCAGAATACAGGAAATGTCATCTACTCATTCCAACATTTTCTGAAGGACTGACCCCCAGACAGCCCCTACAAGTTGTCCCACCCACATTTTTTTTCTTCCAGTGCTCATGACAGCCCCATGTCAGCATTTGGTCCATCTGTTCTTAAATCAGATTCAGGCATTTATTCAGGTTATTCACCTTTTTTGTGAAAGGATAATTAGTATAAATGGTACGTGATGGAGACATGGAAAGGTACAGTAAAGAAGCATACTGATTAAATGTGTTTTTAGAGGATTATTTTTACTGGATTAAATCTGGTGGCTCCATTCTTGCTTGACTTCTCATCCTCATGTACTGGTCCAGATGCTTTTGTCTTTTTCAGCCTAGTTTCCATCATTATCTTTATCTTCCAGATTTTGGAACTTTTTTTTTTTTACCCCATAAGAATTCACCCTCCTACCACTCTGTTATGTATGTTCTAATCTTCTTCCCGTAGTGATGGCCTATCACTAATCTTCTCCTTATTGTCTCATCTTTATGGTTTATCCCCAACTTCTTCTATCCCTTCTTCTGAGAGTACCTCAGAAGTGTCAAACTTTTCACTAATGTGTGGGAATTTTTCATTTCCGTGATGCACCTTGATGCAAACATAATTACTTCCAATCATGAAGTCATTTGTAATGCATACAGAAGTGGGACACGCAGTCACCGGCACTCAAAATATACAGGCAGATGTTTATATTATAGATAGTTGTAATCTGAATTTTAAAGCACATTATAAGTAAATGGGTGATTAGATTTCTGTTTTATCTCATTTGTACTGCTTATATTAGTAGACATGCACAGTACTGAGGACATTGAGATGCATTAAGGGTAGATGTGCATTGGAATTATTCAGTAGTCAGGTGTAATTAAATTGAGTCATGAAACAAATGAAGATTTGCTCCTGTATTTTTGCAGCTCATTCCATTTCCCTGCGCGGTCTTAGACTGTATAAAATAAATGCATTAGGCCACTGTGATGTTCTGGGTTTGAGATGAATACATTTAGCCTGACACAACGGTGGCTTTTTGGTTCTGAACAGAGTCTTCCATATCTATCAGAGTTGCAACACTTCCATAGACTCTTGTTGTAAATGATGGTGGACGAAATATGCGCCTACTTCCAGGTTTGGAGGGGCCAGTAGTTCCTACACTGAGTGTGATGCTGTCAGAACACATTCATTTCTATTGTAAGTGATCTAGCAATTCCAGAGCTAAGTTAATAAAATGCCATCATCTTTCAAATTATCAAGTGTATTTCCTGTATTAGTGAAGATTTTTGCTATAAAGATTTTCAGCTGTAGCCCTATAGTTGGCTAGCATGACTTGACCAGCTGTTGAGATTTAACAACAAATTATGGAGTTTTTAAGATAAGGTAATGTTAGTACAAATGTTGCTATCACTGCGTTTTATTGTAGTTGTTTTGTGGAACCTGGAGGTGTTTGGTTAAGTTTGTCAGCTGAGGTCATTTGCTAATTCGGAGGAGAGTTGCTGTAGAGCTGAGGTCTGCCAATAAAAGTTCATTTAAGTTTTTATTCATGAGTTAAAGGAAGCAAAACTTCTGCCCCTTTGTGTTTGTAAACTCTGACTCGTCATCTTAAGATTTCTGTTGAGTTTTGAATTTGCTAATGTTGAGTTTTTAATGAATTCAACATCGAAGCTAACATGCTAAGTTAGCTGCTATGCTATTCCCTGGTTTAGGCTGTTTTATGTGTTTGTGTGTTATCAGAGGAGCAGAGCTTAGCAGGGACAGTGTTCACACAGCTAACCACAGTTTCTGCGTGTACCACAGACCTATAGTAAAGTATAGTATAGTAAAACTTAAAAAGGGTAAATTGTCTGTCTCCACAGTTCGAATTACGGGGGTATTCGGGGGATCCTGGATCCCCTGAAACAGACATCAGATCCCCCGAAAACATGATTTGGGAAATGTTGAGGGGTCTCTAAAATATTGGCAAAATGATGTTTATTGACATAGCAATAGTTTGTAACGGGAGGTATTTGCATATCCAAAGTGTTGTTGCGTTTATCAAAGATAAAATAAACCGACGACTACTGCATTACTGCCAACTGTGTGCGCAAGTTGGCTTCTCATGTGTTTGGAAATCCGCGCTCTGAGACAAGCACAAGTGCGCACCCCCCTCAAAAAAAGGGACCCCCCGAAAATCTCGGCATAGTTCGAACACTGTCTGTCTCCTTACAAGTACAGTACAATTGCAAAATGAATGAACTTGTAAAGTTAACATCACTCATGTAAATAGACTTTCCAAGCCCCACCCCACCCCCCACCCCCCAAAAACAAAACACATTTTCAAAGTAATAAACACAGTCCTTTCAGTGGTCAACCCCACTACTCAAAAGTATAACACCATATACACAGTAGTGACTCAACAGTTGTGTGTGGTTTGTTTTGACATTTACGTGCTCGCTGCTGTTTCTCCCATTGAAGAACGTGACAGTGATCAGTTCATTCGGAACAATTGATCCTTACATGAACCATGTGATGACTGGAGAGGCGACATCAAAGCGTGTTGTAACTCTCTTTATAGGGCTCTGGTTCAGAAGCGACTGTAATTCGACAAGAAGGTGGAACTGGGGGAGTGTGAGGCTGTGGATGAGCTGACGCCAAATGCTAGGTAAGCTAATTTGTTATGGCATCATCTTAATCATAAATCTGGAGCGAAAACACATTCTATTAAAAAATGAGAAACTCTAAAAGACCAACAGTGACAAACAGCAAGTTGTCAGACCACAAACTTATTAACACAGGACTCATTTACTCATTGAGGGTCCAAATGATGCTGGGTTCACACTGCAGGATTTATGGGACGAGACAGTGTGGGGGAAGCTCTGTGTTCTTCCAGGTGGAGGGATGTCATCAAATTTGTTTCTAATCTTGAATCTTTTAATTTCTGGTTTCTTTTGTGTCCACACCTGCCGTCATACATGTCTCATGTTTTGACCGACATATTAAAGCAGTGACTTTGCTTCTGAATTGTGGTGGATTCCAGCTGCACCACCAAGGACTGCTGACTCTCTTATTGGATTTGGAAGCCACTCCTTCAATAAAAAGAATGAATTTCCCATAATTCAATAACAGAAATAAAGGCTAGCGGCCCAGTGATCCATAAACACTACGATGATGAGGTCATCTCCACCTGCATGGCAACATATGATGCAATATCACATTCAGCCTGTGATTAGCTGATGCATCAGCTTATGCAGAGTGAAGATTTAAATATATTTGTAGGATATTTTTGGAAGCCTGATGGTGAAGAAAAGGTGATCATGATTCATTTTCTTTGCATAAATGTTTCTAATCATATTATTTTTTTCTGAATAAACATTGTATATTAATTTAGCTGTGAATAACTCCATATAACCAAGAAACAAATGTAGCTATGACTCAAAATTTTGTCTGCTGATGGAATAGATTTCTTATCTACAAAATATCACAGTAATCCAAACTGTCAAATAAAGTTAGTATTTAGTTCATCTGAGATTTTTTACTAAATGTAATTGGTGCCAATATTTTTAAGGCATATAACTGAGTTCCTGGGATCAGGAATCTGAATTAGATGGACATGTGCTACTCACTTTATTTCACTGTTCATAAATAAGTAGGATTTATCACAATGTTATGAAGAAATATTAGCATACATATTCACAGAAAACATTTCTTCAAGCTTACTGAATGAAAACTGAACCGGGGGAATATCATGGGGATCGAGTTTAGTGTAAAAAATAAAATTCATACTGTTATTAAGATGAAATTGTATGATCATAAACAGCTGAAATCTTGTTAAATTTTAAATCATTTATTTTCTTAGCATTTAAAGGGTGTACAATTTCTTTCCTTCTTTCTTTTTTCTTTCTTTCTTTCTTTTTTTTTTTTTTTTTTACGTTATTATTAATCAACAGCTCTTTATGACTTTTGTGTACCCAAGACAGCAAAAGCATTTTCACCCATTTTCACACCTTCACATTTTGTCAAATATCCCCTTTTGATGTGTCCAAACCCTGCATTTCTTCAATTGCTACCATCATTCTCCAAATAACATGCTTCATGGCTTTATTTTCCTGCAGGGCGTGTGGGTCCTGTAGGTCACACTGCCTGTGGATTTCCCCAACCCTCCTAACTTTGTGTTTGCATACGGTGAAACGACACACACCACTTCCTGTCAGGTCTCAGCATCACAACATTTCGCTGTCTGTGTCTTAACCTTTTGCCTGAGATGAAGATGTCTCTGCTTTAAAGCGTCTTTGCACATTTTTTTTTTCTTTTTGTGAAGTTGAATGATAACTCATTACAGCCTCAGTATCCAGTTTAAGACAATATGTCAAGATGACCAACAGGGGGCATCAGCCAGCAGCGTTATGTGCTCAGTTGCTTCTGGAGGGTCACCTTAACCCTTATTTAACAGAGGAGGAGATGCATGTTTTCACATTAAAACATGAAAGGAGCATACAGTCTCACAGTCAGAAATGATCTTTCAATAGAGGATGCTGATCTATACCAAACACATTCCATATACGAGCAGCTCTATTCGATGAACAACTTCTATTAACAGTTGAATTAATGTAAAATGTAGATTTCCTGAATCTTCAGTGCAGGAAAGGCTTCTGTAGGCCTTTTTAGAACCAGTGAAGTGCCTCACTGCTGTCTCAATGCTCAGATTTAACTATTTATTTATTTGTTGTTGTTTTTTTTTTTTGATTTTGTAATTATCCAAGCTATGACATTTTTTCATAAGAATTGCAAGCATTAAATGTAATTATAATATTGATTAAGAACAGAATCAGTAACGAGTTTTGTTATTTTGTTGATGTACAATATCTATATAAACATTTTGCTGTAGTTTAATTCAACCATTATTATTATTATTATTATTATTATTATTATTATTATTATTATTATTATTATTATTATTATTATTATTATTATTTGGTTTTTTTTGTTTGTTTCCCACAGTCAGTCTGACATCTTTAGGTTTTTGACAGTTGATAACTTGAGAAGACCACCCTTAAAATAAAGACCATATTAACTGATAATGGAGGAATGAATTGATTAAGCTTTAAATTCATTATATTTAATTGTAATTTCAGTTGAGAAGCAGCAATCAGATTTTCTTTACAAATGTTTATCCTAGCGTTAAAAATTTCATTAAGAAAACTGAATAAACATAATTTACTCTATATTATTTATCATGTTTCTAACATGTTGTGTGTTTGTTTGTGTTTGTATTTGTATTCGAGGATATGAGGAGGCCACAATGAACATAATGATCGTGCGCTGTAACAAGATTACTTTGGTGAATCATGGTGTCTCTGCATCTCAGACCAGCTGATTTGTTCTTTAATCCCACGCTTGATAAGGCTTCAAAGCAACATACAATTAATAACATGTCTGATATTATCCATGGCAACGAGTGCATGACCCTTCATTATGAGCTGCATGTTCTCAGAGCCATTACTTTTCTCTTTAGAATAAGTATGCCTGCAGGCTGCATGGTTTTTATTTCAGACCGCAGAAAGAGTGTAACATGTTGGTGACGTGTTCTGATCGGAGACAGCGTGTTGCAGTGGCGCTGCAGTACCAGCCGACTGAAGTTTCATAACAGGGGTTCAGAGGTGATGCGACACAGTAAGAACAGGTGACAACATTCTAATGTGTAACCTCAGGATGCGACTGGGTGATGGTCGACTGGTAACTTCTATTCTGCAGTGATACCAAGTTTTAACTGCACTTCTAAAATGCTTTTAGTCTGTTGTGAATGTAAGTGGCAGCTGAGCTTACGTAAAACATTTGGAAAAGGTTCAGGGGGAATTCGAGTTTGTATTAAGCAAGAAAAAAGTTACATTGTGAGCCTGACATAAATAGGGTCATGTCCATGTCTGATCAGAAATGATGGTGTGTGCCTACTAAAAGGGCTGAAACTACGCTCTTTCTAATCCTGCCTTCACGTGCTGGGAATTCTGGTAAGTGGTTTCAAATGTGAAAATTGCACATCAACACATCGTATTTTCCACTGGAGAACTGGGGAAAAAAGTTGATGCATGAACCACCAAGATGACAACAACCTTTGAACTTTTCAAAATGGGCTTCAAGGGCTGTCAAAGTTAACACAGATGAATCCATCATCACGATTAATCTGATTAAAAATTTTAACGCAATCAACCCATCTGCAGAATGACTGAACTTCTCTGCCAGTGCATTTGGAGCAGTTTGTGAAACAGAAACTCTACTGGGACAAGCACAAATGGGCAGTTGATCTGGTAGTGACAGGCAGCAGAACCAACCCATAAAGATGGAAGATGTGAAACAGCGTGTTACCCTCTGGATGGAAATATGAGGACAAAACCCCCCAAGATGAAACAGTCTATCCGTCTTCTTTATCCTCACTAGGGTCACAGGGGTCGCTTAGAGCCTGTCCCAGGTACTTAAGGGCGAAGGTACACCCGGGACAAGTCTCCAGTTCATGGCAGTGCATCATCGCAGTGCTTCAGTGAAAAGAAACCCCCATCCTGGAGAGTATGCAAAATATTTTGTTGGTCGACTGTTCCGCCAACAGTTGACTGACAAAATACAGACTAACAGACAGATGGGTTGGAGTGTGGATGGATGGATGGATGCTGTACCTGTGGGGAAGGGAGGGATATAAACAATAATGGTAACGATGTGTTAAAAGTGGGTTAATACAATATGATTGTAGCTCAATCGCTAATCAGTAAACGTCCAGGCTGTTGAACCACTCATCACAAACATTTTGCTCAGACTGCAGTCGAAACCGATTCGTATCTAAAGTCCCTTCTTTAACATTCAAGGATCTAAACAGCCACTGGTGGCCAAAATAATTTATTAATCTAAAATATTTAATAACTCCAGAACCATTAAACCTATCAGTACATGTAAATAATGGGCGTCATTTGTCATCTTTTCATGGTCATCAGGTATGACAAATTTGGATGTTCAGAGGCTCTGTAGTGTTTTTGATGTTTATTTAATGATGTAGTTTAGTGAAGATGACACTTGATCTCCAGGTTTTTCTATTTTGATATAATAACTTTTGAATTTCCTCTGAGCTTTTACAAATATCTACAGGATCTGTATCAATTAAATATTGGGAAATTACTGACAAAACAAATCTAATGGATGATATCACAAAAAATGATTCTAGATCAGGAAAGGTTCTATGTAAAGAAAAACCTGTAGGTGTGAGTAACTATACACCTGCACTGGTGACACAGCTGTGTTTTTCTATTGTTCCTGAAGGTTTCTTGCAGTTTTCTCTGTTCGGAGTCCTGAACGTTTGTTTGGATTGTCCAAACAAACGTTGCATTTGTAGAAGTTTGATTGAAACCATGCTTTTCACACATGTGTGCAGACTCTCAAAAGTCTGGATCCAATCTGGTATTTGCCTTTTTCACATTGAATAAGGCCAGCGTGTTCACATATACCACTGACAGACACCTGTTCACTGTACACACACTGAATACCCTCAGCGTTCATAGCGGTCAAGTTCATACAACTGTGTTTCTGTGAACTACATTACACTTCCTGCTCTAACTGCTCTCTAACTCCTAACAGGATGGAGATGCTGCCAGTGTCTTGGAACACACACACTGAACAAATTGACATCCTTTCCTTCTAGTGTTCTAGTATGTTACCTGTCACCCTCATCATTAAGTAACAGATACAATGTTTATTCTGTGGTGAGGAGAAGGGATTTTGGCCCAATCCCAATTCACCCCTTAGCCCTAACCTTTACCCCTACCCCTTGGCCCTTGCACTTGGCACTACCGCTTGAAACGGAGCTGCAAGGGGCAGGGATTGAAACATTCTCCTATGAAATGGGACGACTCTTCACAACCTGTTACGTCATCAGTGCTCACCAACGCCACAATAAACAGATGTGAAAACTTTGTTTCTGTAAATATTCTCCATGCCGTCAGTGACTGTAAGCATCTCTGTTCCATGGGCTTTGGTTGTCTTTTTACGGCTATTAACTATTAACCACAGAAATGTGATCTATAACACACTGAAACGGCATTAAACAGTCGATCCAATGGTTAAGTTGTTTATGAAGAAAGTACTTACATTTGTGTGTTTCTTTCATCACTGCTGCATGTTTTTGCTGTGTTTACTTCCATCTTGCCAATGATCCCAACAGAATTATGTGAAACTCCTCCTACCCCTTCTTTCATAGTGTGGTCCTGGAAAATCTCCGTTTTGAGCACTATACAACCCTTTCTCTTAGCCCTTCCCCTCCACTACCCCTTCACGTGAACATGCAAAACAGAGGGGTAGGGGTAAGGATTAGGACCAAAGACTGAATTAGAATTCAGCGTTATTGTACTTGGATGTTCATGTGTGTAGTAGTAGAAATCAGAGCCGGACCCAGGCATAAGCGAACTAAGCACCTGCTTAGGGCCCCCCCGCCCCCCAAGAACAATTAAGAAAAAAAAAAAGTTTTTGCATGCATGAGTGACAATTTACATACAATAAAAATGATACTATTGTACAAAAGCAGACTTTTCTGTGGTGTTGTTGATGCAGGCCTAGTGATTCTTCCTGCCTCTGTTTAAATGTGAAAACTCCGCTGCACCATAACGTGTGCCTCCTACTGTGTAGCGCACACGACGCATCCAATTCACAAGTACTTCTATTCAAAACAATGTCACAAAAAAGAACGTTTCCTGCTGAGGCCGAAAAAAGAAAGAGGAGGAAAGAGGAAGAGGAGAAAAATGCAAATAAAATGAAAAAAAAAAACAAATAGAGGGCCCCAAAATCCAATTTTGCTTAGGGCCCAATGGTGGCTTGGGTCGGCTCTGGTAGAAATTAGCGGCATTTTTAATCAAATCATTTAAAACAAGTGGTGCCAGGGACAACAAACCCCGCCCTTTGCACATATTTCATCCATTATAAGTGAATGGGAAGATTTAAAAACTTCATAAAACATTTTAACTTTGACCTACCGTTCCCCAAATTTAAGGAGATCCATTCTGGGTCATTGGCAATCTATGAGCCAGATTTGGTATGAATTCAACCAATAGTTTTGCAGCTAGAGCGTTAACAAACGAACAAAACAAAACAAAAACAATACCTGTGGCCTTCCCTTCGGGGGGTGAGGTAATTAATGTTTTTGCTGATGTGGCACCAGGGCATCTGTCTTTAGGTTTTTGGACTGGAGAGGGTGGAGCTGTAGAGGGATGGTGTGTATTTTAATAGTCATGCATTCTATCCCAGATTTTTGCCTTGTGCAGCATTAACTCTATAGTTTCTATTCATCTTTCTGTACTGCATGTTGCTATATGTTCACTTCTTGTATCTGTCATTTCAAATTAAAGGCCCTCTGTGGAATTAACTGTTAAGTATTATTTCATAAAACTTTGAAGAAGTGGCAGCAACAGCTTGGAACCCTGGCATATGAGTACAATGGTTAAAACTGCTATAAAACATGAAAGGACAAAATAATAAAGGAAAAAAAAGGTGCGCTATTGTGTCTGCTTTGGTTCGGAAGTTGTTAGACTGTTTTTATCTGCACGACAGAGAGTCAAACTATAATCTTGACCACAAAACTTCCAAAGTGTACACCAGTTGCTGACAGCTGTGCTATGTTTCCATAGTGTGTGTTCTTATGTACAGGCAGAGTCGGCCTTTGTGAGCAGCCATGGTAAACCGGTCACCCTGCCATGTGCTCCTAATGTGCCGTGCTAATTGCAGCCTTTTGTACTAAATCAGACTCCTGCTCTGCTGCTTTTTGATGTGACTACACTCATTTCTGTCTCAGTGCAGTCTTCGCTCCAGCCATGCGTGGTTCACTGTTTTCTCCGCGAGCCTTTGATAGCGACGCAGTAGCATTAATTGTTTTGTACTGTTTGGTGGCCATTCCCTGCAGGTGGGCTTCATAATCTATACCGACACCACAGATAGACTCCTGAGAGATGTCAGGGCCCCCTGCTTGGAGAAAATTGATAATTAGGGGACTGACATTTGGCGCGAAAGATGACTTTTATTTTATATTTCCCTTTGATGAAATGAAGAAGCTTCAGAGGCGACTGTCAGTAACACTGCTCACAAATAAAGTGATCAAGTGGGAAGGAAATATGAACTAACAGACAGGGCTGGGTGATATGGAAAGAAGTCATATCATGATCATTTTTTCATCTCAAACAATTTCATATGTCTCACAATGTAAATCTATTTTTGTCAAGCTTAAATTTTCTGTTACTCATAAGTTAGTTGTGAAGACATTAGATTCTAATCATGTTCAACCTCTGACAGACAATAAGTCATATTTAAATACAAAATAACCTTCAAATGATTCAGTTATTTTTGTGTAGATGTGCTGAAGAACATTATAGAACTGTTTCAGAGAAATAAAACAGGTGCATGCATTTAAAACTAAACTAAAACAGAACATCTTCATGAAATAAGGCCAGGGGTATATACATGGGGATATGTTTCGTAACTGCTCTAACTACCATAACTGGCATAAACCAAAAATTAAACTTAACATGCTTTGAATGTCTGACTTCCGACTTTTATGCCACACCCAACTTTTCAGTAACCTTGTCGCCCCAGGTACTTGGTCAAATTTTCTCCTGAGCGAACACTCATTAGCTCCTGCTGTAGCCCAAACATTAGCGTGTTCTACTCTTACACCTGTGCTGTGTGTGTCAACCTAACCTGACATGGCTCTAGTGTGACAGGTTTAGTGTGGCGTAACTTAATTATGATCGGATGTTCTTTTGTATGTCAAAACATGGACAAATGAATGCTATTGATGATATTCTTTTAGTCTTTGTAATTGTCCATATTTTGATGGCTTTTAACATGTAAACATTGTTTCATTACTATTGATCACTGATAGAGTTCTCCTCCAGTGAAAGTACCCCCTACTTCTATCAGGAGACTGATCTCCTGCGTCAAGACCACAGGACTCTACCATAGCATGGAAAATATCTGCAAAATAATGTTAAATATCAAACATGCAAAATATCTGCATTAGGGTGGATAACTGTAAATAGAGAAGATGTAAAGTTGCATCTGCTACAGAAAAGGGAAGACAAAATACCAGTTACCATGTTACTTCAGTGATGAGCCGTGAGTAAAGCACTGGACTCATGCCTCACACTTAACAATAACCAGTAATTGAAGCTGTCATTCACATATTTAACTTCCCACCTCTCTGAAAACATCCAGGGTCATCTAAAAAAAACAAAAAAACACAACACAAATCTACATGTGATCTTGTGTCACAGGGTAGAAGGCTAACTTTCTCTGAAACTGTTTGATTGACCATATCTTCAAAGGTAGTTATGGAAGTTTTGCTCAGTGTTGGCACAGATACTAATGTACATGACCTGTGGCCATTTCACACCTCTGTAGAAGGGTGTAATCACAGACTATTACGACAGACTCCTGACTAGAGCTTTTATATGAATGAAGTGCTCCTGCAGTGACGAAGGGCTGCCTTGAAGGAGTCCAACTCTCACCAGGACCAGGTCCGACTTTTTACAGGGACCAGGCTCATACTGCTTCAGTACAGGACTGAATGTCCACCCACTGTGGAGGGGTGGAATCACAAACTGTTGATGAAAACTCAAATAGAGCTTTTCCATTAAGACTTGCTCCTGTCATGTGCATTTGTTTTAAATCACTGATTTTAGACCAGGCTATGGATGGAATGGAGGCATTTATTTTTTTCAAGCTGGAATTAAAGGTGAACAATACAAATGCTTTCAACATAATTTTCCAAGGCAGTCTTTATATATATATATATATATATATATATATATATATATAACTTTATTTATAG
>JAQQZY010000001.1:24602804-24627652 GCA_030068375.1 Ostorhinchus rueppellii
AAAAAAAAAAAAAAAAAAAAAAAAAAAAACTCTACCTTGGCGGAGGTCTGTGCTCTCTGAGTACTTTTCTAGTTTTGATTGGATTTCCAATGTTTTCAATTTTTTAATTTCTTCCGAGTAAAGTCAGAGGAAAAGGACGCCAACCTCTGTAATGACACATGCTTCCTATGTTAATAGGGTGTTAAAGGATAGAATTGGATTGATGTTTGCTGATGTGTATTCCTCTGAATGAATAATATCAGACACAGTGACTCAGAAAGTGGGAACAAATTACATCAGAACATAAAAAACATTATGTCCATTTTGTAAAACTAATCATTTTAATCTAAGAAAAGCAGGAAAATTAACATATTATGATGTTGCGAGATTTTTAATACCCTTATTTTGCTTTTTTGTGTGATTCTGCAGTAGATTAAACCTATTTACCATATTTATTTTCAAGTTTCTATTAATTCCCGATTGTGATTCCTGAGCTGAAATATTTGCCCCCTGCAGGAATGCTTGGGCGCAGACCTAATGGAGTTAGTTCAACCATTAGCCTAGCAGATTGATTCATTACGCTAATGTGAGTCTAACCCTGTTGGCCCTGTTGAAATGCGCGCAATATGACACTCCTCAAATTTGTTCTAACACATGCCCTGGGGAGCCAAACAGAGCCGCCGCTAATGGGGGAGGTGGAGCCAATTATGCAGAGAAGAGCTGACTGTCAACAAATACCAGGACGATATGTGTGAGCTATCAGCCCCCCGCCTCCACAAACACAACAAACTCCCCGCTCAGTTTGATAAGAAAAGGATGACTTAATGAACCATTTAAACAGAGCTTAGTGTATTTAAGGACTAAAAATAGCTCCTAATTAAAAGTATGACTGATCACTCTTTAAAACGCCGTTATTTTATCAGTGAAAACATGTCACCAACTAGTCTGATTCAGTACATGTTGGCATCATGTTCAGTGAATTCAGTATTTTTTATTTATTTATTTATTTATTTCATTTCAAACATGTAGAAAAAGAAAGTAAAACAAAACAAGACCCACCAACCCGATATCTATAGTGATACTTAAAAGGTTGATAGGTAAACAATATAATGTGCAATGTAGCACTGTAAGTTGTAAGGATACAACTAGAAAATAAATAAATAAAGGGAGACATGCTCGAAAAGGAGTTGGAAGAAATATAAACTTATATGCTCCTACCCCCAATCTCTATTCCTTATGGTTTCTATGCAAATAATAGCAATTATTATCATATAATAATAATAATAATAATAATAATAATAATAATAATAATAATAATATTAATAATAATAATAATAATAATAATAACTAATTTAATACCGATAACAATGACAATAACATTACAATGTGACACAATTTTTTAAAAATAATTATGCTAATGTAGAAATACCCTTATAATTTTTATAAGAGGAAGAAAACTTGCACATGAAGTTCTGGTGATTATGACACAGGAAAAACACGTCTTATTCCTTTGTTACAAAGTATTGGAGTGTTGTTTTCATATGTTTTTATGATGGTTTCACATCATATGAGAATCAAAAATTTTTAACTGGCTAATTTCATCGCTACAGTTGAGAAATAGTCCCATCTCCACATTAACCCATAAAGACCCAGAGCTACTTTTGTGACTGTTCCCAAATGAATTTTTCTTCCTTTTCAACCTTTCTTGAGTGATTTATCACCATTTATTATAATATTATCCTCTGTATTTGGCATTATTTCAGTGAAAAACACATATTTTTTCTGTATTGTATTTACTGATCATGTAGATTATAATGAAAGCTCAAATTAAAGTTAACAGTTATTATATCAGAAAAAGACAAAACTGACTTTTTCATTAAAATCCATCATTAATTGAACATAAACCAAGTGCGTCCATCTACTGTCATTGATCCGACTCCATGGGTTTTACTGGTGAATCAACGTTGTAGAAGACGTATGTAGATGGTTTTGGTTGCTAGTGGTTGTTTGGGTCTTTATGGGTTAAAACTGAAGAAAAAGAGACATTCTCAGCAAATTATATCATTAAATAAATGTAAAAACAAGCACCTACAACCACTATCATTTACCAAACTCCATGGATTTTACTGACAAATCCATGTTATAGAAGATGACAGTGTTTCCATGGTAACTACAGAGCCTCTGAACGTCCAAATGGGTCATATCGGATGACCATGAAAAGATGAATAACTGCATTTTACACCAAATATTTACATGTATAAATAGGATTAATGGATCAACAGGTATGAAACATTTCAGATCAGTAGATGGTTTTGGTCACCGGTGGATGTTTGGCTTATTATGGGTTACATATCTTAGCAAGTTGACAGGATCAATATTAGTCATTTTGGAATACAATTGCCTCACATTTACGGAAGCACAGTACCACACTGCATGATGGGAAATGAAGTTAAAAACAGGAATGATACATATACTAACTCCAGTCTCTAGATATTGGTATTAATATGACCCCTGGTTCCCCATGAGCTGACGAGCTAGTAACAATATTCTACTTCCTCTGGGGAAATACAGTTGAAATAACATCTTAACATCTGTTTTCATGCAGTCTGGGGGAGTTTTCACACAAGAATCATGTTTTTATGATGGTAATTAACTTTGGATAGTTTTGCTTTGACACTGTAATTATGATTATAATCATTTTGTATAAGACCGCTGTACTTTTAATCATTTGCTTCCTGACATTTTAAGCATCTTTATTTATCCGTATATTTTACAGCAGATAAGCTACACACTGAAATTTGTCCCCTACTGCATTTCTTCCATCACTAGCTGAAACATGCAGGAACACCACAGCACGTCAGGCACCCACGGAGTAAATAGGAGGTTTGGTGCCTTGCTCAAGGGATTATCAACCAACGACTTGTCTGCTGGACCAGGGACTCAAATTGGCAACCTTTTACCATAATCCTCACTCTCCAACCCTCCAGGCTCCGTCTACCCCATATGTCACTGTAAATACTGTAAACATGACCCTCTTTCAGGA
This sequence comes from Ostorhinchus rueppellii, assembly GCA_030068375.1. NCBI lineage: Eukaryota > Metazoa > Chordata > Actinopteri > Kurtiformes > Apogonidae > Ostorhinchus > Ostorhinchus rueppellii. The sequence continues at coordinate 24,605,827 of JAQQZY010000001.1, forward strand.
CTGATCTATTCTCTGTTTCTATTTTTTTTTATTTTTTTTTATGTCCTTATTGCTTTGTATCTGTATCATATGCTGCCTCTTGGTCAGTTTGTCTTTGTAAATGAGAACTGGTTCTCAATTGCTCTACCCAATTAAATAAAGGTTAAAAAAAAAAGAACTTTCTATCCGTGCTGCATCAACTCAGAATATTCTATCTTCTGCTTATTAACTTCTTCTATTTTCTTTATTGAAGTTTTTCATGATAATAAACTTAACTGTTGCACTTGGTCTGAAAGTTCATATGGTCATAGAGTTTATTTTCACACTATACATGAACTGAACTATGGTCCAGTTGGGTCTTGGACACAGACAATCTCTTTTAGTCGGACCAAAGACTGGCTGTTTGTAGATTTTACACCTGTAAACTTATTTGGAATCAAAGTGAAAAGTCCAGAACAAATGATATAGATATGAAAGCGTTTCAACAGAGGTGCTTTTATTCAGACAGTTTATAAAGTCAGGACAGGTTGTTTGGAGGTCTTTACACATTACTGATAAAAACAGGTACATTGTTTTTTATTTTTATTGATCTAAGCTTCCAATGTACTGCTCACCTTTATTCATGCTGATTACATTTCAGTAAAACGGAGAAATAAGTGTTCCAAAACGTTAGGCCATAATATCTCACCTTATCTTCTAATGAAAGTCTTTTCAGCTTTTTTGACATTTTGACTTTTTTAAATCATAAAGTTGTGAATGTTATTGTCAGCCTTTAAAATAATGAAAGTTATTTCATTTGTTTCCTTCCCGATAAAACTGGGCTGAATGAAGCAACAATCCTGAAAACAGTGCAGTAACACTGGGGTCATTTTTTGGATTACAGAGGAAAAATATTATTTTGTTTTCAGAAACCAAAGGTTTTCTTGATGGCTTTTGTGTAGCTGGTCTACATTTAGGATATTTTTATCAGAAAGAATAGATGTAGATGTGGGTTTGAATAACCTGGATGGGAATTCGACTGCAGGCTGGTGGTCACTACCTATCGAGAAAAGAAAAATACCTGCATCAACTACAAATATTTCTCCTCAGAGATTAGTGAGTGGTCACTTTGGAGGAGGTGAGGCAGATATGGAGTGAGAAATCGACATTTGGGTTTGGGGTAAAGCACAGATTTCTCTTTCTTTATCCCTCCTCTCCCGGTTTTATCTCCCATCTGAGGGAAGGGAAGCGGCGTCTACGGCGGGTGGAGATAAGACCTGTTGTTGTGGATGTGCGGGTGGGTGGTCTTATTTACCTGTAGCTGAAGGGGCTTTCAGCGCCCTGCAGGCCGCCGCTTTACATCGTGTCCCCCCGCTGCTGCGTCAACACTCATCCTGAGCACCGCCGAGTCAACAGGCCTCTGAGGAACATATGGTCCATGTGCATGCTCACATTCACATGGAGGCATTAAACCCAACTCTGCAGCCTGGTCTGGGGGTAATTAAAAAGGTCCACCTCACTCTAATCATTATGGGATGGTTCATGTAGTTTAGAGACCAGAGAAAATCATCACAAATGGCACCAAGTCTGAGGATTTCTGGTGATAAATTGCATTTCCTCACTTTTTTTGTGGGTAAAATACTAAACATGTGTATCCTCATAGGTAAGTGCTGGACACTAATAGTAAAAAAAGAAACAAGAAAAAAGATTTAAAAAGTAAAATAAATAAATAAATAAAATAGGCACATCAGTGTGGCTGCCATGCAAATATTTATTCCAGCTTTGAGCAGCATTGTTTCACTTGAGAAGTCTGAGAAAATATACATGGAAATGTCATCGTAACCCTTATAGACCGTGAACTTCTATTCTGGCAAAGAGTGCTTCTATGAAACTGGGTTTGTTTTGGTACCTGGAACTTTTCCAGCTTTTTTTTTTAGAACCAATAATAAAAGAGACATTTAGACAAACAATATTTCCCACCGGAATGTCCCAAATGATCACCTCAGATAAATGCAAAAAAAAATTATACTCTTCCTCTTAAACATCCCAAAATTAATGAATTTTTGATCGAGTATTGGGGCCAAAAATAGGACCAAAAATGGGACATGAAAAACTACCTAGGTGTCAGTGCATTTGATCTGGAAAACATGGCTGTATGCATGCATGCATGTCTTATATACCCATATAAATAAAGACACTGTGTTAAATTTGATGATCCTAGTGGGTTTTCTAATCCAGACAGGAGGGTTTTTATGAATCTCAGTCTCATTCCAGGTTTTGTGTGTAACCCATAGTGTCCACTCATGTTACATACAGAACCTGCCCATTAAATCACATATAAACTGTTAGTATTTTTGCGACAGTGGTCATTTTTGCGAAAAACTGGTTTGATTCACAAAATGTACCTATCAGAGAACAAAAAGATATTTAAAAAAAAGAATAGCGCATAATTTTCATGTTTTTTTTTTTTTTTTACTGTTACATGAAGATTCTTGTATAAAAATAATATAAAAATGTGTTTTATCTGAAAAATAGTTTCTCTTTAGTTTATCTCAGTAAATATTTATTTTGAAACAGATTCAAAGTGCTTCCAAACTTGCTTCCTAACATTAATCTACATCTGGTTTGAATTCTTAGCCCCTCTTTCTTGTTTTTATGGACCAGTTTCATAGATGCACCCAAATAAATTGGTCTCTTCTTTTATCCTTTAGGATTAATTGGGTGATTTATCACCATTCATTGCATCATTATCATCTTTATTTAGCATTTTTCAATGTCAAGCAAATATTTTCCTCATATCTAACTGAATGATCATGTAGATGTTCATCAAAGCTCAGTTTTTAGGTCAAATGTTATTACGTCAAAACAGAGAAAACTGAAGAAAAAGGGACTTTTCCAAAAAAAAAAAAAAAAAATCATTAACTGAACAAGTTTTAACAATCACTGTCATTTCTCAAACTGTGCCGGTTTTACTGGTGAATCAATGTTGTAGAAGATGACAGTGTTTCCACGGTAACTACGGAGCCTCTGAACGTCCAAATTACACACATGTGAATTATTACTAGAATTTGCGGATTTTAGTTTCTGCTGTTTAGGTCTTTGAGGGTTAATAAATCCACTGGTCTTACATCATGTAAACAGTCATCTTACAAAAGCCTGTAGGCTACAATATCTAGAGAAATGTGTTGTAGGAAAAAAGAGGAAATGTGTTTTATAATATGTATAAGACAAATTCATAAAAGTCCCCACATGCAGTATAACAATGTTTATACATAGAAATATATGTATAAACTAGGGTGGTCCAAATTAACACGGTTACTAACGATAAAAATATCAACAAAAGCTACAGAATGGCACATTACACAACCGTATATTAAACTGGGGATGATTCACATTTTATTATAATAGTCTGTGCTTGTATGAGTGAGCCAACGTTTCAGTTTAATCCCATATGAAGCTGCTCAAAACTAATCTATATTACATGTAAATCCAGTCCAGAATTTCATTTAAATCACATATCAGATATTTGTTCCATATCATGAAGATCAAAACACAGTCAAAACTACATATCAGAAAATGACTTATAGGTGTAACTCGGCTAATTTCCCACCCTAGGAAATGAATATTTAGCTACTGTTTACTGTTAAACAGAGGATTAATTGGAATATTAACAGACATGCAGGTTATGTAACAGATTCTCATTCATCTTCAACTCAACTAATATGGAGGAATGGGTTCATGGCAGAATGCAGACTACAAATAAGAAGTACATGATCGAATGAAAACTGACCAGTATCATGAATCTAACAGGAATTTCACGAGTGCACTTATATTATTTGGATAATAAAAATACTTGTACCCATATATTAGTGAAGGATTCCCAGTGTGTACAATTTGACCCAAATATTTCAATAAAACATTTCAATAGTCAGGTTGTTAAAGCGTGCGTCTGTTTAATGACACTGATAATGATTATTTCTTTTTTAACGCTCAGAATTTCAACTGTTTCCAGCTTCAAAGGGATACATTGTTTCAGATCTTTATGCTAAAACATTGCAAATTTCCACATTAAACAGCATTTAACTACATGATAACATACCTTGAACCAATGTGAGTCTGTAGAAACGGATTTTATTTGCCAATCCATAAAACGTAAACTTCTTCTCCTACATTTAAGGTTTATTCTACAGTGCCTGCTGTTGTTGGAACATCTAATGCAACTAAATCTGGAACATTTCACATACATCTGATCTGCAAACACTAGTGAGTAGCAGAAGAATGAGGTGAATATGTTAATATGGAAAATAAAGACATGAAGGAAATGGAAATGTTACTGAGAAACAACATTTCTCTTTTTTCTAACTTTACTCCAATAATATGAATAATGAGCTCATATAATTATTAACATTTTTTTGGGAAACATAAAGAACCACAAGGGAAGAGGAGGAAGGGAGCTGATGCTAGGATTTTATTTTTTTTAATGTCAAAAAGTCTGAAAACTATGAAAGTGTGAGTTTATTTTAAGTGTTGTGTTGTTAATAAATCTTATGGTAATGCCTCCCACAAAGCTGAATCTCATTATCATAGCTGAGATGTAAATCTGAAAAAAAAAAAAAAACAACATCCCAAAACACAAATCTATATATGATACAATGTATTTTGCACGTACAGAAGGTTTTGTTTTATAATCTGAACTTTACATGAGTAAATGAACAGTGATGTGGGTTGGTGTTTGTATATTTGCACTACATGAACTATTGTCCTTTCATACGGTTTTATTTTATTCTTGTACTATTGTTCTGTTTACTGTTGAGTGTCAAATAATTTAAACAGTTTTTTTTTTTTCTAAATCTTATTCTTATCTATACCTATTTTGTATTTTTGTATATATACTTATTCTAAAACGTGAGAGCTAAGGTGAAGCCAAGAGTCAAATGATTAAAACTGATTCTGATTCTGTTATTTAAAGAGAAACAAAAGCAGTAAATCCTGCAGAGACCATGTCAAATGACCAATAAACACAGGATGTCAGAACCACTACATTTCTGTTAGTACCGGCTTCTGCCTGAATTTGATGAATTTTGTCATTTCCTTTACACGTGTACAGAACTCCACCGTAAACTGAGGCAGAAATGGCACAAATTGGTAGATAAAAGATCAGAGTGTGTCCCTCCCAGTCTACAAACACCCACGGTAGCAGGTAGACCAGTTCTGCAGGTGATCTCGGAGGCTCTTAAAGACATTTTGAGGGTATTTTTTCACCGAGAGCATTTCCTGCTTTGTGTGTTCATCTGTGTGAATGAGGCGAAAGGGGTCCGGTGTCCAGATTGCGGTACATCTGCTGTTTTCGGCGGCGTGGTGAGGCCTGGCCGCCACACCACGCAGGTGCTGCTCCTTCCCCCCTGAAGGCCACATTCTTCTATAGCCATGTGCTGCCTGAGCAAACGGCGCTTCAGAGCAGGCCTGTCCCACCGCTGACTGGCCACTGCCCCGGCAACATGCATTGTTGCTCTATGCAAATCCGCTCACACTGGGACAGAGGCTTGGGGAGGGGGTATCCTGAGCTCAGGAGCCCGGATAGAGAACGGAGGCCGGCCAATAAATGAAAGTTTGCCTTAAATCCTCTGGATAATAGAGGCAGAGGTTGGGGCCGAGCCTCGAAGCCGAGATAAACAGAGGGATTACTCCTCGGTTTTGCATCACTCACTCTCCTCTGGGTGGCCCTTAACCGTCAGGAAAGCAAAGAGGGGAGAGGGGGAGGCGAAAGAAGAAAAAACGTTTAACGCATGGACATTCACACAACACATAGGGGGAAAGAAGTGAGCCTAATTCCATCAAAGACTGAGAAATTAGCAATTAATTTATTCCAACCTCCCCGCCCCTGCTCCTTTTCTATTTTCAGCCCAATTGTTGGTTAGTTCTGCAACATCTGGTCCAGAACCGTCACTGTGCCTGATGACTGATGCTCCCTCCATTAAAGTAGAATGGCAGAGAAAATCTTCCCTTTTTCATTCATTTCTTGTCCATGGGAGATTAGTTTGGTACGATGTGAGAAGTAATCATTAAAAATGTTGCTCTTTTTGCAGGCCATGCATAACCACCGCGGGCAGCGCCTTTATTTGCAATTGTAATTTAAAGAATAATTAAAGAAGTTAAATGATTCTGTAAATGTAGAACAACTTGAGTCTTTGTGCTCAAGGGTGCATGAACCTGCGCCTTATGGCTGGTTGCTCTGATAAACTCGGTAATGAAAGAATGTAGCGCCGCACTAATGACAAATTTTGAAGTGTTTTGGATTTGCTCACTCTCCTGTCCTTGGCTCATGCTCCCTCTGATGCCTGACTTTAATCTGCGCTGAGGAGCACAAGTCACAGTGAAGCTAAAAAATTCGATTGAATGATTTGCTGATTTGACTTTATTTAATCGTTTCCACAAAACTAGTGTACAAACACTGAGTGAACACAAAACATGCAGTTGCTCAAACTAACTGATGAAACTGTAAATTTAAACGGCAAAGAAATGTAACTACAGCATCGAAAAAAAAAATCTATTATTTCTTTTACCTATAATATCCTCAAGAGGTCAAGATTAGAACTTTTCATGTTATTTTTTAGAGAATGAACTTTAATGTAGGATGAAAGAAAACAAAATCTTGGTAGATTTTTGCACCCGTCTAATTGTTTCTGCTCTTCTTTTGTGTTTTCTATGGTTATATGAAGCTAACGTGTAAATAATGCATGCCACTACAAAAATCAGCAACTTATAATATATTCAGTTGTAAAATGCCTCTGAATGTTAAAGCTTTATGTTCACTTTGCTTTCCTTGTTGAATTACATTACCATTAAACAGTGGTGCATTTTGTAGTATTTTATATTAACTTGACTCAGCATCTTCTGCTGAAAACCTTGAGCTGCTGATTTGTGTAAAGTGGAGCAGTCGGCCCTGTATCAATGTCATCCCGGCAGCAGCAGCAGCAGCGTACATACAGCACCTCCCCGTCCCTGCAACACAAACACATAACCTCAGCTCTGGTGGAAAGGAGCTGTTGACATTCTTTGGGGTCATTGTCCATGATTGCAGGGCCAACTGCTGGGATTTAGCAGATAAATCCTTCCACTGAGACCTCCATCCATTACACATTTCACTACATCAGTTAGCCACTTAATGCCGGCCTGCAGAGCCCCGGATCCTTCGGCACAAACAGGGGAAGAGACCGGTTACAAATGCATGAAACAAATCATATTATATATTGAAAATGGGCAAATCAGGATGTCTGGAAATTAAACAAAAAGTCATTCTTCCTCACAGGAGAGGCAGGGATGGCGGTATGGGCCGGTCAGCAGCTTCTGCAGAGGTGGCACTGAAGGTTGTGGTGTTTCTGGGTGGGTCTGTGGTGTCACTGTGGGTAAGTGCATCGCAACAGGCCCTGAAGGAATGACAACACAAAGCCATCAGCAGGTCATTTTATACAACAGCTTTCAGAAGCTAACACTAAGTATTCATTTATTAATGAAACCAAGGGAGTACATAAGTAATCTGGTTTAATTCTGCATATTTTACAGCCCATGAGAAATCTTTTTAATGATCTGCAATGAAGGCAGTAACAGAACACATGTGACAGAGACATATTTACAATTAAAATAAGAGAAAGTAGCATGCACTATCAAAAGTGATGTGAGAATATGGTTATGTTCTTAAGATGAATAGGCCAGTGTTGCAGTCAGTATCATTTATAATTAGAAGGCAACAACATGCACTTCAGCAGCGTAAAAATGTCAATATTAGCATCACCTTATGTATGTGTGCTGAACCTAGAAGAAACTCTGATGATGCTTTTTTTTATATATTGAACATCAGTTACATGTAGGAAATGTTCCTCAAAGAAAGTGTTATATTCCTGTCTGTTATAACTGGTTTTAATTCTATATTCTTAACCCTTTAAAGTTCTCACCAAGAAAAAAGCAATGACATTTTTTCTTTACATTTTTAATTTCCTTGAGGCATTAATAACAACAATATATATATATATTTTATAGATATGTGTTATAAACATTTATTCTAGATGTTCTAGAAATGTATTCATCTCTACCACTCTACTGAATGGTACCGAGTGGTAGAGTTGGCTGAAACAGGTGGAATTAAGTAAAACGTGTTTTTCAATGAAGTATATGAGTCAAAGTGTGCTCTACCATACGGTTGAGCAGAAAATGTTAAAGGGTTAAAATGAATAGACCAATGTTGCAGTCAGTATAATTTATATTTACAAAGCAACAAAATGTACTTCAGAAGTGTAAAATATTAAAATATTAGCATCACCTTGTGTGTGTGTACTGAACCTAGAAGACACTCTGATTATATTAAAATCTTTTATGCCGCTTTTTTTAATACAACTGTTTTTTTTATATACTGAACTGAACTGACATGTAGGAAATGTTTCTCAAAGAAAGTGTTATATTACTGTCTGTGATGACTGTTTTTAATTCTAAACTGTGGAAAATAAAAGATCAACAAAAACTGTGTCCATCTTTTTAGTGAACAAATATCATTTTACTGTTTTCATCTAATTACACCTGTAAAGACACTGTTCATACAGTCACAAATAGTCCGCTCACTTTAGTATCATGAGTTTGAATTTAGTGCTTTTCTCTTGCACTACGAATTAGATTTAACAGCAAGTTTTCTGTAAAAGGAACAAAAGTATCACTAACAATGAGGGAAATGTCAGTAGTAAATAAACTGTGCTAACAGTGAAGCAGCTAAAACACCTGAGTAAAGTGATGAAATGAAAGTGAGGCTTATCTGTTGAATCGCGGTGGAACAGGTGAGTCTGCATCTTCTGTACTGTCCCACGACAAAACACCAAAACAGGCTGATTAACGATAACTTTTAACCTCAGTGCCTCAGTAAATACATTTGCAGACCACAGATGATATTCAACATATAAAATCTCTCCTGCATATCAGCTGTGACAGGGTCAAAGTTCAGGCACAGAACATGTTTTAGAACCAGGAAAAGGCTGTAGTTACCGCTAAAACCTTTGAAAGTGCAGTGTCCTTTTATAGAACCAGGCTGGTGTTCTTCGTCTTATTCCTTTATTTCCCTTACATTTAAGTCAACACAACCACATACATATCAGTCAAGAGTGAAACTTCCTTAAACATTTGACCAAAACTGCAGATATGTCCCTTAAAAGTGTTTCTCTTATTGCCCCGCCCTCAAAGGGAAGGTATTGGTTGAGTTTGTTTCTTTGTTTGTAAACATTTTAGCAGCAAAACTATTGGTTCAGTTCATGCCAAATTAGGTTTATCGATTGCCAGGATCCCAGAATAGATCTCATAGGTCAAAGGTCAAATATTTTTTATGATTAAAAAAAAAAAAAAAAATCCTATTTACTTAAATTGGATGAAATGCGTGTGAGGGGTGGAGTTTGTTGTATCTGGCACCAGCAGACATGTTTTACCACTACATGACATAACAAGAGAACAGTTTACATCAGTATAACACCAAACCGACTTTGTATTAAATTCTGTTTTGGGAGAATTACTGGACGTCCTATACATTTTCCCTTATTAAACAGCTTTTCATGTGAGTTATTAGGATTTTAGAATATCCTGCCTTTCACTTAATATGATCAATATTCAAGACTTGGCAGGCTTTCATTTAATTTTAACTTATCTTAGTTTTTCTCAGACTTAAGGTTAGTTATTCAGGTGGAATGAGTGTTGATTTGTACAAACAGCAAAGTGTACACTGGTGTTGTTTCTTAAAGGTCCTGTATGAGACCAAGCTGTTTTATTGTTATGGAACCATAAACGATACCCGACCCTCGCCAACATGCTTAAGATTAATGCCTGGAACTTAATTAGTCGTGAAATACAGAAAACCTGACATTCTAGATTCTTGTTCGTTCTTGATGCGTTGTTAGTTGTAGTTTGTATTTAGTTGTTTTGCTTGTGAAAACTGAAAATTGCTAACAACATTTTTTTCTTGCTAATTCTCATCTGTGTTGCCAGTACTAACCCTGGCTTTCATCTGGTGTCATTGTATAATTTCACTTTTATGTCGATGTGAACTTGTCAGTCTGCTCTCACAGTACACGACAGCGATGATATTGTCTTTTCCCATGATCCTTTTGGCAAGGTCCCACCTAAGAAAGCAGCCTGACACGACAAAAAAAATCTTGAAAGAACACAATGGCACAAAGGAACGTAGGGCGCAGCAGCAGAGCCGACCGTCTCGGGCCTGACAGAGGACTCGCCCATACAGCCGGGCCACTCCAATTCTGAGCGAATGCTAATGAGATTGCTCTGATCCCTCCGGTGCTTCCCATGTTTTCAACACCTTCAAGGACCACATGGCGCTAGCAGCATAAAGACAACTAAATGAGAAATCTGAACGTTTTTTTGTGACGCCGGGGGCCTCTTCGCTTTTCAACCTGGCCGCCCATTCAGTGTACATCCCCGAAAAGAAAAGATAAGAAAGAGAGTGCCGCAGGGGGTGTGGATGAGTAAAGTTTTCAGGAAAATGGCATATTTGCGAACCTGAAGTAATAATCAATTTATGGCTTCACAAGGGCGAAGCCTTTGCTGCTGGAAGAATCGCACGTTCGGAGATTAGAAGGAGAGAAGAGAAAAGGGAAGGGAGATGCTCAAATTTGGAGGCTGGTTTCTCACAACCGCTGTAATGAGATCACTAACATCTTGAGCCGGCCTCGGCTAAAGCAGCCAAACAACAGGCTCCCAGATGAAAGGTGAATGTGCCTAGGTTCCCGCTGGCTGGTTCAGAAGCACTTTAATAGCACAGCGCCCCATGAAAGGTTCCTGGGCAGCAGCTCATATTAGCGGCGAAGCACAATGCTTAATAGGATGATGCCTTTTGGCTTTTGTCATGAGATGATTAAGGGCTTCGTTGTCACTGGTGCCTGTTGAGCACAAGGCACTAGAATCCACTCTGCCGGCCTTATTGTCTGGGTCTATGTGTTAGAAAGGGAGGCTTTTGATGAAAACACCTCTCAGGGATCAGGTGAGCTCTGCTTTGGAGGCTCACATCTACCCCCCCTTCAAGATATGTCAAGAGCTTTGTTTTCCTCTAAAGACCATTGAATCTGTCATCGTGTTCAGACAAAGCCAAACACCTCAGAGGGGATCACTGAGATGAAATTTGTTGATAGTGGTCCTTGAGTAAAGAAAATATGTACTCACACCTGTAATAATGTGTGTGTGATTAACTGTGCATGAAGTGATTTTTGTAGATTTAAAGCTACATTATGTAACATTCCTACATCCAATAATTTCAACGCGATGTGGCCAAAATGTTGTTTTGTTGTTGTTTTCATATCTATATTGAAATATATATTATATATTTCAATTATATATATTATCTCGATATATTGAATGCTAGAAATAATGTTCAAATTCTAATAATTCTTATGAACTTGAATACATTACCTCATCTGTAAACATATATTGTGTGTGGGTCCCGACTCCCATGATCCCTTGCTACATCTCATTGTCATTTCATATTTGTTTGGTTGAGACCCCAGTGACAGAGACTAGACACTGTTTGTTTTAAGAACTCATATTGCAAAAAAAATATTTTTAAAACATATTTTAACTCTGTCAAGAAAACCCTCAGCTTTAATCCAGTACAGTTTATTTTATTTGGTCAGTTTTCACAGCCTAGTAGGACACTAACTTCATTGACAAAACAACACAATAAGGTGCAATATTCAATAGAAAACACCAGACAGAAACAGAATGATGAGGGCGAATGCTTTTTGCTCCAACAAACCGTCCTCTCTTTACTTTTGTTCCACATTTCATCCAAATCCCCATGAGAAAATATCTGTGAAAAGGACATCGAATGAGTTCTTTCAGTGTTTTAAATAAACACCACAGAGGAAAGCAGAAATGTACTGCATAATTCAACACTCCTGCTCTTAATTTGTTCAATTAACTGTGAAGTAAGTGTCCCTACATGTTTTTTTTTTTAATATTTAAAAAAAAATTCACAAGATAAAAACGTTTTTATTTTATTTTTATTGAGTTTTAACATTTGACACTTTTCAACCAAATTATCTTATTTCAGCAGTTTTCATAGGATTTCTTAAATTAAAAAAAGACAAACAATTCTTCCACTTTATGGTACTTTATGGAAAAATGACAGAATGTATGAATTTTTATTGCAAAGAAAAACATTTTCTCCTTCCTTTTCATGAACATGTCTGCTAATCTTTGTTCATTTATGTGCCATAATTTCTTAAACTCTGATTTATTGTATTTTGAATAAAATGTGACATTAAGTTGAGTTGACTCTCTTGAAAAACACCTAATTTTGTCACAGAGTAATTCCGTTTTCGTAGGATCCCTACTTAAAAATATCTCTGAAAAGGGCATCCAATGAGCTCTTTATGAGTTAAATAAAAGCCAGATTGCATGTTATGATTTCCATCCTGATAAAAAGTGACTGAACAGGATGAATGTTGGCCAGATTGACGTTAAAAAGAGAATGTCCAAATTTTGCAATCAATGCAGGCCCTTTCAGTCAGGAGAGCTTTATACTTGGGATTAGTTTTGGTGACTTAAGAAGCTAGACTACCTCCGTACCCCCACCATCTGCAACTGCCCCCCTCTCCTTTACCCCCTCGCAAAAATAGCACAAGGATACTGCCAGCCTTTTCACTCCCTCCTAACAAGGCGGCTCCAAAGCATAGGCCCACTCCAAGTAATTAAATCAATCCCTTTGTGTTCCCCAATATTCCCCTTCAGTGGGTGACTGCCCAAGATCTGATTATCGCTCTTCATGCATATTCAGGCTAAAGCTACAACTTGTCTTGAACAACCTTTTACTTTTTACATTCACGTCATATGAGCAGCCAAACATGCACCAGTTTCCTTCTTTCTCTTTTTTCCCCCTTCCTTCTTTTAACCCCCTTCAAGTTGTTGTTAGTTTATTTATTTTATTATCGTATGCACATCCCAGAATTTGCTCAAGCAGGTCTTCGACTGCAAAATGAGTAGCGGTCAGTGACTCTGGAGGCTCAGGCATATTTAAGAGAAAGCCGTAAGATGAGGAGAACTTAAGGTCGGAGCCCAAAAGACAAATTGGATTAGCAAGTATTGGATTAAAGGTAAAACGGAGGGATAACAAACAAGAAAAGCTGCCTGTGATCACAGGGTTTAATATATTTCTTTTCCTCTCCGATCCCTTTCTTCTCTCCCTCCCCCTTTTCTTTCTTTCTTTTCGCGTAAAGATCCCAGGCTTAAGACAGACTTATTAAAACTGGGATTAATTTGTAATGCTCCCCTAACCCTCGGGGTCAACTAAAGATTTGTTATCTAAAGCAAACAGGAAAAATGTACTATAACAACACAACGAGAGCTTTAAATCCATGTCTGTGGGGCTTCTGTGAGATTTTAGCTTTGTACGAAGGTGTTATCCCCGAGATATTTAGTGGAGCAGTGACAGAAGACTCTTTAAGGACAATCTGGATGACGACAAATATATTCAAAGCGTTGGATCTTTGCAGCTACGAGGTTGTTTTCCATCAAAACAACCTAAGATATCTTTTGGAAGGAATGTAAATAAATGCTAATACGTGCAAAAAGGTGTTTCTGAATAATTTGTAATCTTGATAACAAAAATAGAGCATGACAAAAGAAGAGAAACAAACGCACTGACTTTTGAGAAAATGTTTTTAATCGGCAGACGATGAGCGGCAACAGTGTTGAGAGAGCGGGCCACTCTCATTAGCCTTATCTTTTTAATGTAACGCTGGCTCAGATTGTGATCTTAATCTTATTTGGTTACGGAGGCTTCGTTCACTCCGACGAGCACAAAGACCTTTGGGGAACAAATCCTGAGCCTCCACAAATTCAGCGCCTTGTTTTCGCCGATGGCTTTTGGGTTTGTTTCTCGGGGTCGCGGTTCAAGAGGCCGAGTTGACTGGCCTCAGAGACGAACGGCCTAAATCTCTTGGCCAGCTGCCCATTCCTGCTTCAATCCATAAAAACTCCAGCCTTTGTTTTCACCCTGTTCTGTCTTCGCCGAGCTCTGACATGTCCTAAAGGCTCTTTGTTGCAACAAGATTTTCACAAACCACAATACATCTGAAGCATTTAAGGAATGATCAAAATATGTTTAATAAACTGTTGTAGAAGTTTATTTAATCCCATTTAGATTACAAGACTCTTTTTCTTAGAGACTGGTCATTTACCTCAGCAGTTTAGTCTGTCAGAGGTGTTTTTGGCAGTCAGGAAGAAGCCCATTTATCTATTTTTTGGCTTAAAATAACTACATATATAGAACATGTGCATGAACATCTGAAGCAAAATGATCATGAATGTCGCTTTCAATTTCATTGACGCTTGGTTGGGAAAAAGGACTAGGCCTGCACAATATGATGGAAATATGAAATAACATTATGCATGATTGTATTGACAGCTCCAAAATGTCTGTGGCACTTGCAATATAGACAAGTTCTATTAAATCTGGATTGACAGGTTTCAGGTTGATACCCTCACCGGTGTCTTCAAAAAATATAGCTGCATTGAGATAAGCCTTGAGAAAAGATTTGAGACTTCACAAAAAACAACCAATCCTGTCCACACATTATTTGACCAATGGGGTACCTGTAAAGACAGGCTGAGCATATGAATAGGCTGCGCCCCCTCCCCCCAAATAATGTCTTGGGATAAATAAATGAACACTGTTGGCTTTATATTAGCTGTAATGGTTCCGTTTGTACTGGCCACAAAAAAAAAACAAGAAAAAAAAAAAGAAGTTAATTGTATTATTTAGATACAAGTGTCAAACCATAACCTAGAGGAAAAGACCACTGTACTATTATTGGAAATTAAAGATTATGTTGGACTGGAAAGCTTTGGAATAAGAATTTACAAATGTTCCTATGGTGGGTAAATTGAGATGAACGTTGTTTAGTCTGCTCTTTTACTTAATTCCCTCTAGTACTTTTAATAAAATCTCTTACTGGCCTCAGAAAACTCCCTGTTGAACTTCATGTGAGGTTTAATTTAACCCATAAACATGGTATTGTATTGTCATTGTTTTTACTTGTTTCTTTTTCATTTGGCTGACGTTCTGTTGGTGCCACTCAGTGAGTTATAAAAGAAATTCTTCTTTATTTACCCAGTGTCACATTTCAGCCTCTACTTGTACCTTTCTGCCCAAGCAGATCCTTGACAGTATCTTCATTAATAGTAAGCAACACGATTATAAAAAAATGCACAAATACATGGACGCTTTGATGCGATATGCTTGTGACTGTAACAGCTGTAGTTACTTTAACCTTAAAGCACTACAAGTATTTGGTAATATTCATTTTTTTCTATATGTTAAGTGATTTAACACCATTTTTATGAAATTATCCTCAGCATTTGGCTGTTTGTTTTTGTGGTGTAAAAAAAGTGGTATTTTTCTCAGTTTAATTCACTTACTATATAGATGATCGTAAAGATTTACTGTAAAAACAGATAAATCTGAAGCAAAAGTGACTCTGCAAAATATGTCACTGACTGAATGTAAAGAAATGTCTCAACCATTGTCATTGATCTGACTCCTTGGGTTTTACTGGTGAATCAGGGTTTTAGAAGATGATGGTGTTTCCATGTTCCCCATGAAGAACATCCAAATAGGTCAAATCTGATGACCATGGAAAGATGACGAACTGCACATTAATTGTATTATTTAACTGCATTGATCAGTGGATCAAAAGTTATTGAATCTTTTAGACCAGCGGACCTAAACAGAGTGTACTGTGTCCACTATGAAGGTGCACCATCTACTATATCTGCATGTGGACCTGGACATGTGATATTAATATCACTTCGAATAAAAAGCCCACACCAGATAAAACTTACATCAGCTATAACAAGCAGTGGTGTAGTCCAGGGTATATGGCAGTACAAGGCATATATCTACTTTTTTTTTCAGTATTCATTGTGTACACCCACTTCTACATCCCCCTAATGTGCACCATTCAGTAGGAACTGAGCCAAATTGCTCATTTTATCTCCTAGGATGCTAAAGACATGACCCGCCCTCCTCTCCCTCTAATTGGCTAGTACTCGCTGACTTCACTTATTAGACTGGTTAACTTAAGGCATGAGGAGTTATGAGCCAATCAGAGGCAGAGTAGGGTGGGTCAGGCACCTAAAGTGCCAGTGCCTCCCCAGCTGATTGACAGGCCACTGCATGTCTCATTGAAAGATAAATAAACATATTTCAAGTTAGTGACACATGGAGAGAACCTACTTTCATGAAATACATAATTATGATGTAAGTTTCAAGGTAATTTCCAAATGAGTCACTGTTTTAAACTCCTGGCCATATGACTGCACACTTAGAGAAGAAGAGATTTTGTTGCCAATGTGAGTAGGCTAACGTTCTGAAAGGCTAACGTTATTCTGTGTTTGCCTCATGTTGAAGCTGTTCCTGATCAAGTCATGATAATATTATAATAGTGAGCAAATACTACTGATAGATTTTTGTGTAAACTTAAGTAGAGTAGTTTTACATGCCACTGTTTCTAAAACAGGCTGTTTTTTCTGTACTACTAAAAAAAAAAAAAAAAAAAAAAGGGAAACATTTAGAGTATATCCCCTTCTCCAGGGACCACTACACCACTGGCAATAAGGGCCTTTCACATTAGCAGCCACAAGGGAGGTGGGGGTGGGGGTCATCATTCATTGAAATCCCAAACATCACCAGTAGATGACACTACATGGAATCCACTCATCCACCGAGATCTCATTCAGACTTCCTACCAAAATTGGATTTTTGTCACATCCAGGTTTCTGAGTCATGGATGACCAGCTGGGTAGATCAGTGGTTGTCACAGTGCACTTCAGCGCAGGCAGGTGTGGGATCACTGATATGTTATAACCAGTGATAGGAGTAATGCGTTAGAAAAGTAACCGATTACTTTCTGCTGTAAGGCATTGGTAATACATTTTCAGGAAAGTTTTACTTGGTACATGTTCTGTAGCGCTTGCGTTACAACACACTTTTCACCTATTATTTAATTGCTCATATGAAAAAACAAACAAAAACACAGCAATACCGTAAGACCTTAAGGAATGAAAAATGGAAAGGAAAGTTGTATTTCCTGTTGGTGTTCGGCCAGTGGGTGTAGATAGCAGAAGACAGTCCATTGTCCACGTGGACGTATGCTCATTACTAACCTTAACCCTGCTTTACAGAAGCTAGTTAGCATTAGCATGAGCCCTGTGATTAGTAATGACAAGGTAAGCTAACGTTTCTATGACTGGTTAGAATTCTTTATCAATTGCAGCTTTATCTACCGATGTCCTCGCCGCCGAGCCCCCTGTTTGAACATGGAAATGTTATAAATTCTTCTGGGATTCGAACGTTGTAGACTGTAGCGTTACGTACAGAACTATCTGTCCACATGTACACGTTGGGGGAAAAGTAACTAGGCATAAGAAATTGTTTATAGAATTTTTAGTATCACTGAAGTCATAACGAAAACATTTTTTGAACAGACAACACTAATTTGATTTCATATGTCTTTATGGTCTTATTTCTTATTCCCGGATCCAGTGATAGGTTCTTGATGATATCCCAGATGAAGGCCTTCAGAAGGTTGTCCATCCATCCATTTAAGGATACTGGTTGATGGCCTGTTAAAATAGGAAGTTGGGTTTTTTTTGTTTTTTTTTTCCTCATTTTTTCCATGTAATAAAGAACATGTATCATGTGTTTCAATGCATTTGTAATAGGAATATGTCTTTTATTACCAATTTTTAATACAGAGTTACTTTTCAGCCAACGTATGCATCCGAAGGCTCTCCTATCTCTTGTATTTTGGGGGGGGGGGGGGGTTCTACTATTCACACCATTTTTATGACAAGAGTCTGTATGTAAATCAAAAATAATACATGTACAATCCTGAGACAGAAACACTGTAAGGTAAGGAGTTATTTTTAAATAACAGTAACAAGTAATCTGTAATGTTAGAGTTTGGAAGTAACTTGCACAACACTGGTTATTATCCTTATGTTGAATTTCTATTTTGCGGATGCCATGTGATCTACTGGCTCTACCTTCAGCCCTGGTCTGATTTTAACAGTAGGGTCGTAGGAAAATGAACACGTTTGAAGGATAGACGGGTGAAATTTACACAAAATAAAAGACTGAAAGCGCATACTGTGTATTTTTATTTTCATTCAAATTAATATTTTAAAATAGTGGTGTATGTACTTGGGTGTATCCTCATCTGATATGTGGTTATAGTACAGCTGAAAACTGACTTGGACAGTGCGCGCCACCAAAACACCAGCTGCCACTGACTTTGGTTCATGAGCAATTATACAAGAAAATATTGTGCCATTGTGTGACATCACGGTGTATTTTTGTCCTGTTTTGTTTTCTTTGTAGAGTTGGAAATTTGCTTTTGTTACAGTGCTAAATATCTTGTTTATAAATGAGTACTCTGTTGAAACATATTTCATTTGTAGAAAGAACTATCAAGCAGAAGAACATGATCTCATTTGTAATTTCTTATTTTTGCCATTTTACGGAGGGTTAGTTATATGGTTACAGTCCTGGAGAAATAAAGAATGTGTTCATGTCCCTGGCTTCATAATCACATGGAAAATTGCATTGAAAGGTTTTCCAAATGCATCTGAAAATGACACCTCAGCCAGAAGAAAATATATAAATAAATATTTGTTATTATCACTTGATTATGTGTGATTCACTATCTCACCTGCTAAAGCTTTAGTCCTGGTTCCAATCCAACCCTGGACCTCGTCTCTCTTTTTCTTTTTATTATGTTCTGTCTGCAACACATCTGTTAATATAAACGTCGAAAAAAAAATTAAACAGAAAAAGCAGTTTCTTTGAACCGTTCTATAAATTAAAATCACCTTTTCATTAAAGCTGCTTGAGTAACATTAGCTCTTTTAGCCTCTTAAATGGAAATAAAACTACCTTTCTTTTGTCGTCTCTACCTTTGGGACAGATATATTGGCGTAAAATATACTTTAACTGCTGTTATTCTGTGCAGGTTGAAGGACCATTAAGCCATACTGTGTGTATCTGCTGACTGTGGGTGGCCTGAGAAAGAATGAAACCAGAGAATATACTGGGCTTTTCAAAGGTTTGTTGAATTCGACAACACAGAAGAAGGGGAAGATGTGGAAAGGTTGACTCAGCCTCGTTTCATCTGTCACTGAAAATGTGATCAATGTCTCGTTCGTTCATTTTCTGTTGGTAATCCCTCTCAAATTGCCCCACATTGCAGTTTGTGTATCAGCTATTTGCACTGGATTAATGTGAGTCACTGGTGGCAAGTGTTCAAATCAATGTTTATTAATGGTTTCTTTAAGTGTTTAAAGATTAAGTCATTAACATATTGATGAAGTTTTCAAAGTTGCCCAGGGAGAGAAAAGGAGTCGGAGCTGGAGAGGTTTTCGACGAGCAGCTGAACTGACGCCAGCCGCCGCCGACAAGAGGCTGAAGAAGAAGAAGTAGAAGACAGAAAAAAAAAGAAGAAGAGCTCTGCAGGCGTTCCACTCACTGATGCAAAGTTTCTTCTGTTTATTGAAACGCAGGTTCTTGTCAGAGCAAATTTCACTTGACACCGAGCACACTTCACGCCTCTGTAACAACTACAGCTGGAGCTAAATTAGCACCTGGTCAATGAAATTTACATGAAAAAAAGATTATATTATTACACGGTGCATTGTTGAGCAGGCAGGTTTTCTGCAGCGCTCTCTTTGGGATGCGACGCAGTCAACTCAGATTGATTTTACCATTCAGCAGCGACCTGCCGCAGCCTTTTGGCTCACCATGGTAATTCCCTCTCTCACCTGATAAGGTACCTGATCCATAATAAATCAATTCTAATTAGTTTTATGTTTGGAGGGAAGAGGACGGCACCGCTTTGCTTAGGGGACTGGCTGTCCACCCTCCTCCCTCTCCCTTCCTATCATCCTTAGTTGTTCTCAGCCTCTAGTCATCTGCACACCTGATATCACTTAATCTCCTGATTATTAAGTGTGGATTATTGATGGAAGGAAAGCGGCTGTATTTGCCGCTGTCTCTTGTATCAAGGACATGTGGGTTTTTGTTTCCTTGCTGCTGTTTGCTTGGAGGCTGTTTAACATTTTGTGTCTTTTTGAGGAAGGCATGCCCTCAAATGTGTCCTGATAGAGGTTTTGTGTCAGTCTGATGTATAAAAGTGATGGAATCTATAGTCACAGAGTTAGGGTTAACCTTTATAGCACAGCTGTCAAACATATGGGTTGCGTGCCAAAACTGGGTTCAATGCAGCCCCTGAGATCAATTTGTGAAATGCAAAAATTACACTGAATACATTACAATCAAGGGTGTCAAAACATTTTAGTTCAGGTTCCACATACAAACCAATTCAATCTCAAGTTGGTCTGACCAGTAAAACCATTATAATAACCTCTAAATGATGACAACTCCAAGTTTTCTGTTTTAGTGTAAACGGGTTTACATGTATAAACTGTCCTTTCACAAAAAATATGAATAACCTGAATAAATATGAACAACCTGAAATATCCCAAGAGGAGAGGGTGTATTTTTTAACAGTATTCAGATTGTTACTAAATGTATTTGTAGAGCCACTGTGAACTGTAACCTGTAATGTACACGAATAAATGATAAGCTGAGGTATAGTATTGTTAAAATTGCACTTATTTTTCTTAGGACATTTCAGGATGTCCATGCGATTCTTTTTTCTTTTATTCCAAATATTTTATTTTGCAGTTTTCACTTGAGTTCAAACACAAAAACGAAGGCTCAGATGTGTACAATAACTGATTAATTAATTCACTAGCCAGTCCTTACTTAAAGGGGCAGAGGCAGAGGCACACAGATATAATCCTTAGTCCAATTGAACTTCCTCCAAATAAGTGAGAAACTGAGTCCGAGCTCTTGAAAAGTGTTCCTAGAACATGCCGTCACAGACCAGAGCTTTTCCATTTGTATCAGTGACAACATATCACAGACCCACATGTGAAAAGAAGAAGGATTTGGAGACTTCCATTCTTTTAACATCAGCCTTAATGATCATCATTCCAAGTTCCAGTGGACGCTGCAGTGTTGCAGGTATACTCCAGACAGTCTGAGAACAGCCACAAATAGCACGTCCTGGTGCAGACTGAAGAGGCTGTTTATAGGCCCAGGAGAACCAGTCCAATATTTTAGACCAGTAACCTGTCAGTGAGGGACAGAACCAAAAGGAATCAGACAAGATACTGGATATCGTTCTTGTTGTAATTTGTTGTTGTTTTTAATAGTAAAAATTGTATTTACTTATTAATTTATTTATTTATCTTTAATCTATTCTTGTATTTTATTCTGTTTTTATTTATTTTCCTGTACAGCACTTTGGTCCACTGTGGTTGTTTAAAAGTGCTTTACAAATTGCTTTAAAGTTGGATTGGATTGGAAGATACGTTCTAATGTAACACTTGTCACACACTGTGGAGACTGAGGGATAAATCTAGTTCAGCCTGACTCTGAAGTAGTGGAGACGGTGGACAGTCTGAAAGGAACACACCACTGGTTTTCCATACTGAACAATGTTCTTCCCTGATCTTAGATGAGTACATACCTCTCTTATCTCTGTGCGTTCACTCAATCGCTCTGGCGCATGGTGCAACTTTGTTAGCACTTAGCATAGCTCATTATTTCCTCCGGGACCAAACAGATGTGAGGTTAGAAGCAACCAAGCACTTCCACGTTTTCCCTATTTAAATACAGTTATGTAATACTGTAATAATAATAATAATAATAATAATAATAATAATAATAATAATAATAGATTAGATTTTTATTGCGCTTTACAAGTCA
>JAQQZY010000001.1:24632982-24644542 GCA_030068375.1 Ostorhinchus rueppellii
CATTAATAACACCAAATACAGTAATATTGACAGTGCCCCCCCCCCCCCCCACCCATCACCACCTCTTATTTTTATGTTTTCTCGCCTCTGTCTTTCAGGACCTGGAAGAGTTCTGCTTCAAGTTCTGTGTTAATCACCTGACCGAGGTGACCCAGACCGCTGCTTTCTGGCAGATCGACGGAAACCTGCTCAAGGATTTCATCTGTCGGGCCAGTCGCTGTGGGGCGTTCAAGAACTGAAAGATCCCCGCAGCTTCCCCATCACCCTCCAATGAACTCTGTACTACAGTATTTCCTTCGCTGTCAAACCATAGGTTCACCTCATTCCACACCAGAACCTCTGACTCCACCACCTGACCTGTACATACTGACACATACAGCACTGACTGACCAAAGTGCCTGACAGCGTAATGTTCAAAGCTAGAGTTAAAAACGCATGGAGCAGTTTTCAGAGCATAGCTTGACTTTTCCTTTTAACTTGAAAGATTCTTGCCAGTTGCCTGATATCACTTTATTTTTTCTATTATGTTTTAATTGACCAAGTTACTTTAGTTTGCACTTGTTTGATACTTCCTGGAGTTCTTTCCGCTATCATAGTATGAACGTGCAGTCTGGATTCATCATATCCAGGTTAAACGGGTATGATCACTCTTTGGTATCACACTTTTTGCACTTGAGAGGATAAAATATGTAGTTTTAAGACTGGACAGTGACTGTGGGGTTTGGGTGTGATGACAATGCATCGTGTTCTGTCTCAGCTGGGATTCAAAGATCAGAGCTATGATTCTCAAACTGTTGTAGATGAGAAAAATGATCATTTATGCACTACATTTGCAGATTTCATATGCTGGAAGTGTTATATTGTGCAGCTAATGTTCATTTATATATATGAAAAAAAAAATCTTGTCTATTTTTGCAGCTCAAAACAAATAGTTTCACCAGGCAGGCAAGTTATTTTGCTAAAATCTCTTTTGTGGTATCTGCACTACTGATACAAAGAGTTTGAGCACTTTTGCTTATATCTCTGTTGAACCCAGTCATTGACAATCTGTGTATTTTTAATAAGTGATGCTAAAAGTGCCAGTTGACCCCTGCAAGAAAAATAAATTACTAAAGACTCCAATGTACTTATGTTTTCATGAAGTTTATTTTAAAATGTCCTGAAAGGCATTAGTTAAATTGAAGAACGATTTTCACATGAGATAGAGATATCAGGGATGATGTTTCATACTTGGACCATTTTCATGAACAGATACTTTGGTTGTAGATCACCAGAAAAAACAGTGTTTCATAAGACACTTAATAAAATAAAATATGAAATATGAGAATGTGAGAAAACGGTACAGTTAAAACGGCATAAAAAAAAAGTTTGTATAAAAGAAACATGGTATGAGAGGATTAATAATGGATTAGATTTTTATTGCGCTTTTCAAGTCACCCAAAGCGCTCTACATTACTGATCCATTATTCATTCACTCTCACATTCTCCCTCTGGTGGTGGTAAACTACATTTGTAGCCACAGCTGCCCTGGGGCAGAGTGATGGAGGTGTGGCTGCCATTTTGCGCCTACGGCCCCTCCGACCACCACCAAACATTCATACACACTCACACCAGTGTGACACTGGAGGCAAGGAGGGTGAAGTGTCTTGCCCAAGGGCACAACAGCTAACCTGGAGAGAGTGGGATTCAAACCGCCAACCTTTCGGATATTGGATGACCCGCTCTACCACCTGAGCCATAGCCGCCCCTACATCTGAATAAAATGAATAAATGACAAATGTACATATTGATTTTCAGAGTAAACATGATTGTAAACGGGTTTAAAGTTATAACCTGCACCAAGAAGCAAAAACACGAAAAGAAATGTTTTTGGTCCTTTCCACAGTTCTTGACTTGAACCCACTCAAAGTAAAATACCGTCAAAAAACAGAGCAGCGTATAGTATTTGGTTACTTTTCGTATTGTAACTATTATTAATTTCTCAAACATGTAAATTCAATCAGATTTGTCCAGTTTCCTTGTGTCTTAATTTAAGTCTTCAGCTTTGGCCTAAAGTGTGTTTTGTGGGTTCAGAGTGATCGTAAGCTTTAAATCAGGGGTGTCCAATCCTGGTCCTTGAGGGCCGGTATCCTGCATGTTTTAGATGTGTCCCTCTTCCAACACACCTGATTCAAATGATCAGCCTATCATCAAGTTCTGCAGAAGCCTGATAATGACCGTCAGGTGTGTTGGAAGAGGAAAACATCGAAAACATATGGGATACCAGCCCTCCAGGACCAGGATTGGACACCCCTGACCTACACAGTTCAGTGTTATATGGGAAGTTGTTCACTAGCATCTCACTCTCCCTTAGAACATACATCAAAAAAAGATGGAAAGCAGTGATTTTCTGATGTCATTTATCACATCTCTCAGCGCAAGAAGAGAAGAACATGGATTTTTAAAGTAATGACCGCTCTGGCTTCAGATGAACAAAGATTCATCCCATTTTATATGAATATGTTTAACATTTATTTAGATTTTTGATACTTAAGAAAGTTGACTGACTTTAGAATTGTTGAAACAAGACTTTATTGCTTTTTTTTTTTTTAACCCAATTTAACCACAATGGTGTCTCCAGATACAAATTTGATTTTTAAGAAAATGCCATCTATGTGATTTTAAGGACTGAAAACAAGTCAGAAAAAGTTTAAAACCTAAAAAAAAAGGAAGAACAAAAGAAACCACATTAAACCATTGAATTTCCATCAAAAAAGGCTGTGTGAAAAGAATTTTAAGCATAAAAATAAATAAATCAAGACAATGCTAAAAAGCAAACAGGCATCCACCCCACCCCACCCCACCCCCAATAATGGAGAAACGAGGCTGAATTGTGAGTCCCCTGTTAACAATGTGCCACCGTACCTCATCCCCACTATTGATTTCTCCACCATTTATTTCTGTTTTGGTTCATGCTCAGGGTCTCTGTATTTGAAAGTTGATGCTCCTCTCTAAAAGAGATTCATGCATAGACTCCGCTACTTTTGTAGTCTGCGGCGGTTTTATATGATAAGCTTTTTTAGACGTTCAAAATCAATATGTAATCCTGTGCAGGGGCTTATCCCCAGGACTAGGCCATTTGTGAGGCTCTTTGAGCTTTGTTACAGGTCTTCTGGCAGCTCTGTGCTGCAGATTGATTAGCTGCAGTGCCAGAATCCTATCAAATGGACGACTCTGATGATGGAGCAAACTCTCAGCACCTCTAGTTGACTGGACCTGGAGATAAGGCCGGGTGGCAATTCCCTCCCTCCTGCACACCGTTATGCAGTGAGGAGGCGCTCGTGTCTGGCCTCTGCTCCTCTGAGGCTCAGAACAGCATCCGGATCAGGAGCTGTACAGTAAGACTCCACCTTAGATCACAAACAGGTTCCCTTGTCTCAAAGTCAGTGGGTTTCTGAAGGGCTTTGCTTAAATGTGCGAAATAATGCTTGTCTTAGAGATTTTCACGTTTGTGTCTATGACTTGAAATATACATGCAAGCAAGTGGTGAATTTGGAATAATCTCTTAAAGAAGAAGTGGTTCAGAAAATGACTGAACAAATGAATTACTTTCAAATTTTTTATGCCGTGTCGAAATAGGACCACAGAAGTTTTTAAATGTCATCACATCTAACTCAAAACCTTATCTGTTCACCTTTACAGCCCGGTTACGTTGAACTCAGTAGCTAGCAGAGCCAGCCCAAGCCTCCAATGGGCCTTAAGCAAAATTGGATTTTTTCTATTTCGTTTTATTTGCGTTTTTTTACCCTCCTCTTCCTCTTTCTTTTTTCAGCCCCAGAAGGATACTTCCTTTTTTGTGTCATTGTTTTGATTGGAAGAACTCGTGAGTTGGATGTGTAGTGCGTCCTACACGGCAGGAGGCCTGTGTTACGGTGCAGCGGAGTTTTTACGTTTAAACAGAAGCAGTAAGACTCACTCGGTCTACAACAGCACCATGTAAAACTGTGTTTTTGTGCAATACTATAAGTTTGAGAAGAAATCTTCACTCATACATGCAAAAACTATTTTTTTCTTAATTGCTCTTGTGGCCCCCTAGTGGCCCTGGGGCCCCAAGCAGGTGCTTAGTTTGCTTATACCTTGGGCCGGCTCTGGTAGTTAGATCTGGTTTTGTACTGGATTTGAACATGTGACACCAAATGACAAGTTGCAGACTAATCACAGGTGATATTGATGCTGTGATTGTCATTTATAGCCTAATGTTTCATTTTTGCAGATAGCTTTTACGCCTCAAAAATCTTACAAGTGGTTTTCATTTCAAAAGTTGAAGTTACTGAAAAACCATGTCATGCACTTTTCTTTCTGTTGAAGTTTATTTTCGTGATTAGGGTTCCATCTTCAGGTCCAGCTGTAAAACTCTGTCATCGCTGCTTCATTTCAGGAAGCTGTGTTATTCTGTAGACATGCTGTGTAAAAACAACTGATAAATGCAGAAAATTCAAGAAGTTGCAATTTCTTAAAGTGATTCTGAATAGTTTATTTAGTTTATAGAGTTTATTTAACAGATTATTAGATTGTTTAACCCTCCAGTATCTGGCCCAGATAAGCCCTTCATATTCACTGAGAGTGGATAACCTTTGCAGCACCAAAGTACGGTCAAAACATTTTCCATACAATTTGTTTTGAACTCTAAAATTGTTGCATTTCATCAACTTGTGCTGAAGACAAACATACCAAATACTCAATTTACCATTTTAACCATTTGTAAATAAACCCAAACAAGCATTTTTTTTCCCTTTATACTAGATAAAAATTGGAAAAATATATATTTTTGCCACCTGGTATATGTCAGTGATTAACCACAACATTGGTTAATGTACGTTATTGTTTTTTTGCGCTTGGTCAAATGTTCTAAAATGTATGAATGCACATTTTTTACTCACTTTAGTGTGCATGATGCTCACCCGGATACCAGAGGCTTATTAACTACACTTTGTAATCTTCTACAAACTATATAGATTATCCTCATGATTTAAATAAAAACCTTTACATCACCATGGGTGAGTGTTATTGTCATCTGGTAGTATCTTTTTTCAGTGACATTATTCCATCCAAAATAGCTGATTATTTGGTGGTTGTATGATGGACATATTTTTATGTTCACTAACTGTAAAAAGTCTCCAGTTGTGAATTAAATATAAACATAAATGAACACTTAGACTACAATCATTCGATCATGGATGGCATCTTTGCAAAATTAATGAATCAATAAAGCAAACTTTATGTAAATAGTACTATCCCTGAGGACTTTACCGAGGCCTGACAAAAAGTATAGAAGGAAATAGATGAGAAAAAGAAGACAAAAGACAAAACGTTGACCTTCAGAAGAGGCTTGTCCAATCAGGAGAAATTTTCATCGGGATTCAGATGGGTGGTTTAAACCTTTGATAATCCGTTCAATAGGAAAATATTAGCACCTAAAAACCATGTAAACACTTAATCCGATCATTTCTGTCTGGTTGGAATAAATCAATTCTTTCTGCATGTTTGTCCAGCGTGAATTTAACATTCTGTGACAGGATGCTGCTCTGGGGTTCACACGGCCTTATTGTCAGACATTCTGCAAGATTTAAGGACTGTTAATCACTTCAACTGTTAAAAAGCAATGAGCAAAATATGAGTGAGTAAATATTGTTCCCCTGACCTGACGAAGACCTATATGTTATCTTCCTTTAATAAATTCATTGAATTTCGGAGTTGACTGAACTGTAGAACACACTCTTCACACACCAGTGACTATCATGTTTGACAGTGTTGTTTATTTTGGTAGCCTTTAAAATGTATGTCAGTAATATTAATGTTATGTAAAATGATAAAAAATAAAAACACAGTGGAGTAAAAAAGTGCAATTTTTAGAAGAGCGCAAGCAAAGTAGCATAAACTAAGTATTACATTACCTTTCACCTAAGATAAGATAAGATACGATACTACTTGTTTCCTGACTATGTTTAACATGTGTCTCTGAATATGTGAAAATATTTATTAACATTACATCCACATACTACCGTTCAAATGACAATGTAGATATGTTTCAATATATTAATTCACTGCCCTCTACATTTTGTCCTTTTATTCACACATAAACCCTGTTCTATGATGGAAGTACAGCTAAAAAAAAAACTCCGTTTTTGTAGGAAACAAGGAGACTAGAAAATAATGGTGTCAAACCTGCATTTGTTGCTGCTTATTGCATAATGACGTTGCACCTGAAACATCAAATACAGCTAACGGGTGCATAAGACGGTGCATGAGCTGCTGTAGACATGGTCAGCACACACACATTTAATCGTATAAGTGTACTGGTGTTGTTGTGAATAGGAATCACCTGAAAGACCTGAACCGTCATCTTGAATTTAATTCAACTTTATGACTTTAGCCTCTACATCTGCAGTGTCTGAGCATTTGCATTGGTTTGTAATCATTGTGCTCTACTGTTTATAGAGACTTTTTTTAAAAACATTGTGTGGACAGTGTAAAACTAAATATGTGATTAGAAAAATATCATATCAGCGTTTACAGAGCACGAAACTGACTGAATTCATGTGACTTCAACCACGTGACTTGTGTTTTTTTTTTGTTTTTTTTTTTAAACCAAAAGCTTCTTTCCTAATTGTCCTTTAAAAACTGCCATTTTCCTCCGGGGCATCTGGGAAATGTTTTATCGTCTTTGATATTTTCTGGGTCTGTGTACTGGGAGGGTGACGGAGACCTGAATCTGTGCATTCCTGTGAGCTTTGCCAGTGCTCACATGGTTACCGCTGCTACGCATTGTTAGAGATATCTGAATGAGCGCTGGCCATGCAAGTTTTAACGTGATTGCCCGAGGGGCAGCAGAGTGAAAGAGTGAAGAACAGAGCCAGAGAGAGAGGAGAGGAGAGGGGGGGCATAATCCTAAAAGGATTGGAAGTTAACCCCCCCTCACCACCAACACCACACACACATCTGAGTAATTCCCTCCACACACACACCTCTGTGTTTCAGGGGGTGATGGGTACTGGATGGGGTCAGTTGGTTTCATGGCTCTGGTGTCTGATTTCTCCCTCCTCATCCTCACCCTCCTCCTCCTCTTCATTGTTTGCCTTCCTAATGAGAGGGGCGGGACCACAGGGCCAGTGATTGACAGCTCCCCCTCTCAGAGCTCTTAACCGTGTCTGTGTAGACTCGCTGCTGTCTGTACTGTACTTGACACTGAATGACGAGTCGTTTTTCATTTCCTGTTTGTACCTGGCCTCCTCAGGTGTCCATCACTCACAACCGCTGTTGCAGCTGACACACCTGAAGGTCTGGTAACGGAACTGTAAAAATACACCAGCTGAGAAGACGAGTGTCCCACTACTGATGATAGAGTTTCGTTCTTATCACTGCTGGTCTAATGCTCTATTTTTCCACAGATGTAATCATTGTAATAATTGCAGCCCTGAGTGTCCTCGGTGGTGTTCAAATCTTCAGATCAAGAACAAACTGGCTTCACGTTCTTCACAATGTGTTCCAAACAAAAAATGGAACTGTGAGTCATTTCTGAAAGGGCTTAAAATGACCCATGTTTATGCACCTCTTACAATCATATAAATAAGTGAAGAAAAAAAGGCGAAACCTAACGTGGCTAATTCGACACAGACCACATAAAAAAGGTACTTGAGGACAGATGTGGTGGAAAAACAAACATGGAGGACTTCAACACGGTGTTTGTGCCTACTGTCAAACTGAACATACTTAAATGGTGTGTATATTTCAGTTTTCTGTTTCCCCAACATTTTCCAGAATCTTAATCACGCTGTTTTTGAACCTAAACCTAACCAAACCTTTGCCATGACATAGTCGCAGCCTAAAGCAATATGTGCAATATTTAAAGAACTATTTATAATGCTATTTTGTCTAAATGTCATACATATACCGTTGTTTGGGTGTGAGGACATGTTGGGTTTCCACTATACATTCCATTAATGGAACTACAACCCTCAGCAAATCAAGAGACATTAAAGCCTCACTGGTATCTACTTTCAGTAATACTTTCAATTGTCTTCACTTGTAAAGCTGTTTGTTTGTGTTTTCTGTGAGAAAGCAACTGTTGTCAATATTGAATGAACTGTCTAAATCAGGGGTGTCAAACTCAGTTTAGTTCAGGGGCCACTTTGATCTGAAGTGGGCCGAGCCAGTAAAATAATAACATAATAATGTATAAATAATGTTAACTCCAAACTTTTCTCCATGTTTTAGAGGGAAAAAAAGTTAAATTAAACAATGAAAATATTTACATCAACAAACTATCCTTTCAAACAATGTGAATAACCTGAACAAACCCCCAAAAAATAAGTGTAATTTTAGGAATATTATGCTTCAGTTTATCATTTTGACATGTTTAATTACATTCTTACAGACACAGTGGCTCTACAAATATACAAAACATTTAGTAACAGGAAGAATACTGTTAAAATTGCATGTACTTTTCTTAAGACATTTCAGGTCCTTCATATTTGTTCAGATTATTAACATTTTTTATGAAATTATACTTTTTTGTGTAAATATGTGAAAATATTTACATTTACAAAGAGAAAATTTGGAGTTGTGAGTATTTATAGGTTATTATGATAGTATTTTACTGATCTGACCTGTTTCAGATTGAATAGGACTGAAAGTGGAAGCTAAACTAAAGTGAGTGTTCATATCTTAGGGGCATTTTACACGGAAAAGCTCCGGACTGAAAAACGCTAAATATTTTATCGGATGTCCATATCGTTTAGATGATAATGGTGTTTTCAGGGGTTGAAAATGCAAAAAACTAAAACCACCCTTCAGAGTGGAAATCTTAAAAACGCTCCACCCTTGCGTCACCGTGTAAAGGATGAAAGCACAAAACTGAATTTGGTGCGTCTGTAACAGCTAAAAAACCCTTGTATTGACAATAACAAATGGTCTGGTATGCTGACAGTAAGCTTCATGAACATAAACACAGGCCTACCCGGAGTAGATCTGTCCTCTTCTGGACTGCTGGGGTCTGTTTCTCAACACCGCCAGATTCTTCGGCACCGCTCTCGCTCTCATTAGTGATGGCACTGGAGTCGGACATGGACTCTCGGTTGTTGTCGTTCACGTCAGATGTTTCGATTCCAGCCTCTGTTGTTGTTGTTGCTGGTGACACACCCCCATATTTCATTGCATAAATAAAAAAAACAGATTGATGACTCTGGCTGCTTCACCGTTTGGTATCCACCGCCTGCCTATACTAACTACAGACGGCCTTCCAGTTCACGCTATCTGTCCCTTACATGTTCTTGATGTGGATACTGGCTGGAATCAGCTGATACTGTTGTATAAATTCAGTCCATATGTCTGTATATTTGGACTGGCAGGACTCCCAGGCTACATTTTCTTGTGCCTTGCACCTTTATTACCTCCGCCAAGGAGGTTATGTTTTTGCCAGTGTTTGTCTGTCTGTTTGTTTGTCTGTTAACTCAAAAAGTTATGGACGGATTTTCATGAAATTTTCACAGATTGTCGAAATGGAGTATCCTACAGATGATTAGATTTTGGTGGTGATCCATACATTCAGCGCAATCTCGTGGATGAAAGTACAAACACTGCCTTGGCGGAGGTCTGCCAAGAGGTCTGGAGGTCCGAGTGCTTCTCTAGTAATTTAATGTTACGTTAAGCAAAGGCTCAACTTCCTCATGTGTCTAAACGATATTGTCAGATTTCTTCTTCTCCATGTTGTGTTGCAGCTCAGTGGTTTGTTATGTTTACTGTGTTTCGTGCACTAGGTGTGAACAGGTGGAAGAGAAGTAAAAAGATTCTTAGGCAGGGACTTTTGGGAGTGTAGCCACCTAGCCATCGGGTGTGTATACTGCATTAATTTCACACACTTGTGTTTCACCCAGAAATGCTCGTCTAAATGCGGGATTAAAAGTGAGAACAAAACGTCACTTTTGCGGTTTCGGTTGAGATGGTTTTCGTGTAAATGTAGCCTTAATATCTAAATCAAAGTTTCAAATCAAATCAAAGTTTATTTATATAGCGCCAAATCATAACAAAGTTATCTCAATATCTACTTTTGCATTTCACAAATTCATCCCAAGGGTCAGACTAGACCCTTTGGCAGGTCAGGTTTGGCCCCCGGGGCCACATGTTTGACACCTGTGGTCTAAAATTACATGCAATTAAAGTATTGTTGAAGGCATGTCTCTCTTGTAAATGGGAGCTTGTTGAACAGGAGAATAAAGTAAAAGCTTCAACCAAAGTCTTTTTTTTCTGAGTTTGTTTTTTCACTACACAATGTTCACATGTAAAAAAACAAACAAACAAACAAACAAAAACTATATAGAACTGAAGAGGAGCCATGTGATGCCGAGTGGAAAAGGTCACTGAGAATATCATCCATCCTTTCTGTTTGCACTCCATGTTGGTATTGTTACTTATTAAATGCTTAATAAATGGGGGATATTACCTTTAAATGTAAATTGGTGGATCTGTGTGTGAATAAAACAGCCCACTCTCCTTATATTTGGAATTATTCATGTTTGTCACATTTAAATCCTGTACAAAAGCAGGAGACGACAGAACGAGGACAGTTAATTTTACGTCCACAGTCGCCTCATAACAAAATGATTAGTTACAAAATCCATCGTCATCTTCATGTTTGAGCAGACTGTATGTTCTTCACAACCTTTTTTCTGTGTTTACTGTCTCATTGTGCTTCAGATGCACATAATGACCTGGAGGAAAGTACATTCTTCACCACATTTTCAGTCACTTTTTTTTAATCATTTGTTTATTTTTGCTGAAAATAATCAAGCTGAAGAGGAAAACACATTTAGGGGAACTTGAGCTGTCTGTCTACACTGCCCCTGTGTCCTGCACTTTCCACCACGTCCGCCTGCAGGTGACCTCATCCTTTATCTCATCCTCCGCATGAATATGACTATCTGGTGAAAGTAGGCCCTATACTGTGACACTGTTTGAATGCAGTCTAGTCGGTCAAACAGGTCTGACTGAGGTGAAAACTGAAGAAAAGAACAACCTAATCTGAACAGTTTAATGACAGACCAAAGTTTTAGAGCCAGTGTGTAAATGGGTTGTATACACTCTGAGGTTAAGGTTGTATTTGTAGAGACATGCAACAGTTTTGTACAAAAATACAGACTTGATGTGGAAAGTTTTAAATCAGGGGTGTCAAACTCCTGTTAGTTCAGGGGCTGCATTCAGACCAATGGGATCTGAAGTGGGCGGGGCCAGTAACATTCATTCATTCATTCATTTTCTGAACCTGTTATGTCCTCACTAGGGTCAAAGGGAGACCAGTATGATACTAGACATAATAACCTTTACATGATAATCCAAATTTTTCACTTTGTTTTGATATGAAAATATGAATAACCTGAAGTATCATGTATAATCTGACATTTCTTATGAAAAATAACACTGGTCTACAAGTAAAATGCTTCCAGAATAAAAGTAGTTAAACTTTACCAAATTTGAGTCATAAATAAAGAAAAATTCAGTCCAAAGTCCTAGTTGGTTGTAGTTTCTC
>JAQQZY010000001.1:24644642-24663687 GCA_030068375.1 Ostorhinchus rueppellii
ATATGTGGAATAACACACCATCATATATACTGAAAACATGAGCTAACCAGCACTTTGGTCATTTGTTTTCTGATTCACCTTATTAAACTATGTAAGATTTAACACATTTAATGTCTGAAGCAGAGATTTTCTAAGAAATTGTAGAGCAGTGTAAGTAAAGTTTCAACATTATGTCTCAGCTTATTATTAACAAAATGTACAGATCACTGTGAATCTATTATTTTGTTAAAATTTGACAGTTTTTTCCCTAAAAATGCTCAAGTTGTTCATAATTGTTCAGGATATTCACATTTTATTATGTCAATAGTTTCTAAAACTAAATATTTTCCTAATGCAGTTTGACACTCTTGACAAATTACAATATCTAATGTCTTCAGTGCAATTTTTTAATTTTGTAAATTCATCCTGTGGGCCGGGTTGGAGCCTTTGGTGGGCCGGTTTTGTCCCCTGGGCTGTATGTTTGACACCCCTGGTTTAGACTGTAAAAAAGCAAACTTGTAAAACAAAATCCTTATTTAGCGATATCTGTGAATTGAAAGTATGTTTTATTCAGTGAACAGAAATCCAGTCAAAGCCCAACATGGAGGACATCAGAGCCTCAAAAATGTCCTGAAGCAACAATTTATAGAAGGACTTCGTTAGAGTCTCCAAATGAAATGGATCAGACCAAAAAGGAGAAACATAAAAATATTTTACTTTAACCCTTGCAGCACCCTATAATGTAATAATTTACTGAAAATGTAATAAAATTTGCACTTAACTCGATCGAAAATGTAACAAAACCCAATAATGTAATAACTTCACCAATAATGTAATTAAATATCCTGACTGATATTATAATATCTGCACTTTAACCCAGTAGTCCTTCGGTTGTTTCAAATCCAGTGTATTTAACAGTCTGAGATTCTCAACACACAAAATGTAGAACTTTGGACTGAAAATGAACATATATATTATATTATCTGTCAAGTTTGACATTATCAGTTTTGAAAAAATAAAAAAGACCCACCTGAAAATGTAAAAAATCCCCAATAATATAATAAGATATTCCATTATCATTAAAAATGTTATTACAATAACAGTCAGGATATTTCATTACATTACTGGTGAAGTTATTACATTATTGGGTTTTATTACAATTTCGATCAAGTTAAGTGCAAATTTTATTACATTTTCAGGCGTTATTACTTTATAGGGTGTTACAACCCTTAAAGACCCAAACAACCACCGATGACCAAAACCAGCTACTGTTCTAAAATATTGAATAACTTCTGATCCACTAATCCTATCAATACATGTCAATAATTGGTGTAAAATACAGTTTGTCACCTTTTCATGGTCATCAGATATGACCCATTTGGATGTTCAGAGGCTCCATAGTTACCATAGAAACACTGTCATCTTCTACAACATTGATTCAACAGTAAATTCAATGTGTATGTAGTTTGATAAATGACAGTGGATGGAGACACTTGTTTTTACATTCAGTTATTGACATCGTTGCTGAAAAAGTCACTTTTTCTTCAGTTTTCTCTGTTTTTGATATAATAACCTTCAACTCTACTCTGAGCTTTTATGAACATCTACAGAGTAAAAAAAATGTGTAGCTAGAGTATTTATAGCTCTATGGAGAGTAAACCAGCTCTAACAGTAGTGTTCAAAGTCAGTGTGAAGTTCTGCACAGATGCAGTGTCAAATTCAACTCTACACAGTGATGATTAGTGCCAGTCTGCTGCATTGCATTGTTGGTACTGGACATTTTTGTCATTATGTTCTATTTTATGTGCAGGGGCTCAAGGGGGTTTAGTGTTCATGTTTATTTAGGTTCATTTGTCAGTTTTAACACATTTATTGTCCTTTTTATGTTTTTTTTTTAATTTTTTTATTAATATGACACCATTAGTCAAACCTGTAGCGGAACAAAACCAAAGCTGTCTGTCACCAGAACACTTCAATTGTATTACAAGTGGGAAGGACTTAACTCTGACAAAGTAAAAGCATGTTCTAGGGTGATTAGAACCTGTAGAGCAAACTTACATCCTTCTCACCCCCACCTCAGAGACCCCTTTAATTCTACATTGTTTCAACATCGGCATAGGGTGTAAAGTAATGCAGAAAATAACCCTGCAGAGAAATAAAAAGTAAAACATTGCAGTCATTTTATATCTAAATCTGGAGTAAAAATAGCTCTATAAAGTGTAATCATATTACTATCAGTGTGAAAGCAGCACAGTGTTAAATATTTTTTACACATTTCCATTGTTAATTTTGACACTGAATTGAGTAGAATTAACTCTGAAAATTTGAGTAAAGAGTAAATAGAGTAAATTTTACTCTAATTTTAAGTGGGACCAAATGTTATCTGAAACAGAGTTAAATTTAACTCTCTAAGAGTTAAATTGACAGTGTTTTTTTACTGTGTACATGATCAGTGAATTAAATATAGGAAAATACCAGATTTTCACTGAAAAAACCCAAAATTCAAAGGATAATATTATAATAAGAGATAAAGCACTTAAGAAAGGTTAAATCTAGAGGAAAAATTCATTCAGAAACTGCCACAAAAGTAGCACTGGGTCTTTCTGAGTTAAGATACTTCAACGTTAACTTTAATTTCAAGTGATAGTTGTTGCAGAAGAGGATACTAGATGGACCTGTGTGTCTTGAACTTTAAGGGTAACTAAATAAACCCAATCTGTTTTCAGGTTTCTCCTATAATTGCACTGATGACGAGTGTTTTTTGGCTCCTTTTCACCTGCTTATTGCAAGTGTTTTTTCAACCACTTCACGTTGAAGTTGTTTTTCCCTCTGTGCAGCATCCATGTGAGCAAGCTGCTGTTATCTCCTCCATCTGCTCCACTGACTAAACCTCATCATTACTGGGATGGTGAATGAGGTAGCAGGTTCAAGTGACTGTACGCGCCAATCCATAAATGTCACGGCAAAGAGAGTAATGCCTCCCTGTCAGCCGTGTTCACATGGCGCTCATCATACAGTACCTGCAGGTCTACAGCTGATCCAGATCATTTACACTGTAAATAATTCACACTGTCTGTGCACGTGGAAGGATTATAGAGTGTGAAAATACACGTTTTTGAATAAGATAAACTGTTAAATTAATAAAACAACCATTTTTAAAGGATGATTTTTTTTTTTACTTTTTTGTTTTTGAATCCCTCAACCACATGTTGAAATACAAAAACTTAGAAACTTGAAGCAAATGAGCAGAGAAGATGATATAGAAAGCTTAGATTGTAAGAACTTCTAATAAAAGTACTTTATAGAAGTACAAACTTACAGTACTTTAAGTGAATATTTTTATTTTTTGCATTTTCAAACTCCATCTCACAGGTAAATATTGAACGTTTTATTCCTCTCAAATATCTAAATATCTAGCAGCTTTACTTTCTTTAGTGGATAAAGAAAAACCTTGTTTCGCCAAATGTCTGTGATAAACTGCAACATATGTTTTTTCAATGCACTGAAAAATGTTCTCCTTTGACTAAATAAACTTTTTCAAAACTCTCTCATATTAGATGAAAATTGCAGAGTCATAAAACTGAAAACAGACCTGTTGTTCTGGGGGAAAGTTGACTTTTGGAGATACATTGTTCATGCAGGAGAACAATGCAGCAAACATATAATGATCTTACAGAATGTCATGCACTGCTGTAGATTCAACTAACAAGAGTTTATGATGTAGATCAAATGACCTCAATCTAAAACATACACAGCAGTAAAATATATCACACATGTTAATGCAGAAAGAATATGAATTTAAAACTATCAAATATACTGTAAGAGTAAGACACCTACAGGGACCGTGATATTATACAATGACCACTTTGACTTTTCAGAACAGAAATAAAGACAACAGAATATGAAGGGGAGCCTCATACGTTATGAAGTTTCCCTGCAGGATCAAAAGGCAGCCAGACCACCATTCTGCGGTTATGATACTGGACAAAACAAGTTAAAAAAAAAACAAAAAAAACTGAATAGAAATACTTGAACGTATACTTCTGCTTAAGTTAGGGTCTGAATGCACACCTTGAAAATAAAAATGTCTTAAGTGAGGATGTTTTTTCTTCTGTTGAGTGAACAGAGTTGTCTTAATGGGGGACGTTTATGCTGAAATACACAACCTTATCCACTCACTGCCCTGTCACTGTGGAAAAAGAGACCGACTCTGCAGGCCAACAGACATATAATGAGCAATTCTTGGTTCAAATCTGAAGTACAGGCCAGTCGTGAAACTCCTTCAACTCTCTTTAACTCTTTAACAACACGTCAGAGCAGGTCAAATTAAAATCAGTATGTGGCTTTTAACACCATCCCAATGTCCTAAACCATTTGTTACCAAACAATTTTCTTGATGTCAGAAAATATTTTAAATTATTAAATTTTTAACACCTGAAGAGCAATATATCATGTATTATGTCATACTTTTTTCCAGGGTAGTGCAACCCACTTTGCATTGCAGCTACTTTTTAATACAGATTTGTCTACGTTTTAACTTAAATCACAGAGTTTATGGATTATTAATAAGATAACTGTCAGTGATTATGGTCATTTTTGTCAAAAGATAAAGATTTTTGTAGCTTTTGTTTTGCTAAATTTGTAGGTTACTGTGTTACATAATCACATACAGCCTTATTTTCATCTTTTCATTTTATTTTAACTTTAGTTATTTGTTTATTTTTTAGTAATTTTTTTTTTTTTACTGACAATCCAAGAATTCAACTGCGTTTGCATGATTTCCTAAATAAATATAGGCCTATGTAAAAGAAAGAAAGAAACTCCTCCATGAACTTTGTGCACATCCCAACTAATCTGTGTCCATTAATAACATATTTAGCTCAACTATAAATTTAAATTACTTCTGTCAAAAACAGATGGAAATGCATGAATACAATACAATTATAATATAGTCATCCAAAAAATAATTTCAGCCATATTTTCTTCCCCACTAATGTTAACCTAACATATTAAAAAAAATTACAAATACAGTTTTGCCTTCTAACATTTGCACAATAACTACTTTTATCCTGACATTTATTTTTTTTTAAGGAAAGGAAATTTCCTTACCTGAGAGTCTCAGCAGAGGGTTTTTCCCTTTGTCAAAACCAAAATCTTAATGATACAAATTGTCCAAAAAGATAGACACAGTATAGGAGTATGTTTCTTCACCTGGCTGCTGCACTTTTCCTTCAGCCTGCAGCCACACTCACTGCTGTCAGCTGATATTCTGGGTTTTTCTTCCCTGTTCTCTGACTGCACGGCAGGTTTTGTGTTTTCCTTTTTCTTTTTCTTTTCCATAAAGTGCTCATGTCTGTGCAGCAGCCTGGCCGGAGCCTCCTGCATGCTTTCTGACAACCTGGGACTTTATGCATCATGCTTTTAATAAGCGCCGACAACACAGAGGAGAAGCCTCTCCAAACTTAACCCCCACCACCTCCATTACACACACACATACACACACACACCGCTTTAGGCTTCCTGATCCCTGGATTTACGGGCTTAGTATTAAGAAAATACTCCTGCAATTTGGGATTAGACCCCAAAAACCCTCACAACAACAATGACTCCGTCCATTTGATATCTTGATACTTGTGATCAATCATTGGCTTTGTTGCTGCCGGTCACAACTAAAACGAAACAGAGGAAATGACTTCAGCAAAATCATCTCCTCACTCAAGATTTTATTTATTTATTTATTTTTAATCCTGCCTCAATGGTCCATTTTAACAAAATGAAATCTCTGCATGTCTTCTAAACAAATTATTAGAGAAAGAGGGGATATACATATAATGACTTGTGTTTTTTTTTTTTTTAAATCGTTTTATTTCAGTTATTGGCTAAGCCTGTATGTTGTAAAATAACCCAGATGAGTATTTCAAACTGTCATTAGCCCATGTAGCCAGCATGTGCAGGAGAAAAGGCTTAAGAGATGAAAGGTAGTTGGGTAGGCCGAATTAATGTGTTTATTAAGGGTAAAGGTTGGAAAAACAATGACAACTGCCTGTGTAGCAGCTTTTACTCATTTGCTTTTAGCTATGAACAGAAAAGTGGTCAATGTTATAAAAGGCCTAGTTTGCTTTTCAGTTTGAGGACATAAATATTTTTTGCATGATTTGAGAGAATTGTTCTTGTAACAATATTTTAAGCAATATTATGTAGCCTTTATGGAACAGAAAATAATCAGCAACTGCACAAAAACAGTCAAACTGACCTACTAGCAACAAGTCAGAAACTTTACCGAATTTTCCAACATATTTTAAGCTCATCTCCTTATTTTTTTAAGCATTTTTCTATAGCCTATTTAACAAATTAAATTATTATATCCACAAGAGAAGGGGTAAAGACATTGAGCAAAACGAAGACATACATGACCCTAAAACCCAAACAGACCCATACATTTGCTTCATTATAACTTTAAGCTAAAACTGAACCGCGATGAAGGAACACATCTGAACAGTCTCTGAAATTCGTTTTTTACAGATCGAAATATAATTACATCATTACTCTGATGTCACTATGTCTCAATATATAACATGGGCCTATATTTTCCTAATTTCACCTTAAACGTTGAACATGTTTGTTGATCTTCCGCCAACTTTCTGACCCAAACTTTTCCTTCAGTCACGTGAGGTGCGTTGCATTAGGCATGGGGAAGGCGGGACTTTAAGCGACCAGCTCGGGATGTGATTGGCCGTCTGCGTCGCTCGTAATGCCACACGGTGACATGATTGGCTGAGAGCCCAACAACCCTTGACTCATAGAGGCGCGAGCCGCCGAGACAAGAATCAATCTCCATCCGTCAACAGCGACAGCAGACAGCACGGACCAGACGGAACACATCCGATACACAATACAACGTGTGTGTGTGTGTTTTTTTTATTTTCTTGGTGAATTATTGTTTTTGTTTTTGCTTTTTTTTAAGCCGAGAAACAAATCTGAGCTTCGTTATCTCCGAGAATAAAGTTTCCTCCATGTGGATATTTAACTCTGGATTTGATTGGTTTAACGTTTAACAGGACTTTTAAAGGACTCCGAGGAAGGTGAGATGATATTTAATTTATTTTTAGTCAGTTCTTCAATAATAAATAATGCCGTTTTTATGCTATTAACATTACAGCCAATTACGACACAGTAAAAGATACTGTTTACGGTACAAAAATAATAATAAAAAAATAAAGATGTAATGACGTAAGAAAACGGCAAAGGTTTACTCTTAAAAAACAGCTAATATACAAGCTGTAAACAGACTAGCTAGCGCTAATGCAAATGTTAAAATGAAAGACTGCCTCTGCAAACCAGCATTTTTCTTAGAATAAAAATAAATAATAAAATGTAACGTTGGTGAGCAATTGCTTTTCTGCTCTAAATGAATCAAACCTATGAGGACAAAAGAGGCTAATTACCTTTGCAAACTGCACTCTTTAACACTGTTGCATAATAAAAGATAATATGTAGCCTAGTTACGTTTATTTTAATTAGATGACTCTATTTTTGGGTGTGTTTCCTTCTGGGCTCAGTTCACTTACTTTCCTGATAAGAGTCCTTCTGCTAATTGTCTCCCTGTAGATCTAATCTAAATTGTAATGGAGTTAATTTGCACACAGTTTCGACGCATTTACATTGCGTGGTTCGGCTTCTTCCTGCGGTTATGGAAATAGTGGAGCTTTATGTCGAGTGTTAATGTCTCAGTTCAGCTCCATCAGGAGGTCCTTTCAAACCACAAAAGTCTGCTGTTTGCCCCAAATTAGAGCTCCTACCTGCGAAAAGGACCCCGTGGACTATGGAAATCCTTATATAAATACATTGTCTTACATTGATACTAATGTTAACAATTAAGGTCAGTTTAGTCCGTTGGGAAAAACTGGGTGTAAGTGATATTTAGGATATTTCTGACTTCGTGGTTTGAAAGATTTTTGATTAGAATAAAATTTCACGTCAGGCTGAAATTAGACTTTTTACAGTGTGGCAGTTTCTTACAGTTTTTTTTTTAAATCGGTAACAATTACTTTAAATTCAATCACTGAAGATTAATTTAGTCTATTTTATAATCACTGTGTCAATGCATAAATAGACATTTCACTTACGGCAAATGTAATTAGAAACGTAAATGTGCGCGTAAATATCAGTGTAGAACATGAGAGGAGGGGGAAATACAAGGACCGACCTGTGTTTCAGAGCTTCGTGATTTAATTGCATTTTTTTGCAGGTAAATCCAGACAGAAAAAATAATATTGTATGTGTATTGAAATTGCAGTCTTAACTTTATTTGCTGCAGAAATGCGCTTCGGCCTGTGATCCACACGTGCGTCCGCTGCAGCTCGATTTAATTGTGAGATTGTTGAATTAATTAATGAAGCTCAGAAAGCTATTTAAGACATTAAACAACCTGCTGGATGATCGAGGGGATTTTTTTTTTACACCTTTGACTTTATGGTGCAGTTCTGCGTCACGTTGGGCCTTTTCTTTATTTTCTCCCATGGAATGAGAACGAGTCTATCCATGGCATTTGGAACCTTTAATTATTTTGTACCTGATGTTACCTTTTAACAGTTTCTCGTTGATAAAGTTGACGTTACAGAATTAAAGTGCTGCTATTTGGACTTTTCCAGCTTTCAATAGTCTTCAGTCATTCTCATTTCGATTATAAGAGTCTTGTTTGAATTTCACAGATAATTTTCTTAATTCACTTTTATTCCATTTCATTCCAGACTATTATAAAAGCTGTGAATTGTTGAATTGAAAAAATATGCATTTTAATCAGAATCTACCGTTTACACAGCTGCAAAAATCGTGAAATCGGGTTCGTGTAAAGGCCATTTTTTCATCTCTTCATTTATATTCTATTTACTTTTTTCTGTACTACTGTGAAATGTTGCGTGAAGAGCTCATGGGACCGTGGCACAGACACCACTCGTGGGTAATTCAGATTATTATCATAAATAGGCCCGGTTGAATTTCTGACAACTTTCGTCATTTCAATAGTAAAAAAAAAAAAAATCCCGTTTTGCATTTGAAAAGTGGAGTTTTTCGAGTTATAAAAGTGGATTTAATTATTTCATGTTTCCTCCTTGTCGTTTGTTTCATTGTGTCTCTCTCTCTCTTTCAGGACTTGATCTCTGGCATTCGAATCCTTGGAGATCCGCACGTTTCCATCCGTCCAGACTCCGGTCTCCCCTCCGTGCTTCTAGCATGATGTCTTATCTCAAACAGGCCCCGTACGGGATGAACGGACTGGGCCTGAGCGGAGCCGCCATGGACCTGCTGCACCCGTCTGTGGGGTACCCCGGTACGGATCACGTCATTATATCAGTCCACAACGCACGGATTTTAACAGCCTTACCTTATATCTGTGGAGAAATATAGGGGTTTTCTAAACACTTAGTACTAGTCTTTTATTTATGTGTCTGGAGAGCGCGTTTTTACAGTTTTAAAAGTAAAAAAAAAAAAAAAGAAAGAAAAGAAAACAATAAAGAATTGCCTTGTATCTTTTATAAAAATGTTAAACTTTTATTTGTCGGTGCGTTTTTTAGTGGCGGAATGACAGTGACAGTCTAGATTATTTATTTTATAATATTAGAATATTAAATAGAAGTGATTTAGTCTAACTGGTTGTCAAAAACTAAAACATAAAAAAGCTGATGAAGAGAGAAAAAAAGGAAATAAAAAACATTTGACGAGAATTTATATTAGGAATTGTTTGATTTACGCATTTTCGCAAAAGTTACAACCATAACATTTGGTGAATTTTGTTCAAGTAAAAACATTAGATGAAAAATAAGTTTTCCTACACTTTACTCAGCCCTAAATGAAACATAAGGCTAGATTTTGTTTTTCACACTTCAGTCTGAAAAGTTTTCCAGTTAGAGGTCAGTCTGGTAGCTGCAGAATTTGGTTTCGCGTGTTTCGTATGTGCAGAAATATTAAAAGGATAAAACGTAAATCCAGTTTTCAATTAATGTTTTATTTCAGCGAGATTCTCACTATTTAAATGAATTGAGTTTTGGGCTCAAAACTACAAATTAAAAAGTCAGTTTTCTCCAACAGAACCAACCAAACTTTGACCTGAATGCGCACTGGTTCGGAGCGCGCGCACATACACGTTTTCAGAAACTTTGTGTCTTTGACAAACTCGTGTAGCTCGGTGTTCTCCAGAGTTCTAACTGATAAACACTGGCGTGAATCCACAGCCAACCCGCGGAAGCAGCGCAGGGAGCGGACCACCTTCACCCGGACGCAGCTGGACATTCTGGAGTCGCTGTTCGCCAAGACGCGCTACCCGGACATCTTCATGAGGGAGGAGGTGGCGCTGAAGATCAACCTGCCCGAGTCCAGAGTGCAGGTCAGAAACTCCAGCAGGCTGCTTTTTCAGTCTCAGGAGTGAAATTATAACGCAACCTGAGGTCATGTAAAAAAGAAAAAAAAGAAAGAAAAAAAACCGCTACAAAATACAGTATCATACGTTAAAACATATGAGCTTTTCGTTTTAGTTTAAGGGGCGACTTTTTACTCTCACCGAGTCAAGACTAAAGTTTTTTCAAGCATATTAATAAATATGGAAGACAATAAAGAAAAAAAGTGCCAATTACATGTCTGTGGAGGCCACTATTTAGAGCTCCAGTTGGTTTTACTGGTGTTTTACGCACACCAAAACATTCCTCCCCTGAGACTATTTCACTTTTTCTTTTTCCTCACCTGAGTTTATCTGCATGGTTAGCAGCAGCCGCTTGAATTAACCGCTCAGCCATTATTGATCAAGTACAGACAAGTCCCGAGTGAAAGGGGAGAGTTTGGCTGCGTTCCGGCGCACAGAAGGACCAGCTTTATTTGCGGTAAACCGCCTTTAGAAGAAGGCTTTAAAGAGTGTCCATGCTCGGCTTTAGCGGCCCTCATACTGGGCTTAACGCAGCTATTATGGCCGCTGCTTCTCTGCTTTCTGCGGCTGCTTTACTCCAACAGGCCCACGGACTATTACTAGTGTCTACAGAAGCAC
This sequence comes from Ostorhinchus rueppellii, assembly GCA_030068375.1. Taxonomy (NCBI): domain Eukaryota; kingdom Metazoa; phylum Chordata; class Actinopteri; order Kurtiformes; family Apogonidae; genus Ostorhinchus; species Ostorhinchus rueppellii. Next base: position 24,655,654 of record JAQQZY010000001.1, read on the forward strand.
ATTTCTTCTGCTTGTTTTTACTGATGCATGATCAAGTAGAGTGGGTGTTTGTGGGTTTTTTTGTTCTTATCCTTTATACTTTTGTGATATTCAATCTCTTTGTGTATTTTGTGTTTGGCGTGTTTATTAAATATAGCATATCAGAGGTGGATCGACTTTCCATTGCCTTTCTCTTTTTTAGGTCCAAACAAAGAAACACTACGAATAAAAACTAGAATAAAAATAGCCCCAAAGATGAGTTGGAAAGTTGTAAAAGCAAAATGAAAAAAAACAAAAACAAAACACACACACACACACACACACATAGAGAGAGAGAAAGAGAGAGAGAAGTTACTTACATTGAGTGTAAAAACATAAAACAAACAAAAAAAAATCATATTTGTTTATATTTATTATTATTATTATTATTATTATTGATTTATGTTTAAGTAAAATAGAAAGAAACAGGAAACTTAAAAACTAGTAAAGCTGATCAGTCAAAAAGTCAGTATGATAAAGGAGAAAAATCCAACGAAAATAAAAGATTGGTTGCAGCTTCTTAATAACACATTCACATTAAAAAAATGAATATTATATCTATAATAATATTATTTAGGTAAACATTTTATTAGTTGATCCACATGATGGACGTTTGACTTGCTAAAAGCACATTCTTAAAAGGTTAAAGGTCAGTTTATACACATATTTGTACGATCTTACGTATGTGTCATGAGGAGAGTTTTGGTTTTTAATCTGCATGTGTGTGATATCTCAGCCTCAAAACTACAACAAGAAGGTGAAAAATTCCAAGTGGAAATTAAACAGGCTACCCTCAGTGTAAACTGTCAACTCATCAGTTATTCATTACTCATTTCAGCAATAAGTCAGAATAACTTTGTTACCTGTTATATTTTTTTATTTTTTTTATTCGTTGTTGTTGTACAAATAAATCTAGTGCTGAAATATTATATTAGGACAAATAAAGCAGTAACTATTTACATCAATAAATACACTTGGAGTTTCAGGAAATATCTGAGAATTCTGATGAACTGTCCTGATAAATGAGAGTACACCTTTGAGTTCCACCTGTTCACCTTTAGTCATTTACCAGACCCCGTAACATTCTTACATGCAGCTCAAAGGTCAAAGGTCAGAACCATCATGTGAGCGTGAGTGTTGAGAAAACCCTGCTGAAGGAGTTCATGCCACTTTCCTCAGGTGTTGCAGTTTTTTTTTCTGTTTCTGACTGAGTCAATGTGTGACGCGACCTTTGACCTCTGCTTCCTCTTCAGGTGTGGTTTAAGAACCGGCGAGCGAAGTGCAGGCAGCAGCAGCAGAGCAGCAGCAGCGCTAAGGTCAAACCCATGAAGAAGAAGTCGTCTCCGACCAGAGAGAGCACCGGTTCGGAGAGCAGTGGCCAGTTCACCCCTCCGGCCGTGTCCAGTTCCTCCTCCTCAGCCTCCTCCTCAGCCTCCGCCTCTTCAGCCTCCTCCTCCTCCTCTTCTTCCGCTGTCTCCTCCAGCCTCGGTGGTCCTGGTCTCATCAGCACCTCTACCTCTGTCACGGCCCCGGTGTCGTCCATCTGGAGCCCGGCACCCGTCTCTCCTGCCCTGGCTCCGGCCACGTTACCTGACCCCGTCGCCCCTACCAGCGCCTCCTGCATGCAACGCTCCGTGTCATCTTCTGCCACCGGTGGGACGCCCTCCTACCCGGTGTCCTACAGCCAAACAGCAGCAGCGTACAGTCAGGGCTACCCCACCTCAGCATCAGGCTCATACTTTGGCGGTGTAGAGTGTGGCTCGTACCTGCCCATGCACTCCCATCATCACCCGCACCAGCTCAGCCCCATGACGGGCAGCTCCATGTCGGGACACCCGCACCACCACATTGGCCAGACATCAGGGCACCACCACCATCACCACCACCCGTCGCACCACCATCAGGCTTACAGCGCGCCGGGCCTCGCCTTCAACTCCACGGACTGTCTGGATTACAAAGAGCAGACGGCGGCGTCGGCCTGGAAACTCAACTTTAACACCTCCGACTGTTTGGACTACAAAGACCAGGCATCATGGCGTTTCCAAGTGCTGTGACTTCCTGTGTTGTTTTTTTCCTCTCAGCTTTCAAAGAAGTATTCTTTTTGTTGTTGGTGGTTTATTTTTGAAGATTAAACTAATAGTAGAGACATTTTTAAAAACTTTATTTGTGAACAAACTCATGCACAGATCATTCGCTCCTTTCCAGCAGATCGGCTCATCCTGGATTATTTTTCTACTTCAGAACTCGATAGAAACTGACCCATTTGCATTTTTTTTTGAAGGCCTTTAAAATAGAATCTGATTTCTGTGGATTCTCTGAGGCTTGATGACTAATCAGTGAATTTTGACTTCGAGGATTATTCAGCAAAACAAAACAAAAAAAACAAAGATAAAATTTGCCTGATATAATACAAAAAAATGACACTTTGAGAAGGCTTTTCTAAGAACTTTTTCAGAAACATGATGCTGCTATGATTTTCAGGTTGCTAACTTTCATTTCTATCTGATTTCCAACTTGAAACTTGTTCAGAACTTCATCGTCCAGACCATGGGTGTTGTATTTTGGAGATTAAATTGCAGCACTTGTTTATAAGGTGAAAGATTTTGTTATTTGTTCTTTGCAGAGGAGAGAAAATAAAAATGTGAATTAGACACGTAATGTCAGTATTCCATTGAAATTTGAAAGATGTACATTCGTGTCTTTATAATAAAGTCTTGTTAAAACATGATCATTTGTTATTTCTGCAAAGATGTCCTACGGCATGTTTTGACTTATCACCATCATCTAATTAAAACTGAACCGGTTAAACTGCATCTTAAACAGTGACACATTGATCATTATTGAGGGTTGCAACTTGCAAGAGTTTGTGCTGAGACTGGAAACACAGACTAAAAATGCTGGAATGTTTCTTATAACCTTAACTTACACCTGGGATGTTTGTTGTTAAAAGCAACACTCCACTTTCAAGTAGGCCCACATTTAGTTGCAGAGAAGACTCGCATTTAGACGTCAGATAAGTGCTTGTTTAGTCAGTTGTAGTGTCACAAGGGTCAGGACGGGACAACATAAACACCAGCATGTCAGGTTTTGTTTTGTTTTGTCTCTGCATGAGTTTTATTTAATTTAATATGACCTGTCTTCTGCAGCCATGTGTACTGTAAGCAACATTTACTGTGAGCGTACGCAAGAGTTGAGAGTTGCAGGTCCTTTCCGACGCCTTAGTTGCAAAAATGTAAAACAAAAGTGGACAAACATGACATTTCTTTATAGAGTTTCCGCAGTGTTTTTTTTTTTTTGGTTTTTTTTTTCCCATTCCTACTGTTATCGACCGAGTGTGTCGTGTTTAATTCCACTTTTGCCTTCACGTCATATGCATTGGCCTTCACGGTCATCTATGTCATCAAAACTCCAAATGGGGAAATAGCTTCAAGCTCAATCTTCCCCTCTGTGGAGTGAACAGACTTTCCAAATCCCTTCACATTGGTTTTTCCACTTCTTTTTTGCCCCATTTGTTTTTCTGTTGGTTTGATTCTGCCGTGAAACTGTCCTCCATGCATCCCTTTCCTCTTCCTCTGTCTGTAAATAACAGGGAAAAAAAGACCATGCATAGATCAAAACCAAAGACATACCTACGTTAATAAATGAATTTGATCTATATAGTAGTTATCTGATCACCACAGTGTTTTGGAAGAAGACAGAAATGATGGGGTTAGATTTTTCACAAATTAAAAAGCCAGTCATCTGACTCTAGATCTGTTTTAAGGGTCAAACATGTATACATTGAGAATTTGTGCATGTTTTTCAAGGAACATGCATCAGGATTCATTATAATTCTTAAAACCATGATTAGATGGTGAAGTCATTTCCTGCCACCTCACCAATCACCTCTGATCTGACACCGTAATGATCACAGGTATGAAAAAATAACACACAGTATAATCTCTTCCATACTTGGACGCTACTCAATCTAATTACATTCTCATCTGTGGTGTTTGCCTTGCTTTGAGGTACATTTAGCAGAAAGTCTGATGGTATGAAATCTGCAATAATAAACAAAAAAAACACGCTATTAAAATAGTTATCCCCCTGATGATGTTAACACATAAAGACCCAAACAACCACTGACAACTAAAACCATCTACTGATCTAAAGTGTTTAATACCTGTTGAGCCACTAATCCTATCAATACATGCAAATAATAATTGATGTCAAATGCCGTTTTTCATCTTTTCATGGTTATCAGATATGACCCATTTGGACATCCAAGAGGCTCTGTAGTTACTATGGAAACACCGTCATCTTCTACAGCATTGATTCACCAGTAAAACCCATGGAGTTGGATCAATGACAGTGGATGGACACAGTAGTTTTTATGCTCAGTTAGTGTTATTTTGGTCAAAAAGTCCAATTTCCTCATTTTTGTCTGATTTCAACTAATAATCTTTGAATTTACTCTGAGCTTTTACGAACATCTACATGATCAGTAAAACGAAATATATTTATAGCAATATTCTCATTGGGAAACAAATGCTAAATACAGAGAATAAAATTACAATACACACTTGACAAAAGGGTAAAGAGAGAGAAAAAAAATATTTGGAAAATGCCATTAAAGTAGCACAGGGTTTTTATGGGCTAATGTTGCCAAAGTGACACTGCACAACCTTAACTAAACCACATTAGTCATGAATCAAGAAAAAATGTCAAATAATTATTAAGGAATATGTGAAATATCAACCTCCAAATGTTTTAGGTGTATGAATGTCTGAAAAGCGCAGTCTCCAGTCTGACTACTTGTTTAGGGACTTTTTGTAGATGTTATTCCCCATCACTCTTTTATATCAACAATGGATCAAATGACATAATTAATATGAAAGAGGATGCTTGTATAAACCCACAGAGAATTCGGCTTATGCACTGCTTCATGTGTAGCGCAATTACCTTTTGTGTGTGTCTGCAAAGAACAGAACAATATAGTGACATGTTCAACGGTGATACAAAGGGATAAATACACAAGGACAGACATAGCAATACCTTCTGACAGAAATGTGAGACTAAATCGCAATCCATCCAATTACATTTTGTAATAAACACAATCTGCGGCTTGATTTTTCTGCAAGGAAATCTCATTATTCATTAAAGGATCAGTGAGTTTTGCCTTTCCTAGATGAGTAGGAGGTAGGTGGGGTGAATGGTGGATTATTAAAATCCAGAACTTTCTCACCTGAGACGAGAGTTTTACATTTCAAGGCACATTTTTTTCTGTATAAATCCAAGCCCCAGTATTTTACCTAAACCTAACCATACATTGAGAACATTACTATCAAACCCAGTAGATATTATAAAGCAACTTCAATCAAATCAATGAATCCAATTTTATCTATATAGTGTAAAATCCTCATAAAAGTTATCTGATGACACTTTACATTTAGAGCTGGTCTACACCAGACTCTCAAGCCAATTCACAGACACTCTACAGAACAGAAGTGGACAATCCCAGCTCCATAGAGTAAAAGTCCTGCCACGTATTAGTTCCAGTCATCCACTGAACCAGCCCATATTGATGAACTCCTCATCCAAGTAGATGAAGGGATAATCAGATGAATCATCTGTGTTCAGTGAACAGGTAGAACCAATGCATGGCAGGACTTTTACTCTATGGAGCTGGGATTGTCCATCTCTGCTTTTAACAGGTAGAAACCTGGAGCAGACCCCAACTCTGGAGGATAGTCATCTGCTTTGAGCAGTTCAGGTTAAAGAGAGAGGGTAAAAGAGGAGAAAGAACAACTGGAAACTAGAAATGCTTTTATTAGTACAGCGACCCATAACTGTGAACTTCTCCTTGAAGTTTTGATGGCACACAGTACACTGTCTGAGAATAATTTTCATTTTTACTTAGGGAGCAGTGAGAGTGAATGGTTGTTCATGTGTATATGTCAGCCCTGCAATGAACTGGAAACATGTCCAGGGTGTACTCCACTGTTCCCTTCTATGGGTTAGGCTTTGGTCTATTATGACCCATGACCCTCAGAAGGATGAAGCAGGTCAGAAAATGGATGGATGGACTTTGCAACATTATATAATTCTATTACAATAATGTAGCACCATTGTGTTTCCAACAGAGCGCTGTTTTATAGCGTACAAGGTTTGACACTACATAAGCAAAACTACACTTCTAATAACATAGGTATTTTATTTATTTTTATGACTTTATTCGATAATGTTGTTAAGATGAAGAATCAAAAACACCAAGCTGGTTGGCAGTGGCCTGTGTTTTAACCTCTAAAGTTGGCGCTGGGACACAGAACATCCTTTTAAAAACTATGCATCGGTTGTAGAAAACATGCTGAGGCTCAGAGAAGATGAAGGCAGAGTAAATGTTATCTCTGACACCCGTAGGAATATCCAAACAGCTTGTCAATAATCAAACCCCCCTCTGCCTGCGGAGGTGGACTCACAGCCGGCCAGGTTAGCAAACATGTACACTGGCATCCCCGCTGTTTGTTTGGCCGTGTCGACAGTAATGTACAACTCATTTGATCCAAGGAAAAAAGGGACGAATCACGATTTTAATTAACATCCGTCCTGCTTCCTCGCGGCGTCCCTCAGGCAGCTGGACAAATAGTTTTTGGTAAACATGGCGTCCGGGACGTGTGTTTGCCTGTGCTGCATCCTGCTGGGCTTTGCCAGCGTGCACCGCTCACAGCCTCATGCAAACACGAGCCGGGATTTACCACATTAGGACAGACTAATCTTTGAGCCATGTTTAGGCAATCTCTGCTGCTTATTGTAGAGGAAAGCCACCCCTCTCTGAACAGCTGTTCTGGATGTCTTATTGTCCAGCACCTCCCCTGGGGCAGTGAACTTTTATTCCTCATCTTTGTAGTGACAAAGTGACTCTGCTTTTTGGCTTCGTAGCCAGAAGCCACTTTGACTTCTCCAGGGACCACCCCGCTGTTGTGAGCGCGCTTCAGAGCACATCAAAGTGTCCTCTCGAGTGCTCCTGTAGACGCAGCGCTGTGGTGTCTCCTGTCCTCAGAAAAAATGATTCACAGAGGATGTGGCAGCAGTGAACAAAGCCGCTTCCTGGACTGCGTGTGGACCTGCTGAGCGAGCTGAACCATGAAGGGAGTCTGGAAGTTTGTGTGGACTTTGTTTTGTCAGGTTGGAGGTAGGCCGAGGCCTTCACAGCAGCACAGACTCCTCTGTCACTCAAACACTTAAATATAAAAGTTACCTCAGTCAGGTACGTAAGCTTCAGGGTTTGGAGTGGATTAAAGGGACAGTTTTTATGAAACAGAAAAGAGAATGGGTATTTGTTGCATCTGTGTCCATCCAAGCCCAGCCCATTTTGAAAAACACATCGGATTTAACCACCTTATTTACACGCCCATCATTTACATTCAAGCCCATCCTCCAAAAAAGCAAATGGCAGCTGCTGTACCCATAAATATTTTGACATCACTTTTCCATGAAGCAGCATTACATGATCCACCTTTATATTGAGTCTACCCATAAGACAGACCTGCTGGGGGAGGGTTTAGAAGAGACACTTTATTGACATGCATAAAGTGGTTCCACCTCCCGTGAAATTTAAGTCAATTATTTCTGGCATTGATGTCCTGGAATATGCTTGTTTCAAGAAAAAAACCCCATTGATGTTCAGACCTGGTCATTCAGTATAACTGGGTTCAGCTGACCTCATTTTTGGGACACATCATTACTGATTCCAGACCTGACCAACTGAATCAACCACAGGTCATAACACTGGCCCCAAATGCTTGAACTGTAGGCACTAGGCATGATAGGTGATGACTTCATCCACTCTTCATTACTCTACATCAGGGGTGCCCAACCCTGGTCCTCGTGAGCTACTATCCTGTATGGTTTAGGCTAGGTTTACACGATGACGGTGTAAACAGAAGATGCAAAAGTGGCATCGCGTCTTCACTTTTTATTTCATGTCTAGACGAGCGTTCTCGGGAGGAAATCTGCGTGCATACGGTGACGCAAAAA
>JAQQZY010000001.1:24779304-24790480 GCA_030068375.1 Ostorhinchus rueppellii
GGACGGACGTTGGTGGTATCGGTGCATGGTATCGGCAACTGTTTGACGAGTACGAGTATATTAGTGAAGTATCGGGGGCGATACCAATATCAGTATCGTATCAGTGCATCCCTAGTCAAAATAGAAAAAAAAAAATCCAGGGTTAGCGCTTGAATTATTCAGGCCTTAAATAATGCAAAGATCCTATTCATTCTTAAACGACACAAACGTCAGGTCAAGTGTCAAGGGACGACTGGCAGATGCTCATGAATGTAGGGCAGAAATCCATGCACTTCAGAGATAAAATATGAAACATGTTAAAGCTTTTATTTACTTTACTATTTCATTTAGGAAGCCAACATGTTTTGACCTTTAGTGTTTGTCATCGCACCTACAAATAGACCGAGTTGGCTGTGTTTTAACATTTACTTCTTTGTGTTTAACAATTCTTCTGTTTTGTCAATAGAAGACTGTAGTTTTAATTTAGGAATAGAAAAAAATGAATTTTTTTTTTTTTTTTTTATGTACATACCCTGGTTTTCAGCTGTCTGTGTTGGCATCTGACCATCTACTGTATGCTCTATTTTGTGACATTCAGCTTTTCATTTAGGTTCAATTCAATGCGCTTAAATTCTTTTGCAGAGCAGGAGTTTGTGCATAAACACTGAACGGTAAATTCAAAAAGAAATGGATGTTGTGTGGCAATATTAATAAATGTATCCTGGCTAATAAGTAAGCAGACAGATGAGTTTGTCTGGATTCGGAAGTGCTTACTCCTTACATGGTATGTGTTGAATCTCACACTAAACGGATCATAGTCACACACTGTTTTATTTTTAGACATTTTATATAGGCAGCAGTGGGTAAAAGCGTTTTCCGTCAAGACATTGCATGTGATGAGTTACTGATGGAGCGGTAAGAGGATTAAGGGTTTAGAGGGTGACAGATTCAGGGCTTTATTCATATGAACTGTGGCACCACTAGGGGACGTTTTTAGTTATGTTCTTTGTTACCAAACAGGGTTCACCTCTGTGGCAGCCGCAGGATATCAGATTGTTTATTAGTGTCTGTTTGCTCAGAGTGTAAGAAAATATCAGTTCCACGATATATCTTGATATTTCATTTCACGATACTTTATCAATATTAGGAAAGTACTATATTGATATTTATTCAAATGCAGACATTTATAACGCTGTTTTGTTAAATAATGGTTATTTCAGGCATCCTTAAAATCACTGAAAGAGGCAGACGTTAGTGTTTTTGTTGGATCACACAAAAATAATGTTCTGATGTTGGATGATTCAGGGACTGGACACTATGCGTTCTTTTCACAACTACTAGAATAAGAACATTTGAGCAGGATCTTAAACTGTAATGTCTGAAAAACATTTTTGTGTGTGTGTGTTTTTTTTTTTTTTTTTGTTTGTTTTTTTGAGTGTACTGGTAAAGCCTCGTACTCATTGTCTTCTGCTTATCTGTCCCCGCGACCTGGACCCAGATAAGTGGAAGATAACGACTACAAGTAAAGCCAGATGTTAAAACTTTATTTATCTGTAAAAATAAAAAAAATTAAAAAAGTTTTATAGAGGAAAGTTCAGTGATATTGCATTAAATCCTGTTCGGATCAAATAACAATTGTAGCATTTGTGCATTTTTCTTCCCATTCTTTGTTTATTCGGAGAAGATGGAAAACTTCCCTTCTGGTTACAATTCAATGTCCACACTTCAAATGTGGAGGAAAGAGTGAGTTGCTAATCCAAGTTTTTTAGTAGAATATAGAACAAAAATAACAAATGGATGGGAGGAGAGGGCCTGCTTCATCAGCAAGATAAGACACATTAAGGATGTGTAATTTGTGCATATTTCTAGTGTAGTTCAATTTTTCCAGGAAATTTTAAACGAGAGAAAAAAATGATATTGTTAACAGTATCGTGATCCTAGTATTTGGATTTGTATTGTATTGCCAGACTCTTGCCAATACACACGCCTACTGTTTGCAGAGTTTTATTTGAAGATGTTTACTCAGTTTCTGTTTGTGTGTGTGGACAGACGTGTTGAGGAGCTGGTGAAGTTTCCAGGCCTGCCTCCACGCCGTCAGCTCACGTATCAGGCCAAACAGACCATCAGCAGAGAGATGGAGCAGGAGAAGATGAGGAGAGCCGAGCAGCTGCTGATCCAACGAAACCCCGTAGTGGTGAGATTACAGTTTTACCCAGCATGCCGTGGGTTCGACGTACAGAGCAGGTCACTGTCTGTTCATAATCTACTGTGAGTTTATGATCTTCTGTGTGTCTTTGTGAAGCAGAAAGAAAAAGAAAAAGTGACTGATGCACCAAAACCAACCAGGAACCATCAACAGAGGCTGGAGAATATTGTCAAACAGACCACAGTGGAAATGAGGGTGAGACACGGTCCACAACGGCGTATTACTGAAGAAAAAGATTTCTTGAAGTTGTCATGGGAGGTTTCTAGCACTCTGGACACCATGTTGGATGAAAACACAGAAGTCACTGAATACAGGGCTGAAACAATTTATTTTCTTTTCACACTTCCACAGTCTGCTTAAAGTTGTCTGCAAATACAGAAGTGCAAAGGGTTTACAGTACTGTATTTTAAAAACAGGACTTGGCCAGTAACATGACAGGTCAAGTGCTAGGTCAGTGGCTGGTTTTACTTTTCACCTATGCATGCATTATCTTTTGTTTTACAGCAAGGATATTGAGCCCCATGGGTGCTGTGTTAAAGTGAGAACTGTAGCTGCTTCAGGAGAGCATTATTTAATGTTCAGTGGAGAAGACAGTAGCAGTTCCAAACATTCTAGAGTGATCTACTGGCAGGGTTTGATACATTTACAGTAGTGATGAAAGTTACAGGTAGGAATTCAGCATAAAATGATGCACTGATCAGCAGGTGTGAATGTAGCTTTATTTATTTATTGGCAAACTTTTTCCCTAGTGGGCTTTTTTCTCCAGGTCCACATTCTCATAATGGTGCACTCGAATTGGAATAATTTCCGTTCCCATAAATGCCATTTTTGTGATAATATGACAAACAGCTAAGTTTTATAGTTTACAAGTAAGAGTGGCACTGATGGAAAATGTGTGCTGATGTGTAGTTGCTGTCAGAGTCCTGCACGGTTCTAATTTTAACAAACTGCAACCGCCCGTACCCGTCATATTTAAACCCGCATCCGACTTGTTTTCTGACGGAATTAAAATAAAATTCCGTACCCGAACCGACCCTCTATAAATAAACCCAATATCCGACCTGAACTGGAATGAAAATCAGTCAGATATAAAATAAATACAAACTTTTATTACTATGACAAATTAGACCCGCGCTCTCCTGCGTCCGACCCGACCTGAACCTGTATCCGACACAGCACAAAATGTTTCACCCGTTTCATTAAAATTTGCGGTTCACCCGCAGTTCACCTGAACCCGTGCAGGACTCTGGTTGCTGTACATTTACCTGTGTTGTTGATTAGTCTGTGCACATATCTTCCATGTCTTGATCAGTGTTTTCCATCATACTACACTAAAACTTTAATTCTGCAGCAATTCTGGACCTTAAACCAATAAAACTTTTGGTCCGTGCAAAAAAGAAATGATGTCCGGTCAGATCAGGGAAGTAAACAACACTGGCCATGCATTCAAGTCCAAGGTGTGAACAGACGTACTTGGACCATCATCCATTTATGACCTGAAATCCTAAGACTTCTATTAAAGCAGCGTATGAGGTTCATCACTCATTTGTCGTCAGATTTGTAAAAGCCCAGTGATGGCGTCCTTTCCATGCTCACACTCCTAAATCACTTCCCTGTGAACAGCTTTGAAGTGTACTCCATCACAAGCCATGTTTGTTTACATACCAAACAAACAAACAACCAAACCATCACTCCGGCTGTTTCAGAATACCACGCACCCGCAGCAGCAAGACGTAATGAATCTGTTTCTGTGCTTGTACTGCAGCTGCATGGAATTCCCATTCCCACAATGCACGTTGCGACAAAATTTCCAAAAAGATCTGAATGACATATCAGTTCGGTATGTAAACAAACAGACAGCTTGTGTTGGAGTACACTACAAAGTTATTCACCATGAGGGAAGTGATTTAGGCATGTGAGCACAGAAAGACTAATGGATTAGTGATAAGGAGGCGGTCACTGGGGTTTTAAATTTGAAGAAAAATGAGTTATGAAAGTCACACACTGCTTTAAAGTCAGATGTGAACAGGGCCTGAATAGTGACTGCAGACTCTCACTGCCCATGCTGACCTTCCTACTGCTCCGTGTGTGAGTAAATACCTGGAGGCGGAGCCAGACAGGAGCAGCCAATGAATGAACTTGATTATTTCCCTGAGAGCTCCAACAGCAGATGAATAAAATTTAAAAAATGGCAGTCGTGAACCTCTAGAGGGCAGAAATGAGGATAATGAGAAGCCATGGGGTTGGAGTCCCTGATGATCAAAGTGGGAAATCAGGCTAATGAGAAGTGGTTTGTGTGTGACTGTTCACTTGCGTTGACCTTGTTTTCGGGACAGACTTTTATTAAAGGTCCTGATTAACTTCATCGTCTCTGTCGTTCTGTGTTCTGTTCTGTGTCCTGCAGCCGGAGGTGGACTTCTTCGGTCGAGCCGTTGCCCCTAAACCACAGAGACCACAGCCGTCCTCAGACTCAGGTACTGAACACACTTTGAGCCAAAACACATTAGTGTGGCTCCATTTATCTAAACGCTGTTGGAACAGAAGCTGCTGCCTCCAGACACATCAGCTCCAAACTCACCACAGGTGGAAGCTGATGTGTGTTATGTAACACGTCTAATTTAGAATCCTGTGGCAGACTGTCAACAACACTGCCACCTGCAGTTTCCCACCACAATATCCCAGCACAATAAAACAAAGGAGTTTCATCCTCCTTTTTACTATTGAGAATGATGTTAAATTTTTATTTACAGAAATTTAACCTATTGTGTTACTTCTATTTGTAATTTATTGTGAAGGTAAACATTTTCTTTCAGTCTGATTCAGTGCAGTTAATGTTGCCTGATGTGCATTTTAAAGCACAGCTCTCAGTAGTGATGGAAGTGGAGCCATTAAAACCACGTAGCCTTTTAAAGAATCTATCTGAGGAATTGATGTCCATCAGGGTAATGGAGCTGCAGCCATTTGTAGGTCAGAGTAGGACATTCACTGAAGTCCTCTGACTAAACCAAGCACAGTTCCACATCCATGTTCCTGATCAATGCTTGCTCTCATTTTATTTTACTTGTGCTCAAGAATTCAAATGATTTTTATGTTCTGTACTTTTTATCCCTTTAGAACAGAGACAAACAGAATTATATGGAACAAAGGTTCTTGACGAGGCATAAATCATTCATGTGGATTCCCACAGGGTTAGGTTTACAGATGCTTATTGAACAGACACAGGCATCTGAATTCAACAAAGGAAATATTTATATTGCCTTGTGAACAGAATAGGGATTTAGCAGTGTGTGTATTTGTCCCAAAAAGTAATGGAGTCAGTCACACACACTTTTATGAGTGCACGGGACAACACGACCTGGAAGTCCTGTCTGTGTTTTTTACATCTGCTGTCTGAGAACAATTTGAGATTCAGTGACAGTAACTGATGTGGATGACCTGAGTGTTAAGGGTTGTGTGTGGACGTGTTAGTGCCCAGTGAGTCATGTTTATTTAGTGTTAGGTTTTTCTGTTGTATCAAACTCCTACCAAGCCATGATGTTGTACACAAACTCCACATCTTGTTTATAGATGTTTTTTTTTTTTTTTTTTTTAAACTCGCCCTCTGTTCTGCCTTGAGTTTGATGTTTGGCCTTGAACATCTGTCAATCAAATTCCACATAGAGTCTGACACAGATGGGCCCCTCTCACCTGTCATTCAGTGTCCACACACTTAATTACCCATAACTCCATGCCTGACAGGTGAATTCTCCATGCAGTTGTCATGAATGGTTGAAATTAGCGAGGCTGAACCAAAATATTTTGACTGAATGAACACTTGTTTTCGGCACTCTGTATGTTCAAACATTGGCTGTGTCCGAAATCACTCCCTACTCCCTATATAGTTCACTATATATAGTGACCACGTCATTTTGTAGTGGTGTCCGAATGCTTAGTGAGCATTGATGTTCCCTATACAGTGCACTTAATGTATCCCCCAATTCAATGTGAAATGTAGTGGATAACCGATGGTCACTAGATGGCCCAATATATCCCATAATGCATTGTGGTACAGCATTATTTAACAGCATTATTGGCACGTTTGAATTGTGTGACCATAATGACGTAATTAACTGTGTGGCGAAGTAGTGTCCGAAACCGTTTTCTATTTTGATTGACGAGTTCACTGTATAGTCCACAACATAGAATTCCCCATGTAGTCAATAGGGAGGAGTGAATGAGTGAGTGATTTCGGACACAGCCATTTTCTTTTTCTAGCAATAGCAGCTAGCTAAGAGGGAGTCATGCAGATGCCGACACTACACAGTCCTTCTTTATTTAAGTTAAACAAGTCATAGGGCGTCCTGTTACACACAACTAAACTATCTTTGTTAAGATGGGGGGGGTCGTTTCAACTCCTTTAATTCACTGATCATTAGCATGACTGTGGCTAGGCTAGCAGGTGTCTTCAAGTCTGTTAATTTAGATTCTTTAGTGTTTGTTTGCATTAACTGTTCATGTCATTGACTTTAATCTGCAGAACTCTGGGTTAAGAGAGGGGATTCTGGTGTAAAGACGTAAAGCATGTTTGGATCACGTTCAGCTACAGATGCTGGTTATTGCTTGGAGTCTGGTCCCAGTTTTATATCCATAAGTTATGGAAAGTAATGGAACTTTTAAGCTCATTATGCCACGTTATGGTCTTCTGTGTTTATCTTTACTGTTCATTTTATAATGTGTTATTTACATGTGCTTTGGATTGTACCAACGGTGAAACCCGGAGTTAGTGCACTGCTATACTGGGATAAATATGAGCCTATGAGTGAATTCAATGTTAAAGTTTTCATGGGGTATGCACCGTGTGAAAAAGTTTTAGTCTTAGCAGCTTTTTGTTAAGAATAACTTATTTACCACTCAAACATAAACATAAACATTAAATATTTGGTGTCAGCTGTTTGTGAATCCCTGGAGCCCTAAAAGGCATTTGGGCAAGACCTTCTAGAATTACTATCCCTTTAAAAAGTGATGCCATTCACAAAAGAACCCTGCCAGAACCAGTTTGTCAGAACACGACCAAACTAAAAATGGCTCATATGGTAAAAATATAATGTTATAGGTAACTTTTGGTGTTAATTGACTGGCTTTTTTGGCTGAACTGAAGATCAAACCGTCAAAAATGCTCTTTCCTAAAAATACAGTGATGATTAAAATCATTAGAGCACCTGACAGATGTGGAAATATTGACCTTTTTTTGCCTCATTTCTTATACAAATAAGACACCCAAACATGACATTAAGTCAGTCTCAGTCACCCCCAGAGTTAGAACAGTTAAAAAAAAAAAAAAAAAAAAAAAGTAAAAATCCGTCCAGGCATTGCCCTGCTTTGGCAGCAGCATTTTTAGCTTTAGCTTAGCATAGTTGCTGTAAACCAATGGTGTCAGTTAGCATGTCCTCCAAAAAAAGTGACCAAGACATCTACATTTTTTCTAAATATGTCTTGGGATTCGTGTGTTCAGAATGAGTACAAATCATAATGCAAAATTGAACGATGCTATTACCTGGGCACATATTTACTTGAAACTATATTCGGCCTCATCACAGGCAAAGCACCACTAGGTAGGCCTTGGTTTACAGCAACTGTGCTAAGCTAAATCTAAAAGTGCTGCTCCCAAAGCAGGACAATACCTGGATGGATTTTAACCGTTCTGGGGTTTTTTTTCCCACTGTTCTAACTCTGGGGGTGACTGAGACGGACTTAATTTCATGTTTTGGTGTCTTATTCCTTTAATGTTGACGAAACATGCAGATGGTTGGTCTGAGCACAACAAATATCAGATGAAGGGATTGAGTTCTACTGTTTTTATCCACTTTTAACTTGTGTGTATATATATATTTAAAAAAAAAAAATCATTAAAAATTTTAACTTTGACCTACTTTTCCCAAAATGTCTTGACCTCTGTTCTGGGTCACTGGCTATCTATAAACCCAATTTTGTATGAATTCAACCAATAGTTTTACTGCTAGAGTGTTAACAATCAAACCAAACCAAAAACAATCCCCCTTGCCTCTCCTTCAGGGGGTAGGGTAATAAAAACCCACACAAAACCAATGTGGGCTGTAATGGGGGCCTTTTGCATTTTGAGCAGCAGCTGTAGTACTCTGAATGCAGAGTGGTGTAATGTGCAACTTCACCACTAGATGTCACTAAATATCACACATTGCTAAAAAGAAAAAAACAAATATTTGTAACCAGATAATTGAATAAATTAGAGGTGGTTTTGGAGTAAAAATGTGCATTATTTTTCTGTCCATAGGTGAGAAATGTGCAGTTCTGTCGATGGGGACAGCGGTGGGCAACAGTGACGTGTGGTTCCGGTTCAACGAAGGCATGTCCAACGCCGTCAGACGAAATATCTACATCAGAGAACTACTGTAACACCCAAAACACATACAGACGCACGACAGAGCTTTATTTTCAGCTGCTCGTTTTCCCAGTTTTCTATGTAAAAGCATGTCAATGGATTCATTTGATAAATTCAAAACAGTCTTTATTTTGATTGACAGTGTAAAGAGCCAATAAAAACGTGTTGTTGAACATTTCTCAGCAGTCCATCAAAACAAATCTCTAGAAAGCTACTCAGTGCTGCAGAACACACACACACAGGGGTCTTCACATAAAGCAAGTGCATTCAGGGGTCTCCGATATACATAAATAAGAGCTAGAATGAAGGTGTGGTAGTGCAGGATTCTTTAGTCAAGATGCATCTGTGGTTGTGTGTGTAGGTGTGTGTGTGTGCGTGAGGTTGTGTGTGTGATCATTAGAGGATCACACACTTGCCCTTCTCCACCCAGGGGTTGGCTCTCATCAGCTCAGGGTTCAGGAAAGGATCTTCACAAACACACCCTTCGATCCACTTCACCAGCCTGAAAACACAGAAAAGAAAACAGAGTTTAAGTGAGACGTGTGTTCGTCTGGTCATGTGTGGACGTGGACGCGAACACTCACTCGGTAACAGTGATGGACGATTTCTCTCTGTTGATCGCCAGCTGATACTGAAGACTCTCCACTTCTCTCCTCATCTGTGGGACGTCTAACTCCTCCATGATGCTGAACAGGAAACAAAAGTTACCATTATAGATGACAATAAATGAGCAGTGCGGTGTATAAAAGCAGACGCAGTATTTAGAGTTAGCATTAATGTCAACATCATTATTTCTCTGCAGTTTAAAGGCTGTTTTTATTCCTGAATTGACGTTAAACAAATCAGGTATTTATAGTAGGTTTGTTCGCCGATATTATCAGATCGGCCGGCACGGAAAAATTCCGATCCAGACTCCAGATCCATTTTTTTTTTTTTTTTAAATCCGATCTAGGTATTCCAGCTTTCCAGATTTAGATAATCCATTCCATTTTTTTTACTGTGGTTTCCCTAAAATCCAGTCCGTATTTTCCAGCACACTAGTATTAGAGTCTCCCAATTTACCTCAGTGGCATCTTCTACATTATAACGGCCATGTAACTTTAAAGTTTTATTTAAAGGTATTTTTTTGTTTTTGTTTTTTTTTTACTTCAGTTTTAAAGTTATTCAAGAGCAGAGTACTGATGCTGAGTTAATAGACTATTTTCCACTATTTTATTTTATGTGTTTTGCTTTTTTAAATACAGTTTACAGTCTTATTTGCACACGAGAAAGACACGAAAACACCAAAATAATGTCAAAAATGTGCAAGATGAAGATGGTGAAATGTGACCCAAAGAACATGAAGCTGAACATGATGCTTATTTTGCTGGTTCCTTAGAAATCAGAAGTGTCAAACATGTGGTTCAGGGGCCAAATCCGGCCCACTAAAGGGTCCATTCCAGCCCGTGGGATGAATTTGTGAAACACTGCAGATATGAATCATTTTAGTTCAGGTTCCACATACAGACCAATTTAATCTCAAGTGTGTCGGATCAGTAAAATACAATCATAATAACCTGTAAATACTTACAACTCCACATTTTTTTTTCTTTGTAAATATAAATATTTTCATGTCATTTCACTGTATTTACACTAAAACTATTCTTTCACGAAAACACAAATATGAACATTTTGAAATGTCTGAAGTCTACCTGTTATTAAATGTTCTGTGTATTTGTAGATCCGCTGTGATCTGTAGGTTGTAATTTACATGTGTAAATGATAAAGTGAGACATAATATTGTTAAAATTGCAGCTTATTAAGAAATTTCAGTTTGTTCGTGTAATTTATATTGTTTTAAAGGATAGTTGGTAGATATAAACATTTTCTTTGTATAATTATATATATTACTTTGAAGTTGGCATTATTTATATATTATGTTATTGTTTCACTAGTCCCGCCCACTTCAAATCAAATGTGGCTTAATGTGGCCTCTGAACTAAAATGCGTTGGACACCCCTGTAATAAATGAAGAAAAATGAAGAAACAGTTTGTCAGAGAATGGCAAAACTAAAAATGATTATGGTTAAAAAAAAAAAAAAAAAGTTATACTTTGGAAAAACTTTAAATGTTACCAAGTGTATTTTTCTCATTTCTAGTCAAAATATCTCATCACATTTAAAATAAGACATAATCACCAAAAGAGTTAGTGTGATGGTGCATTCCCATCGTGTGCCTGGTGTCTGTCTGGACAGTTTGTCATTTATACTTTCCACTATCTTTCTTTGAAAGTTTTTAAAAATAAAAGCTTCATTACAAGTAATGTATAAGTATTAAGAACTATATGTATACTAAAAAAAACCTGATTCACACTGATTCAATCTCTCTTTCTCACACACATGCACGCTCACACACACAGTAAGGTTTTCAAAATAAAGGCCTCATTAAAAATGTTAAATCATGACTTTTAATAACTATATACAGTGGTACCTCTACTTACGAAAATAATCCATTCCAGAAGTAGTTTCATAAGTAGAAAATTTCGTTAGTAGAGACGTGTTTTCCATGTAAATGCCCTAATCTGTTCCAAGCCCCCCAAAATTTCGCTTTTATTT
>JAQQZY010000001.1:24862839-24876020 GCA_030068375.1 Ostorhinchus rueppellii
CATGCTCCAAATCTTACCACAAAAGTCACGCAACATCAGAAGACACCTTACAACACAGCCCTGTGGTGTTTATGACTTAAAGAAAATGAAAACGATGTTAAAACAGTGTGTTTGTTCAAGTAGCAACTTACGAGTTTGTTTACAGCACTGTCTTCTGGTAGCTCAAATAAGTCGATCGTCGAACGCACTTACTCACTCTTCAATGAAGCTGAAAACTAATGATGGTTTTATAAGCGCGGCTTCATGCTGGTGCAATAAGCTAAATGTTTTACATTCAATTTACATATGATCCGATTAGTCGACGAATCGAAAAAATAATTGGTGATTAGTCAACTACCAAAATAATCGTTTGTAGGAGCCCTATTTAACACATAGCCTACATGACAGATTACAGTAGATATCTTGTGTACATAGATTACTGGTAAATAGCTGGTAAATAACTGGAATTAACAAAGGCTATAGTGGAAGAAATGGGTTAAACCAGTACTTTTACAGCTTTCAATCCAACAGGGCAGAAGTGTAGCTCTGATCAGCCTCTTGTCGATATAACCTGTTTGATAGTATTAAAGATTACAGATGAGGAGGTACGAGGAAAAAGTGCTTTTTGAAAACCGCTTTCAGTCCAAAATGTTAGAAAAGTTGCTCTAATTGTATGTATTTATGTTGCAAAAAACTATTACTGTTAATATGACCTCCTGGACTGTACAATATATAAATAGATGGTTAATTTTTAGAGCTGATATTTATTAAATCTCTATGGGTGAAGAAATGTCATCAGCGTGTGTAATCCATCCATTAAAAACAAAAAGGAGTAGAAGTAACGGAACACTCAACCTTGTGACATTCGTTTGTGTGGATAAGAAATAAAAAAGGAGGATAATATGGATGCGGTTGCGGCTTGGACCTAAAGGACAACTTGGGATATCAGTTTTGCAAAGAGAGCTTGAACTAAGTATTTGTTAGCATATGCTAGCATTTAATATTAGCATTTACTGTTATGGTCTGTCATTTTCAGTGTTGCACTCATCAGTGCGTCACGTCATACTGCATTTCTATTGGTCAGTTCGTGGACATAGTTAATTGCAGTAACAGTCACACTGTGAGATGATCATCCCAAATTTCTAACAGTCTCAGAATTTTATCGCAGGGTGTCTTTGGTCACAAGACCATGACAACGGCCATTTTTGAACCTGTCTCTCAGTGCAACAGGACCACTGATTGAGGGCCAAGACCAAAGATATCACCATGATTCTCTCATGATTTCTATTTTTTGTCTGACAGTTGAAAATTGCACAGTGTGTGGGAGCCTTTAAACACATAAATCTGCCATGTCTGAGATTTGTAAAATAAAAATCCAGTAAACACAGAGGTCTTGTGATAATATTAGTCCCATGCAAATCAACAACTGTGTGATTTGGTGAGATTTGCCACATTTTTAGTTTTTTTTTACACATTTGTTCAGCCAATTTGCTGATCAATGACTGTGAAGGCTGCGTTGGTGATGATAAATCAAAGTTTTGTAAGTGTTTTGGGTGTCAATTCAGAAGCTCATGCTCACAGAAAAAGCTAAATTAGGCCCTTCAGAAGATGATGAGATGAATGAAGTGCATGACAGCTACACTAAGGACTATTTTCCTGCCTTTCTGTAACTGGTGAACCTGGTGAATGTCAGTGAATATGAGTAAAAACAGTCATTGCTTAGACTGTGTGAATGTGTTTTGGGGGCTTAATTTCCAAATCCCCAGAGTTTGACAGGTTGTACTATTTCCATTCAAATAGGGGTCAAGTCTTCAACAAAATTAGGGGAAAGATTAAAATTATTTTTGTTTAATTAACTCCCACCAATCCCACTCCCTCCCCCCACCACAACAACAGCCCCTAAGAGCCCCAGAAACCTAGAAAAAACCCTGGAATATGCAATATTACGTGAAAGTGTGTGTGATTTCTGTATGTTTGAGAATGAGACAAATTCAATCTTTGACTGAGCACCAGAACAATAAAGACACAGACCATGACTAGACGTGTAGACTCCCTGGTGAGGACACAGAAAAAGAGGCTTGTTTGTCTCTCTGCGTTTACTTTTTTTTTTCTTCTTTTTTTTTTTTTTTTTTGGTCAAACCCTCATAATCCACAGGCCGTAATCTGTAGCTGCTCTGTAATCTGTGGAAAAGCTTCTCCCTCTCCCTGCAGCTCTATCTGCACTTCATCCCTTCATCCTGCTCTCACACTCTAATTTTCCCTGTAATTTGCTAAAGAGCGCGTACTGATTGGTGGTTCAGCAGCTCTGTTTATACTCCGCCACTGACATCACTCTCCTGCATGTGTGGGTTTGTGTGCAGGAGTAGGTTTCCCTGTCGATCTTGGATTAAAAATAAGACCGATCCCCTCCCCCCAGTGGATAAATCAATGCAATATCTGTGTCACCATCAGACCATCACAGAGAAACATGACCCCCCCCCCCGACCGCAAAGTTATGACAGAACCGCAACATCTAACACACAATTAGGGCTGCAGCTAACCACTCTTTTCATAACAGATTAATCTGGAGATTGTCTCCATGATTAATTGCTTAATTGTTTTGTGTAGAAAACAGCTCTTATCTTGCACACAGAATATGGGAAGAATGGGGAGACCAAAACATTCAGTTTACTATCAGATATGACAAATTAACCCTCACAGACCAAATCGGATGCTGGTGACCAAAGGCAACAATTGATCTAAAACATTTAACACCTTCTGAACCATGAATCTCATCAATACATTTGAATAGTTCAGGTAAAGTGCAGTTTTTCAGCCTTTCAGTGGCATTAGATGTTTATTATTTGGACGTTCAGAAGCTCCACAGTGAACTTGGAATATACTCTTTCATTCTAAAATTTAAAATACATCAAATAATATCCTAATAAATATTGATAAAACACCTAAATGTTGAGAAAATGTAATTTTTAAGTCACCACAAAAATGGGTCTACATCCTTAAGGTTTAAACACCTTCAAAATGAATAATCTGAATAATCAGAATCTGTGTTTCTTTTAGTAGATGGTTTAATTGTTTTTTGTTTTTTTTTTCATACATTCGCTGTCATTGATTACACAAAATCTGGATTAACCTCTGACCCAAAACCATGATTAATCAAACCATCTGATCTAGCTGACACACTGTCCTCGTTTCCACAGTTGTTTAGTTAAATCTGCGCATGCCATCATTGAAACCACTATTTACTTCATTCATAACTCTACGCCAGTTTGTGACTTACATTATACATTGTATTTGCTTCTCTGACAGGAACATATTACCATAATATTTTTCTGACAGTGTCCTTGGACTGAGGTTCATATTTTTTATGGTTAATTTAGGCATTACACTCCAACTGAGCCCTGGTTGCCATAGTAACCCTTCTCCTCAGAGGGTCAGCCATTTGGTTGCGATGACACAGTGCAAAATCTGCAAAACTCCCTTAAATTGGAGTTATTTTGGAATTTATCTAACATAAAATCACATCTGTCACATTCAATTTGCAGCTTTTCAATCTTAATAATAAATACAACCACGTTAGTCGCTACTGGCAGGAAACCGTCAAATTAATGGAACAGATCTCAAAACCTCAGGAGAGGTGAAGTGGAGGGTTTCTCAGGGGTGTTAATTACCCGAAATGTTCTGAAGTCCAGTCTCCATCACCTCTAACTTCGCCTGTCACAGTGTATTTATAGTTCGAAAGCAGCATAAAACAAAAACCATTTATAACTTGTCGTTTCTGCTTTTGTTTATAGTTGAACAAAACTGACAACACACTAAGAAATGACAACTAAGGGGTACTTTACACAGACATGCTCCAGGCTGAAAAACGCAAAATATTTTATCGGATGTCCATATCGTTTAGATGGCAATGGGGTTTTCGGGAGTTGAAAACACAAAAAAGTGAAACCACCTTCAGAGTTGAAACCTTAAAAGCGCTCCACTCTCGCATCACCGTGTAAAGGATGAAAACGCAAAACTGAATTTCGCGCATCTGTGAAAGCAAAAAAAAAAAACCTTGTATTGACAATAACAAATGGTATGGTATGCTGCATGGGACTGACAGTAAGCTTCATGAACACAAAGAAAGGCCTACCCGGAGTAGATCTGTCCTCTTCTGGACTGCTGGGGTCTGTTTCTCAACACCGCCAACAGATTCTGCTGCACCGCTCTCGCTAGTAATGACACTGGAGTCAGGCATGGACTCTTGGCTATTGACATTCACATCAGATGTTTGTCAGATTTCTTCACGATGTTCAGTGGTTGTTCTGTTTACTGTATTTCGTGCGCTAGGTGTGAACAGGTAGAAGAGAAGTAAAAAGATTTTAGGCAGGAACTCTTGGGAGTTTTGCCACCTAGCCATCTGCCGTGTATACTGCAGCAATTTCACACACTTGCATTTCACCCAGAAATGCTCATCTAAATGCGGAATTAAAAGTGAGAATGAAACACCACTTTTGTGTTTTTGGTTGAGTTGGTTTTCATGTAAATGTAGCCTAAGAAGCTAAAACGATTTGAAAGCCATGAACCATCATCGTCTATAACTTTACCAAGCATCGTCAAAATGTTCATTAAATAATTTTTAAAAATCAGTTGTACAATTGTAAGGTTTCTTTAGCATCTTCAAAGTCAAATTGTTTGTTTCTCTTCACTGGCTTCCAGTGGCAGCCAGAATCAAATTCAAAGCACCTCTCTTGGCTTACAAAGCAATCACAAAAACTGCTCCAGCCTACCTGGGATCCCTGATCTAGGTCTAATCTCCTTCTCGCCCACTACGCTCTGCATCCGAAAGACGCCTGGTGCTTCCAGCCCAGCACGGCTCTAAATCTCTAGCCTGACTCTTCTATTGTTCCCAAATGGTGGAACCATCTACGAAACTCTGTGTGTTCTGTTGAGACCCTTTCTACTTTTAAGGGACAATTGAGGACTCAATTGTTCAGCGAACACCTAGGCACTTAAACCTGACTTAAACCTGACTCTTCTCCTCTTTGTCCTTTGGGGTAGAATAAGTCAGATGGTCCAAGACCCAGCACTAAATGATTTTTAGCACTGACAAAGTTGTGTGTTGTAAGTTGAATGTCCAAAAAAAAAATAAAATAAAATAGGGGGTTGGGTGGGAGGGGGGCTTGGTACTTCTTCTGCCACTAGATGGTAATACCTGTGACCAATCACACCTGAAGCACTATTTGTGCTTACTAAGGGTTTTCCTTTAAAGTCTAACTTCTTGCTTGTGTTATACGTAACTTTGGACAAAAGCATTTGCTAAATGAAATTGTAGAATTGTTTGTTATTTGTTTCTCAGTGTCATGTTATACCGGGGTGATTGTAAAAGAAAGTCTCAAGACTAAAAATTTTGGTCAGGTCATGAGCAGAGGTGGACAATCCCAGCTCCATAGAGTAAAAGTCCTGCCATGTATTTGTTCCAACCATTCACTGAACCGGCCCATATTGATGAACGCACTCCTCCTCCAGGTAGATGACGGGATAATCAGACGAATCATCTGTGTTCAGTGAACTTTGACTCTATGGAGCTGGGATTGTCCACATCTGGTCATAAGGGATGGGTTGTTGGTTGCCTACATCCAGCATATCGCAGGTCTGCATAGGAGCAAACTAAGAAATCATACAGGCCCCTGAACAATAAGTCTTGTGGCCCTTCAACCACCCAACTCACACTGAATACATGTCATGTAAAGTGGGGTTGGGAGGCCCTTCCCCAGAAAATTTCAAAGATTATAGCACCTGAAGTACCTTTTCAAGCAATTTCAGATGGAAACTACTTGTTTGAGTATTGCACAAATACAAAGCAATTCTGCTCATTAATCCACCATAGGATCTGCATTAGAAAGTATGAGATAAGCTTTCGAAAGTGACGTAATAAGGCTTGGTTTGGGCTTTCACTTCCCCATAAACAAGACGTCGGGGCCAAAATAACATCCCGGCCAAAAAAAAGAGCTGCACATGCTATATTTCACTGAAACATCTTTGGTTTTGATTACAGGAGACATTCACTGGATTTAACTCAGGAAATAGTTCAGATCCTTCCATGGGTAAATACTGCAGTGGTTAATAATGTTTCAGCTGGAACAGGTCATTTAACTCTAACTGCAGGCAGTGTCCTCTCATGTCTTTAATGTCAGAAAGACTTGATAGTGTCACGATTGATCAGGATCATCAGGTTTGTGACAGAATGGTTCAGGAAGAATGAGATACTATTTCCAAAGATGGGTTAGCCTCCATAAAGTCCGGATTCTAATTTGGGATGTGAGGAAGACTTGATGCAGCAGTCTGATTGTCCATCATCAATAATAAAAAATGAATGCAACTATGAATGGAAAAAAAATACCGTGAACCTTATTTTGACACTACATAAGCATTATGTGGCGAAGCAGATGCCAGTGAATGTGTCCTGTAATCAAAACCAAAGATGTTGCAGTATGATCTTATTTTTTCACTGTTGCTTGATTCACATTGAACTCTAAATCTAGAATCACTTTGAGGGTGAGAGACAGAGAGAGAGAGAGAGAGACACACACAGAGATAGAGAGAGAGATACGTCATGGAACTTATCTTCCCCCAGCTTCTCTCTCCCTCTCTCTCTCTCCCTCTCTCTCTCTCTCCCTCTCTCTCTCTCTCTCCCTCTCTCTCTCTCTCTCTCTCTCTCTCTCTCTCTCTCTCTCTCTCTCTCTCTCTCTCTCTCTCTCTCTCTCTCTCCCTCTCTCTCTCTCTCTCTCTCTCTCTCTCTCTCTCTCTGAGGTACCTGCTTGCTTTCCATCACTACTGATTGGCTAGTAGCTATAATTGAACTTCTTGGGAGTGAAAGCCATTGGTTGACAGCGAGAGGTTTATCAAAGCCCAGGTCGAAGCCTTTGATATTGTACCTCCTCCGATCTTTTTGCACGCACGATATATGTCCTGCATTTCCCTCCCTTGCTGATCGGCACACGCTGGAAATCTGGCACGGTGCTGGAATCCTATCACCCCTGTGTTATGTTGTGTCATAGTTATCCATGTGTATATTGGGGTTTTTCCTGCATAGAGAATTCAGAAAATAGTTTTCTAAAAAACACTAGACTCTGTGAATTTCTGTCTTTTTTAATTACGGTTGCAATATTACACAGAAGTGGTGTTTTTGGTTTCTTGTTTTTTTTTTTTTTACCAGATAGAAATATTAATTATAAGGATTTTACACTTTTTTGCAGGCTGCCAAGGGTTTGATACACAGTCCCTTTTTTCAATCAGTAATTTCCTATTATTTATCAGACTTCCAAAAGTTGTGGCTGTCTGTCTAAACTGCAGAGATAACATTAGTATCAGGATCAGTAAATCTGCAAACAGACGCTGTAACATATGCATTTTGTAGACCAACAGTATTAACTTGACTGGCCTCAGCTGGACACAAGCCTTTTTAATATTTCCACTGTATGAGAGCAAGGGCCACTAGATACTATTTCTAGAACCACCTTCATTAAGGTTCTGAGCTAAAGGGATTCTACATGTGATGCAAAGTCATGCAGATCCCAGTTTGGTCGATCCAGAATAGTTGCTTCATCAGTGTGTATTTATGTGTCATCATGCAAAATGGGAAATGAAAACAAGCTACCAGGAAATCTCTGAAATCACAGGGATACATTTTTTATATATCAGGCACTGGTGTTAAGGCTACAGATCTATAATTTCTCCTGAAAAAGCATGAATGTAACCTTTGATTCTGAAACTATGCCACACAGTTTGTTTGATCCTCAGACTTCACTGCGTTTGTGCTGAAGGCAATATCACAATAGTTTACTCTGCATCCTGATGATGACCAGTTATGATGAGGGAGTCATGTACCTGCAGTAGAAATGTAACATTTTCTGGGTTCAACTGAGCCAAGCCCTGCTGAGTCAAGACGACTCGAGTTGATAGTGCAGTGGAAAAGCTCCAGCACATTCCCACTTTACTCACTTGAAGAGGTAGAAGAAGAATAACAGTAAAATCAGGTACCACATTATGATAATTGACATTTTATTGTAATTAAAACTAGCACATTGACCCATGGAGAAGCACAGGTTCTGGATGTGGTAGTTTTTACAGTATGTCAGGAGAGCTGGCTTTTGGGAAAAGCAAAAATTCCACTGGCATTTTCAGTTGAATAACCTCTCAGCTGGCATGTCTGTTTCTGCTCAAGAAATTTGACACCATGGCAACTAGAGGTGTGTCAAAAATCAATTTATATAAAAATTGTGATTCTCATTTACTACAAATAAGAATGGATTTAAATGTCCCAAAATCAATTTTAAAAAATAAAACAAATCCAGCCTGTCTGCCTGTTTTGTATGCAGGATGTCCTAACATCATCATGCATCCAGGTCTGGAACATACGCACATGCAGTAAGCACCAAAACAAAGAGGAAACTAATGGAGGTGGTAAGAGAATTTCAACCAGCCCTATCCTCATTGAAGGCAAAGATTTGGACCCATTTTGGTTTTTACTGATTGCCTCAGAAGACTAAGCTTGACATGAGCTTCACACTGTATCAGGTTTGCAAAATGCAGATTAAGCACTTCGGGAACACCACAAATGCATGGGCTTTCATGAGTAGCAACATGATATCATGAATTGCGTACAAATAACAGGCCAATTAAAAGTGGCCTGTTATCTGTACGCATTATTAACTTTCACCGTGTAAAGTTACGCTACACAAAATAACAAGTCATTAGCATGATTAGCGGCTAGTGTGCTTAGCATGATTAGCACCACTAGGCATCACCCAGAGCTTCAGGACACAGTGCCGAGTCAGCCAACAGCAGCAAACCAATGCACACTGCTGTGCCTCACCAAACTCCCTGCTAAGCATGAATGTTTACAACTTAATAAATGTGGAAAAAGACATTTAAATGTTTGCATTTGTTATTCTTGCATTTGTCATTGTAAAGCAGACTGGAGTAGATCATGAGGCTCATTTGTACACTATAGATTGAAGCAGGAATCATTATGAATCAAATCGTTTTGAATGGAAAATCAATTTTGAATTGAATCGAAAACTGGACTCGAATCGATTTTTGACGAAGTAAAAGTTTACCACCTCTAATAGTAACATGGCCCTATTGTTAATCTGTTGCTTGGTCACCCATTTCAATTCTAAGATTCTGGATATAGTAACGTGATTGTAAGGCTATTGTATTCCAAAATTACTAATATCTCCCAAAACATTGGTCCTTCCCACTTGCCTTTTTCGCTTGTCTCTTCCTTGACCAAAAATACATGTGTATGCCAAACTGCAGCAGTCGGATCTCTCCGGATTTTGTGTAATGCCCAAGACACACACACAGAGTCCACTTCTCTTTTATAATATAGATACACTACTTGTGAAATGCTTTAGCCAGTTTTAATGTAGGATGGTACCACCTCTGCCTCATTTGACACAGCAAATCCCTGTATATTGTTCTAATAATACATCTGTGGTTTATATCCACTATGGTTCTATAAATAGCTTATCTTGCAGATTAACTATGCTGTGTTACCAACGACGCTGACATAATGACCAGCATATAAATGTTTTATTTTGCAAACATATTGAAGTAACAAAGAAATATAAAACATATGTGGTGGCCTTTATGTTTGTATATTTCTCCCTCTATTCAATGTCATGGACACAATAATACGACTGTACATTCATTCCACACTCAAACACAGCAAATAACAGTAAAATGCTTTGGATATCACAATAATATGGAGAAGAAGAAGAAATCTGTTTGGAAATACTGTGTAAACATGGTGGATTCTAAATTATCCAATTACTCATATTATAACCTTATAAATATAACAAATTGAACCTTTAAATTGTATCCTTCCTAACAATGCAAACATGATTCAGTTCTATTAATCATGCAGCTCTAGTTTATGTGACATTGAGTAAACTTTACACAGTTTCCTGCTACAAATACATGCTTATTTTTTGTAGCATTTTACAGGATTGTGAATGCTCTGCACGTCTTGGATTCACTTTCTTAAATCTACTTCAGCTGACAGTATTTTTAGCCTCAGAGAAGCCTTATAATCTTTAAATGTTTCCACCACCCTCACTCGTTCACCTATTAAAACATTAACATCAGACCTTTTTTTCTTCTTTCAGGACACTGAGGCCAAAACATCAGTTAGTGTCGTTGCCCTTCCTTGATCTTTGATAAAAATCCGGTGCGATGTATAAATTACTTAGTGCCCATTTCAGTTCCTTGCTGCAACGTGGAAGAGATACAATTATGATAGGGATGTTCTTAAATCTCTAAGATAAGATGCTTTAATGCAACTGAGTCACAGATAAGAGAGACATTACCGAATGGTTCAGAAGCAGTGAAGCCTTTTAAAGTTTTAAAGGACCAAACTAAAGATTCATCATTTCAGTGTCAGAGATGAGCTGTTTTGAACTTTAAAGCATTGATTTCCAGCCAAAACACTGCGACAGAACTATCTATAATTGAAAACTATAAGTGATAGCAGACAGAGGCTTCACTTCTTATTGGCAGTAAATCTCATAGGGGAAAGAAACAATAAACTTTAAATCCTTCAAGCAAATGCAACAAATGCTGTATTTAACTCCTGTTTGCTACAATGGCCAGCTGTTTTAGATAAATACTTTTCCCGTTTTAGAAATAAAGCTTTATTTTCGTGACCTGTTTTTACAGATTTACACCTCAATAGGAAAAAATAAGCCCAGTGCTCGGAGCCACAGACACAGTAGGGGAGCCATAAAGAATGAGACACAGATTAACACGCTGTAGGTGTGTTGTGTTTTTGTGGCATTTGCTGACAATATGAAATACACAGAGTAACAAATTTTAAGGTTATTTAAGTCACTTGCATCTTTGCATTTAGAAAAGGAGTATTATTTTGGAGGCGAGTTCAGCGCTGCATGACTTGGCACTTGAGGGAAAATTAGTTTTCAGAGTTACCAGTGTTCATATGGAATTAGATTTGTGTCAGTGTACTCAAACAAAACCTCTTAATTAGGAAAAAATCTGAGTTTGACAGCGAATAATGCTGGCAAAACAAATAATAATGTAATTGTGTAAAACATTGGCCTTTATATGCAGTCATAACCCTTTTTTGATAACATGTCTATTTATTTACAGTTCCTTCTTGTTTTCAGCTCTCCTGTTTGTGTTTCCTGACTTTTTATTTGTAGTTGTGACACAAACCTCTTACATGGATGTTTTTCTTTGGGATTTGCATCTCACATTGGATAGTGAATTTTTGAGAACAGGGCAATACTGTACAGTGCAGTTTAATCAGTGAAAATGAATAGAGGGAATGGTAACAAAATAATGTATAGGCTAAGTTTATAGGATTTTATATAACACACTTTTTTTAACTTGTATACTTTATTTAGTTTAGGTTACTTTTTTGTTTTAGTGAGTTTAATAGCATCTAAAATTTTTCTTTTTATTTAATATTTAGGAATAAGACTGGGACAACTCCTTAAAACATGAATATATTGTACTGTATGACATATACAATAGTCCAAATATGTTTTGGGAATGGCCTGATCCTTAGGTTCTGGGATTATAAGAATATTAAGCTAAAATATCAATTTGGCTAACACCAAGTTTTTATTTTATTATTTATTTTTATATTTTATTTTTATTAATTTACTTTGTGTTCATGTTCATTTGTTACTAAAATATGATAATGAAATGTTTTCCATACTGGTTAATACAAAATATAGTGTAACTTTGCTTTAAACTATTAATAGTTAAGTATCACCATACTGTCAATGCAACAGCAGATGTACTACTATTTGTTTAGGAAAATATACATACTTTAATGTTTTAAAACAAAACAACATCTGTGTCCATATGACTACAGATTCCTGAACTTACTAGGTGTGCCTGAATACAACATCGCATCTGTTTATTTTGCTGTTCAAAATGATGATAATTTCAGAGTTTATGAGGTAAGTGAATGCATCATAAGGCAGTGGGGCTGAGTAGGACATCTGTAAATGAGACAAAAACACAGTGCAGACTTTGGTGCCAACATCTACCCTCCACTGTGACAGTCTTCCAGAATGTACTCACCAAAACTGAAAATCTATTTTCATAGAGATCTATCCATGTCCAGTGTTTGACCGCAATCATATTTCAAGGTTGTTTTATCCCACAACTCGTATGTAAATTTCTACTCAGTTTACATTAATATATTTGACTTAAGTCAACGTCATTTAGTGTCCACGTTCACTTTATCACACAATTCATTATAGGGACCGGAACTGACAAGAATTTAACGATTCTGATTCCATTATCGATTTTGCCTCATGATTCAATTCTCTTATCGATTCCTATTGGGTGAGAGAATAAAAGAGTACAAAGGGGGTGTTTGCATTAGCCGTCTTTTATACTTCCATGTCTGCACAGAAAATATAACATATACAGTATGCACAAGTCATAATAACAGATGACACCAGGCCCGCTTCCATATAGACATATATGATGTAGCAATCAGGAATGTTAAGGGGGCACCTGTTGGTGACAGAAGGGGCAGTGGGGGGTGGTCACAACATATGGCTGTACAAAGCAAAAATTAAACTTAAGATGTTTTACTAATTCGCCTATGTCTCCTGCTGTTGTGCACCTCATTTTCCCTTTCCCTACCTTCAGAATCTTTTATTCGAGGGGGCAGGACATTTGTTGACCCCCTAGAACTGGGCCCAAATGACACCCTGGTGTTTGCTCTGCCACTGGATTCACAATCACTAAGTATCGTATCAAACATGTGACATTCCTGCAGATGAACTGCATGCTGTGTGGACAAATGTTTGAGGGTATTGGAGGGATTTCCTCCTTTGAAGAAATAGAAGCTTTGCAGATATTACAAGTGCCCCCTGGTGTCATCTTTTTATGTGAAATATAACCGTACT
Organism: Ostorhinchus rueppellii; assembly: GCA_030068375.1. Classification (NCBI taxonomy): domain Eukaryota; kingdom Metazoa; phylum Chordata; class Actinopteri; order Kurtiformes; family Apogonidae; genus Ostorhinchus; species Ostorhinchus rueppellii. The sequence continues at coordinate 24,875,754 of JAQQZY010000001.1, forward strand.
TTGGAGCGTTTCTGCCTTGACACCATGTTGGCTATGTACTCGTACTCGCACTCGTCGTGTTCCGCTTATCTGGATCCGGGTCATGGGGGCAGCAGCTTCAGCAGCAAGGCCCAGACAGCCCTCTCCCCAGCGACATCCACCAGCTTTTCCGGGGGAATCCCGAAGCGTTCCCAGACCAGCCGAGAGATGTAATCCCTCCAGCGTGTCCTGGGTCGGCCCCGAGGTCTCCTCCCAGACAGACATGCCCAGAACACCTCCCCAGGGAGG
>JAQQZY010000001.1:24931343-24944423 GCA_030068375.1 Ostorhinchus rueppellii
GTGTGTGTGTGTTTATGTATGTATATATATACAGAGAGAGAGAGAGAGAGAGAAAGAGAGATCTATGTCATTTATTTATTTTATGGAGGCTACAGATTTGTGTACTAGTGAAATGTCAACATGTAGTCACTTCTGTTCAGTTCAGTTCTGGGAGTTGGGATGCATGGTGTTAAACAATTTGATCATAAAACTGGAATTTCAATCTGTACAGAAATAAGTTAGACCTAGTCAAAAAAATGTAAGTAACAATTTGCATAGAATAACTAAATATTTGTACACAATTAAAATTAAGTAAATTCATCGTAATTAAACTTGCAGAGTACAAAGCTAATCATGTTGTTTGTACTAAAGTAAGATAGTCTGCCTAACTAGTGGATTCTTGTGGCATTTATACAAATATGGCCAAGTTGAAATAACTAAAAAAAAAAAAGAAAAAAAATCCATGCAAATTGTTGTAGCCATGTTTATTTTCTTACATTGAGCCACCATATAATTTCTTAGGGTGCAAGTGCTTTTTAAGAATCCACATGGAACATTGATGTTTTTTGTGGATGCAGCACACTCAAGTTTTCCACAAAGTACAGTGAGAAAGTGAATCTAGAATCTAAATAATCTTATGAATAAATGGTAAATGGATGGATAAATGGATGACATTTCAACTTCCTGTAACTTCTGTTGTTGTCTTGGCCCTCTTCTATAGCTCCATAGTCAACATGGAACCACCGTCATCTTCTACAACACTGATTCACCAGTAAAACCCATGGAGTTGGATCAGTAACAGTGGATGGACACACTTGTTTTTACATTCAGTTAGTAATATCTTTGCTGAAAAAGCAACTTTTCATAATTTTTCTCAGTTTTGATACAATTCACTTTGAATTTACTCTGAGTTTTCATGAACATAGACATGATCTGTGAATTAAATATAGATTATAGACACATGATTTGCACAAAAAATGTTACAGCGAATAAGATTTTTAAAAAAGGAATAAATCATAAATCAAAGTGATAAATCAGTAGAAATAGAGCAAAATCCATTTGGGAGCAGGTACAAAAGTAGTACTGGGTCTTTATGGGTTAATCTCAACGAGTCATCTTTCTGGTTAAATAAAGGTTATTAATAATAATAATAATAATAATAATAATAATAATAATAATACAAAATGAACAAAAGTGAGCAAAAAGTATGTATATGTATGTTCTTATAACATGTTTTGTATACTTGTTTTTGGTTTTTAGCTTGGGTGTATTGTTGAACTATTTTTTATTAATCATTTTTCGATTTTCTGTAACTTCTGCTGCTGCTGTTTTGGCCAGGACACTCTTGCAAAAGAGATTTTAATCTCAACTAGTCATATTTTCCTCTATTTTCAAATATAGGTTAATATAAATAAATATTTAAAGTCAGTTATTAGTATTTTACAGGTCATGTTGTGCTGTATGTGGCCACACCCCTGCTTTATTGGTAATTGTTAGAATATTATAGGTACGCTTCTGATATTCACAAAGAAAGTAGTGATAGGTGTTAAAGGGGGCGTCTCACCCCGGGTTTCCCTGTGACAGTGGAGGGCTGGTTCATGTCAGACATGTAGATGGCGCACACATGTCGGATATGGAAAACAGTGTTTGGACAAGGATGAACGACTCGCCCAGAGACATAGTGAGAGAGGGAGACCAACACAGAGTTGTAATCAACACATTGGTGAGAACAGGGAAGCAGGCGCGCGGCACGGGGACCCGCCGGAAGAAGCAGCAGCAGCAGCAGTAGCAGCTTCGGCGCGAGCTGGACGCATACCGACCAAACACCGGCAGCACGAGCGACACCGCGGCGGACACCGAGGCGGAGAGGAGGAGGAGGAGGAGGAGAAGAAGGAGGAGGAGGCACCTGCACCGCCACTCGTTCTCCCCCGCTGCCTCCGCGCGCTCTCCCTCTTCTCTCGCCTCCTCACCCCTCTTTTCCTCGCGGACCGCCGCTTCCTCGTTAAGATGGCTGACCCCAACAGCGACGGAGAGGTACCGGAGAGTGCGCGCGGCTTCGCCCGTCAGGGAGCCCTCCGCCAGAAGAATGTGCACGAGGTGAAGAACCACAAGTTCATCGCGCGCTTCTTCAAGCAGCCCACCTTCTGCAGCCACTGCACGGACTTCATCTGGTGAGTGTGCGCGAGGCCAAAGGACACAGGTGATTCACTTGCTGCTGTGGTTCTGATCGGCCTCCTCTCACACTGACAGAGACTCTGCAGTGTTTCATTCACTGTCATCCCCCCCCCCCAAAAAAAACAACAACAACAAAAAACCCCAAAAAGACCGTGATGCGCCATTCGAGCCCCTTTTTTCACAATGCGACAGCACCGCGCGCGGGGCCCTGGTGGTGCGTCGTCGGCCGCCGCTGCAGAACCTCTGTTCGGCTGCGTTTACCGCATCGCGCCGACACTCATCCGTGGAAGTGGAGGAATGCAGCTGGAGACACGGACACACTGGGCCCCACTGTTGCTGCTGCAGCTGTAGCTGTGTGTGTGTGTGTGTGTGTGTGTGTGTGTGTTTTGATGTGTCCATGATGTGTGATAGGCTATCTGTACGTGTGTGCGTGCGTCACTGTCTGTATTTCTTGTCAATTCCCCAAATTTCACATCCGTCCTCTGCTCTGTCCACAGGGGCTTTGGGAAACAGGGATTCCAGTGCCAAGGTAAGAGCAGTGGCTCATTCACAAATCCCTGTGCTGCATATGGCTGTGGGTGTGTGGACGGATGTTCACTGTCTGAAGGAGTGTTGTGTGTGTTTGTTGTATCCAGGACTGCAGGTCTGCTCACTGTTACAATGACCTGTTGGCTCTTTCGTTGACGGCGTGTTGGTGTTGGCAGGCAGGTGTCAAACTCAAAGCAGGTGCTTGCCAACCACTGGTAAATGGAGTGAGAACACACTGAAGAGGCTCTGGAGGAGAGACGGTGTGAGATGTAAGAGTAGAAGAGTCGGTGGAGTGGTGAAAGATGAGATGTCTGGTTTTGGCTGAGGGAGATAGATAGAGTGAGAGAGAGATGGACCAGGAAGTTACAGTTCTGAAGCGTTTTTCTCCTAACACAGAGGCTGACATCTGATTAGAATTGTAAAATGGTGGGTTTGCATGCGTGGGTGGGTGTTGATGTGTGTCTGTGGGTGGGTGGATGAGTGGTGAGTGGTGGGTTGTCTAGACACGGACCTTTGCACAAAATGGTTCCATAATCAGACCCTTGCAGCCACATAGTGACATCCCTCAATCACATGTGTGGTACAGTAGAGCGGCAAATGTTGTCATTCAGCTTGTGGTATCACTTCCTCCTCCTCACCGATCCATCTGAAATTATTGGGTTCCGTTCATGTGACTGGACCTTGCGAAGTCTTGGAGGAAAATTTCATCAAATTTCCCCTTTTTGCACTTGCTCAAGACGTCACTGATTCAGAGGAGTTGAAAAGGAGTGTGTAAAAAGCTGAAGCCCTTCTGTCTCCTGGGGCTGCAGGCTTGTTCAGAGTTATGGTGGTGATACAGGAAACGCATTGGGGGTAGAGAGAATGAACACTTGAGTGTGTATGCACAGCCTCCTGGACTGCAGTAAAGTGATAAACACAGACATAGACTTAACACAGGTAGAGCTGTCGTCACCGTGAGTTTCATGGTGAGTTTCCCAACATAAACTGAAAAGTGATGAAGTTCAGAATCAAGAATGTGTTTATTGCGGAGTAGGTTGTTACCTATTAGGAATTGCCTTGGCCTGTTGGCGCAAACACTAGTAGTAGATCTAGTGCGAAGGGAATACAATATATAGTAACAAATACCATAAACAGTATGTATTTCAGAGAAGCACCTTGTGAAGCAACCTTTGGGTCAAAACCTCTTGTGACGTAAATCAGGAATCAATATTTCCACTAAAGGCAGATTAAACAGATGCTCATGTTACAACCACAGGAGGTATTGATTTGGAAACTTCAAAAGATATCACACCATAAGTAAGGCTTGACATCAGCCAAATGTGCTTTCCTTTGAAAACCCTACATCTATGTACATTAAAAACACTGAGTTTCTTTAAGTTGGAGGATTCGCAAATGATAAAAGGCATACATTTAGTCATAACCTAATAGGGAAATGTACAAAGTATCAGTAAAACATGGAAAATAACACCTCATAATTGATGCCACTGAGATTTTTTTTTTTAATGTTAAAATTGATGTTCAATGACAGATTTAAAAAAAAAAAAAAAAATTCTTTAGGCATTTATTACTTAGACGTTATACACTTAACCAGTTTCTAATAGAGTTAAAGACAGTTAATTCTAGACATGCTTGAACTGCATTCATTGTCTCTCAGGTCTTCTTTGGTCAAAACTGTTATTATATCGGGCTTTAAAAATTCCGTATTGGTCAACCTCTGCAAACGTTTCTCGTCAGGACACACAGGATGAAATACTGCAATGATTATTTAATTTTGTCTTTTTGTAACCTGGTGTAGATTTGCATGTTTCTAGGCTGTCTGCAGATAATATGTTCAACTTTTTTAAGGTTAACTCACTTATTTTCCCTCGAGGAAAATTTGGCCTTTGGATTTTACCCATAATACACACACAGCACATAGCATTAGCATACAGCCCATAGGAGCACTGAGCTGCCAATGAAAGTACTTGAGGAGAAACTCTTCATTAGAACTATGCAATTAACATATGTGGAATATATATACATATACAGGGTTCCTGCAGGGTCTTAAAAGTCTTGAATTTGGAAATCCACTTTTAGGAAAAACTTAAAAGGTATTAAGTTTGCAATGGTAGGTTTTAAGTTATGTTGCCATTAACTTTTTTTGCTCTATTATGTTTAAATGTGTCAGTTAAATGTCCAAGCTGCAAAGTAAGTAACATCAGTCTACTCAGTTCCAACCCAACAATTGATACTGACATTAGCATCCAATTATTGTTAACTTTGTAGTCCTCGTTGAGAAATGACTCGGAATGGGGGGAATCAAGGTGTTGGAGTAAATAAATACATATTCCTAAATTCTGAGAGTCACAAATTTTTTCCAGTATGGCAATGAAATAGGCATTAAATTCTGTTCTAAGTAGTCTTAAAAAGTCTTAAATTTAACTTGTAGAAACTTGAAGGAACCCTCTATATGTATGTAATGTCACGGCTGGGGAAACTGGAGGAGAGAATATGCAAAGACTTGAGGACTTGAGGGAGAAATGTTTTTCACTACACCACCATGTCACCTTAATTTCAGATATGAATTAAATCTAGTCTCAGACTTCGAAAAAACAAAAATCAGTGAACAATCAAAAATGGTTTTAGTCTTGGACCCTTCAAGACCAAGAATAATAAATAAAGGAATTGTCTCTACGTTTAACTTTTACTAAGTCATTTTTATCACCATTTATTATATTAACCCTTGCATATTTCAGTAAAAATCAGGTATTTTCCTACATGTAATTCTCTGATCATGTATATGTTCAAAAAAGCTCATAGTAAACGCAAAGGTTATTATATCAAAGCAGAGACAACTGAAAAAAGGGACTTTTTCTGCAACATATATCATTAACTGAACATAAAAACAAGTGTCTCCATCCACTGTCATTGATCCAACTCAGTGGGTTTTACTGGTGAATCAGTGTTGTAGAAGATTACCTTGTTTCCATGGTAACTATGGAGCCTCTGAACGTCCAAATAGGTAACATCTGATGGCCATGAAAAGATGACAACCTGTATTTTACACCAATTATTTGCATGTATTGATAGGATTAGTGCTTCAACAGTTATGAAACATTTTAGATCAGTAGATGCTTTTGGTCAGTGGTGGATGTTTTGTCTGGAAAACTGAGCTTCAAGATCTTTCACATCATTACAGTACAGTTTAAGACCAGACTGGTCAAGTAATTTGTTCTGTGACTCGTCATGTGATTTATTTATTTATTTATTTATTTTTGCACCTAAAGTTCCTAATTTGCATTTTCTTGGTAAAGTGTTCTTTTCAACTGAGTTGGACATTACCCTGTTCTCTGTGTAGGTCCCATAGAATTTCCATTTCTACATACTAAATGAAAGTAACAATCATAGGAATTTTGATTTTGCTTTTGGATTTTTTTTTTTTTTAAATGCAGAATGACATTTGGCAGAACAGTTGTAGTTGTGCTGTTCTTAAAGGAAGTCTTTTAACCCAAGACAAAGGTTTTTCGTAACTCTAGCAAACCTACATATTTCAATACTGAGGTGTGTAAACCTTAGTGTAATCAGGGAACAAGTTTTATGTCTGTTTCTTCATGATATGTTGACAGGCTGCTGCAGGTTGTGGTAAATGCTTTCATTGACGGTTGTATAAAACTGCTTTGAATGTGTAAAAATGCAAGAAGAGACAAAGATCTGTACCTCAAATTTATATATACAGTATTATTTAAGATCTGATATTGGAGCTGACTTGGTGCTGTTGGTGTTTTTAGTGCCTTAACGTTACCAAACCATGACTGAAAACTGACAATAGTTGAGTTTCCCCAGGGATGAACCTCACTCTCCTGAATGACAGTTTATTCATCCATGAAGAGCTGCTCCACCTGTGGGCTTTTCCACTCTTTTTATTGTCTCAATTCCCAAAGTTTTATCTTTTCAAGGAAACCTTTTTACCTGAAGTCCCTGAAGTCTTATTTTCCCCAAATACTCTCAGGCTGTGCTTAGATAAAATCTGTGTTTATAATAGTGCTCATTGATTTCATGTTGGATTCATCTGTTGTTCTGTCAAAGCGCAATAAATACAAACGCTTACCCAAACCAAATTTAAAAACAATGCTAAAATTAACATGGTTTTATAACAGGAATGCTAACTTCTTAATCCAGGGATTTCAAGGTCATTTTAGTCAAGAATATGAAAAACATGAATAACCACAAAGAATCTGAAATTTAACTTAATGGGTTTTTCCTTATTCCAGACATTTTGAGGTTTTAAGAAATGAAGACATAAAGAAACTGGTAAGGTGAATCTGAAATTTATCAAGCAAAATATGTGCCATTTTAACAATATTAAGCCTCGGTTTCTCATTTCCGCATGTGCATTACAACTTGCAGATCACAGAACTTTCAGTAACAGGCAGAATATTGCTAAAATTCCATTTACTTCTCTTAAGACATTTCAGGTTCATATTTGTTCAGGTTAATCAGCATTTTTTGCTAATGGATAGTTTGTAAATGTAAACACTTTCATCTAATATTGCTTTTTTTGCACTGAATGAATTAGAAAAACTTGGGTTTGTCATTATTTATAGGTTATTATGGTAGTATCGTTATGATCTTCCCCACTTAAGATTGCATTGGGTTGAATGTGAACCCTGGACTAAAATGATTGGTAATATCTTCAGTGTCACTTTTGGAATTATAAGTTCATCCCACGGGCCAGATTGGACCCTTTGGGTTGTGTTTTTTGACACCCATGTCTTAATCTGATTGATTTAGGAGAACTATTAGAATCATATTTACATTTCCTGGGTTTTAGACTTTTATTTTAGGATCTGTTGAAATCCTGGATATTAAAGTTTAGCGTCCTTCGATCTGAGGTGGGGTCAGTGTTGGCAGTGACACAGAAATGGACATTAACTGTTGTCTCCACCACACTGTGTGGTTAAAGCCTGTTTTACATTGACATAAAGTCCCTGAAATGCCATTAAAATACATTATAAAAACTTTGACATGTGTACCACCAAATAAGCCCAATACTGAGTAGAAAACATTGAGCTGGAATGAAGTTTCTTTTTCTTAAATAATTTTTACTAAGTTGCAGGAAAAAGTCATAGAGAGAATAAAGAGATGCAGGTTAAATGTACATAGAGGAGATCAAATTATTATTATTATTTTTTAAATCAGTATGCCAATTAATTAAATTTAGAGTAAGCAAGAAGCGCAAAGTTCTTTATCTAAATTTAAACACCCAGTCTTTTTGGAAAACAGAGGGCATATTTTATATATTCCCTTGGAGCTAAGAGGAAAAGATGGAACATTAGCCAAAAATAAATGGTGCCAACTGTTGTACTGAAGCAAAACTAGTGGCACCAGAGGAAGAGTAGGGTAACACATGCACTCACAGTTCATCTGCAAATTTACAAGCCGGAATGTCAGACATGTGGTGTGGACTTGTTCTGACCTGAAGTGACGCGCATGTCATCTGCGTGGTGGTGTCATCTGTTCACGGTGGGTGTGTTTGAATACCTGTTCGGCAGAGGAGGAGGTGAACACCGTCAACTCCTTTTCTACCACTTCACCTTTGCCTTTCATAGTGTTTTACAAAGTATTACAGCATGTGTGCACCTGTACGTGTCTTAATGACTGCAAAAAGAGGAAGTCTGCCTCGCCTTCATGGTTCTGTGAGGTTAAGATCTACAGTATGATCAAAGTATCAAAGTTAGCTCTGGTTGTTATATTTAGGTGGTGGTGGTGGTGGTGGGGGGGGTCATTGATCTCACCAAAAGTGTTAAAGCAAAGTTACACGAGAAGTGTTAAAATAATTGTCCAGATTTTCAAAATAAAACCCAAATTTGAATGTTTAACTCATAAAGACCCATTACTACTTTTGTGGCAGTTCAAAATGTAACTTTTCTTTCAATTGAACTTTTCTTAAATTATTTATCATTATATTGTCCTCTCTGTTTTGCATTTTTTGGGGTGAAAATCAGGCATTTTCCAATATTCAGTTTACTGATCATGTACTTAAATCATCATACTGAGATTACATTTGAGGGTTATTACCTAAAAGAGAGAAACTGAAGAAAAACTGACTTCTTCAGTAAAAATATTTCATTAACTGAACATAAACAGTGTGTCCATCCACTGTCATTGATCCAACTCCATTGGTTTTACTGGTGAATCAATGTTATAGAGGACGATGGTGTTTCCATGGTAACTACAGAGCCTTTTGAACGTCTAAATGGATCATATCTGATGACCATGAAAAGATGGCAAACTGTATTTTGCACCAATTATTTACATGTATTGATAGAATTAGTGGCTGTAAGGTTATTAAACCTTTTTAAATCAGTAGATGCTTTTGGTCACTAGTATATATTTGGGTCTTTATGGGTTAAAACTGTAAAACAAAATGTTTTTTTCTAGACGACTGAGTTTTAGAGCTGTGAGTAGAGTCATTATTGTCCTTGTAACAAATAACAAAATTAGAAGTGCCTTCCAATCTGTACATCATACAGGGTGTCTTTACAATTTAACAAATTTATTACAAAAGCAAGTGAATTGCTAAATCTGTGGAAATTATTACAAAATGAAAAGTAGATATTGAAGTTTATTGTTTTGTTGCCTCATTTACTCCAGCTCTATATGGGCATCATTAGTTTCACAAAGCACATCACTACAGTAGTGGATTTCATGCCATGTTGGTTGTAGCGTAACCTTATCAGTGGTGTCAGTGATCTTTTGCTTCAGGTTGTTGATGTAATGTGATAAAAACTTTGATAACCAGTGAGTACATTGAACCAATCTGATTAACTTATCTCATCAATTGCTTTTGTAATGCATTTTTTTAAATCGTGAAGAGACTTAGTAGACGCCCTGTGTATAAAACCTACTGTCAAAATATGAATAAAAGCAGCTTAAATACATAGGTTTCAGGTGAAGTAAGGAGGTTTAAAAAAAAAAAACAAAAAAAAAAAAACAAACTCTTCATAAATAGGTTAAAAAACAAACAAACAGGCAGAACCCAACTTGACCCCCGCTATTGATTTACTCATAGAATGATGGAATTTGCTAGCCTAGAAATCTAGACCACCTAGCGGCATAAAATATTCTTGCCTAGCTTGTGGTCTAGCATCACATGGTAGGACAATTCTGGCTCCGACACAGGGTATGTCGGACCAAGCAAAACGCTCTGTCTGTGTAGCGAGTCATTGGGGCGGGCTCTGCACGATGACGACAGGGCTGTGCGAGGACGAGATAGCAGAACAATCATAGAGAGCAACGAAGATGGATGTGGCTAATGAACCACGCTCATTTGAATCGTCTTTGTCGTCGATATTTGTTAGAGTTCGACTTGGGCTTTTCTTTGAAAGTTGAGCAGAAAGAAGTACTCAAGTCATTCATTTTAAAGAAGGATGTATTTGCTGTTTTGCCGAATGGCTACGGTAAAAGTCTAATATACCAGCTGGCTCCACTTGTAGCTAAAAGGATGGGGCTTACTGAAAACCCTCATTGTCACACTTTCGGCTGCTCTGATTGGTCATAGAACCGGCCTATTACGTGCAGGAACAGTTTGAACGACAGCGGTTGAATCCACCCACAGGCTTCAGCTCTGTCAGTGGTCCGATTCCAGACTATACTGTTCATGGATAGTTTGACCTGCAGGGCTATGTATTTGCTTCTAAACTGACATACTGAGTCTGTAGCTCAAAAATAAAAATCACTCACTCCCGTCCAGGGCAGGGCAGTGTATCACATTTATTCGTTTTACTTTCTGAAAATAGTTTAAAAATGGGGATTCTTCCTCTGGAGACATTTTTGCAAATCCAAGTGCAGCCTGTTTGCACCTTGTAAGAGAACAGTTGTGATTGTGTTTCTCTATTAATTTATCACCTGTGGCTTCAGTAAAGAACAAGTATGAGTTGGATCATAATTTGTCTTCTGTTCCTGTAACCAGAAATTGTAATTTATCCATAACATTGAAAAAAACTCAAATTACTTCTTTGGCTTCATCGCTTAGCCCTACTTCCACCTCAGTCTTTTTTTAGCTGGATGTTGAGTATGAGATTTGTTTTTAATGTAAGTATTTAATATTTTGACTTAGTTTCTTTCAACATTATGGATCCGATCAAGGAGTACCACGTGGACAGATTTTGTGTTCAACAGTCTCTGTCATATAAGCAGAGTAACTTATATGTATGTATTATACATATTTGAATAGGTATTTATAAGCACTTTAACATTTTGAAGCAACCTTTTTTCCAGATGTTTTTTTTTTTTTGTTTTTTTTTAATTGAATGTCCTTTGTGGTGGACAGTTTTTTTTTTTTTGTTTTTTGTTTGTATGTTTAATTTTTTTTTTAAAATATAGCCACAAACATAGCTGGGTTTAAGGAGGTGAACTTTATGAGATCACAGAGCAGTCACAATTCTAAAACTAAGATGATACTTTTTTCCATTGTATTGCTTAGCGTCTATAGAAACTGCCCGTATGGGATTTGGAGAATATTGCCTTTAGAACCCTTTGGAAGCTGAGCTTAAACTGTGTGTCCACTAATGTAAGCATCATGCATGAAAGGGTTAATAAGAAATTTAAGAAACTGCAAGTTCTAATTACTAAAAACATAATGTAACATAAAAATCCAAAAATAAAATCATCCAAAACAGCTCTTTCTTTTTATTAACTGTAATGTTAAATATGTTGTTTATGCCAGAGAGTAGTCGAGAGCTCAGTCTGATTCTTCTTTTCAGACATAAAGCATATATGATATGTAAATAAATATCTAAAATTGTACATCAGCACACATTAGAAATGGAGAGTACACGTATAATCTGAGACTCACTGGTGCTTTAAGTGGGTAGAATGGACAGTTACAACACCTCTAATCTCTTTTTATCTCTTCTGAGTGCAAAAAAAAGCTGCTATTGATCTTCTGTACCCACATCACAACCTTTACCAAATCAATGGGCTCAGAAGCTGATGTTTTCATTAACAACACAGAGCTGGACAGTCGGAAGCTCAGTGTTTCTGTCTAATGAGAAAGACTTCAACTGATTCTTGCAACTTCCAAGTGTCATCGCTATTGATTTCAACACAATAGTAGCTAAATGTGACTCCCTCTCATGGAATAATCAGTGGGTGAAATTGTATCTTAGTTATTGATTGCTAGTCTAGCCGGTCGACAGTATTGATTACGAGGTTTGTTGGGGACAATGTGCTTGCGGTTTAATCATAATCTCGACTCCTCTTGTCCACAATGTAGTGGTGCAGAGTCAGTCTGCTGTTTCACAATGAATTCTAAATTCAGAGAGTCCACAGTGTGAGTAGTCTGAAAATGGCAGGCGCCAAGATGTCTGATTTTATCTGAGCCAGACTGGAAGTATGCAAAACACTGGGACTAAAATGCAGAAATCACATCTGATGACTCCTAATAGGTGGAAGTGTAAGAAAATATTGGTATCAGGATATTTCATTTCACGATACTGTATTGATATTAAAATGTACTGTATCGATATATTTTTAGGTATTTATTCAAATGCAGAAATGGCAGAGGTTTATTTTTGTTTTTTTTAAATATTTTTTGCGAATCCTGTGAGCACTTACTTCTACTCACATGGGTATTTTGCTCTGTTGTTTGTTTAAAAGATAAGATTTTACTGTTTGAAAGAGGCAGGTGTTGGTTTCTTTGTTGGAATTGCACATGTTGGATGTTGGATGATTCAGGGACTGTACACTATGGATGCTTTTTACAACTATGAGAATATGAACATTTGAGCAGGATCTTTAACTGTAATGTCTGTAAAAGATATTTATCTCCACCAAGGAGGTTATATTTTTGTCAGCGTTTCTCTGGTTTATATAATAACTTGAAAAGTTCTTAATGGATTTGGATGAAATTTTCACGAATTGTTAGAAATGGGATGAGGAACAAGTGATTACATTTTGGTGGTGATCTGAATCACCGTCTGGATCTAGGAATTTTTTAAAGGTTTCTTTATCATTGGGAGACGGGGCATGAGGGCACTGAGTTGCATATGAGGTCATTCAGCGCCATCTAGTGGAGGAAAGTACAAACACTACCTTGGCTGGTCTGCGCTCTGAGTGCTTTTCTAGTTTTATTTATTAATTTATTTTTGTGTTTTTTGTACTGATTAAGCTGGATGTTAAAATAGTATTTATCCAAGTCCTGCACTTAATGTTTTTCATTTTGATCAAACAAAAATTATAGTAATTACCTCCACCAAGGAGGTTATGTTTTTGCCCCCATTTGTCTGTTTGTCTGTCTGTCTGTTAGCAAGATAACTCAAAAAGTTATGGATGGATTTTGATGAAATTTTCACAGATTGTCAGAAATGGGGTATCCTGCAGATGATTAGATTTTGGTGGTGATCCGTACATTCAGCG
>JAQQZY010000001.1:24986633-25007646 GCA_030068375.1 Ostorhinchus rueppellii
AACTGACACCCTTGGTTTACAGCAACTGTGCTAAGCTAAAGCTAAAAGCACTGCTCCCAAAGCAGGACAATGCCTGGGCGGATTTTACCCTTTTTTTTTTTTTTTTTTCACTGTTCTAACACTGGGGGTGACCGACACTGACTAAATTTCATGTGTGGGTGTCTTATTCCTTTAAGTGATGCTTAAGTTGAATTTTCATAATAAATATGAATGGAGTGAAAAATATTTTTGGAGGTCACTAGCCATTGACAAATGAGATAAAGTTAATTTTACACCCCGATGGAGATGCTTGTTTTTATGTTTAGTTAATGATATATTTTACTGAAAAAGTCCTCCATTTTCTCAGTTTTTGATATAATAACATTTAACTTTAGTTTGAGTTTTTACGGACATCAATTATGGTCTGTAAATTAAACATTGGAAAATTCCTCATTTTTACTTCATGCAAAATACTGATAATAATATAATAAATGGTGGTAAATAACTGTAGAAAAGTTAAAAATACGGATAAAATCATTTGGGAACTGTCACCTAAGTACCCTCAGGTCTTTACGAGTTAAACCCAGTCATCCCCTCTTGTGGCTATAATTACATTTTTGTTTTTCAGGACCGATTGTACTTTGTGATGGAGTATATTAACGGAGGAGACCTCATGTACCAGATCCAACAGGTCGGCAAGTTCAAGGAGCCTCATGCTGTGTGAGTATGAACACACTGTTCCCTTATCCTTCACCATAATCATACAGTATACTGTGCATTTGTATGAGTTTACAGACATTTTTTTCTGTGTATTGAAGGTTTTATGCTGCAGAGATCGCCATAGGACTTTTCTTCCTTCACTCCAAAGGCATTGTGTATCGGTGAGTCGGGCTACGATTCAGCTGCAGTCTAAATCATTTCATATTTCATAGTACAAGTGTGTTTAATATTCGTGCGGGCCTGTCTTCAAAGGGACCTGAAGCTGGACAACGTGATGCTGGACGCAGAGGGCCACATAAAGATCGCAGACTTTGGGATGTGCAAAGAGAACATGCTGGACGGAATTACCACAAAGACTTTTTGTGGAACACCGGACTACATCGCTCCTGAGGTGTGTTTCCGTGATTTTCAGAAACCAGTTTATTTTTAGTCAAATGTAATCTTTTCCTAGAATCATTCATCTCTGGTTGTTATAAAAGTTTTTATGATTGGGTTATTTTAATGTTTGTACATTACAATAGGAGGGGTAGTGCTATTTATTAAGTATTTTTTCTGCTGTTGATGTGATTATTATTGCTGTTGTTTATTTATTTTTCAAATATTGGGCGGAGAGAGAGCCGGGGCAGACTGTGTTTCATTGCCATGGTACTTGTACCTTGAATGCATATGACAAATAAACTTGAATCTTGAACCTGTTACTTTGTATGCAGATCATAGCCTATCAACCTTATGGAAAGTCTGTGGACTGGTGGGCTTTTGGAGTACTACTCTATGAAATGCTTGCTGGGCAGGTGGGTATGAACAAATTACACCTTTTATGATGAACAAAAGAATGCACAGCTGTAACAATGAATGATAATAAACTTGATTTTTGCCTCTACAGCCTCCTTTTGATGGAGAAGATGAGGATGAGCTGTTTCAGTCAATCATGGAGCATCATGTCTCTTACCCTAAATCTATGTCCAAAGAAGCCGTTGCTATCTGCAAGGGGGTAAGAACATCAAGTAATAAGGCTTAATGCTGTGGATAGATTTCCAATATAAAATCCTTTAGAACATTCTGAAGTATGCTCTTGAGATTCAGTAAATAATAGGAACCACGTTGACCATATCCATTAGTTAATGGACTCTTACATCTGGTTAAATCAAATTCTCTATTAATAGAGGATCAAATGACTGTGTGTGACATGAAACACCAGTGATAGCCCACCAGAGAATGATCCTCCATATTGTCTTTCTCCTCAGTATCACACAGGGATTCTTCTCAACTCATTATTTTGGTTTTGTAACCTGCAGCTGTACTGTTTTTTTCTGTCCGACTGTCTCAGTCTCCTTTATTAGCAGCGGTAACAGGCAGATCAGAGTCCTGCACGGTTCTAATTTTAACAAACCGCAGCTGCCCGTACCTGTCACATTTAAACCCACATCCAACCCATTTTCTGACAGAATTAAAATAAAATTCCACACCCGAACCGACCCGCTTTAAATAAACCCGATATCCGCCCCGAACCAAAATGAAAATCAGTCAGATATAAAAAAAAAAAAAAAAAAAAGAAATACAAACGTTTATTGCTATGACAGTCGAACCACAGTGATGTGTACGACTGCAGTTGAAGGCAGAGCCAAATGAAAACGTTGCTTAACACAGAATCTTAACACAGAGTTTGTTGGCACATGATGTCTTGTAGCCTAATGTAAACCGCAAATTAGACCTGCGCTCTCCTGCATCCGACCCGACCTGAACCCGTATCCGACACAGCACGAAATGTTTCACCCGTTTCATTAAAATTTTCAGTTCACCCGCTGGGACCTGAACCTGTTCAGGACTCTGAGGCAGATATTTATAACAGAGGAAATCTCAGCTCACAACTCACCCTCCCCACACAGTCAGTGTCCCACTGCTAAACACAGTGGAACATTTGCCATGCACCTAGTCCCTAGGGCACAAGGAGTGTTCCTACCCAAGTGATTTTCCTTATTTAGTGATTTTTATTTTCTCAAGAACCCTCCAGCAGCACATTTATCTGACCAATCAGCATCCAGATGGACATGTGAAGGAGCTGTGAATGGATGTATCTCATGACCCTTCATAGGTCCAACTCCTTTTCTTCGATGTTTACTCTACTTTTTAAAGTTATAGCTAAAGCTTAGAACATTATATATATTAAACTGTACTTAAAGATATGCACACAGATACAGGGTTTAGATACCAAGCACTAGCAGGAAGGCTTGTAAGACTACCAACCTTACCTGATGACTTTTGAGACTGACAGCTAGCATCAAGGCTATAAGAGGAACAGTATGGAAGCTTTTAAGACCGACGACAAGTGTGAAAGTTTTAAGACAAATGCTCACCATTAAGGCTGTCGTACTAATGAAGGCTATAAGACAAACAGCTAGCTGTCAAGGATGTACCACAGAGTATCTTAATAAATATGGAAGACTGAGAGCTCCAGGTGTAAACACAGCATGGCCTTGAGGTTATTGAAGGCAGACCAGAGGATGTTCTGTGTGAGAAGTGGCTCAGTCCCATGAAGAATTTCCCATTTTGTGAAAACTGCTGGTTTTGTAACAATCAGACTACCACTGTGTTGATCTTTAACAGTTTATTCTTGTATTCACAAATTCTGACTCCACCTGATGACAGCTGAAGTGAATAAAATGATCATGTTGTGAGACTAGTGACTATTTTTGGTGTTGTGAGGAGCCCATTTATAGCAGTTCAACATGTTCTGTCATGAAGCTGAACAGATCTCTTATCTTTATACCATTTGAAATGTTAAAGTTAAAAGTAGCCAAACTTCTTAAATATGTCACACATCTACACCACCATGGCAGAACAAGACTAACCTGTCATGAACATTAGGAAAATGTTGAATGACGTCAGAGAAAGAACAGGTCATCATTCAATTCCCCAGACTGGCAGAGCAATTGTTTGCTGATGTGCCCTTGAGCAAGGCACTTAACCCCCTCTTTGCAGAATAGTTTTCATAACATTTTGGGAAAAATAGCTCAAAGTTCAAATTTTTAATGATTTTTTCCCCCCTTCCATTTACTTGTAATGGGCAAAATTTCAGATGTCTATGAAAACATACATTTTGTTTCAATTTACTTCAAACTTGATACATGTATAGAGGAAACTGATATGCTGACATCAGCACACGCATAGACATGATGACATCATCTGGATCTATGCAAAGCTTCAGGAGGTAGGGAAAAGATAAATGAGCACTAAGTGTCATTTTCACTTCCACACCGCTCCGTACCCCCATAGTATTATAAGTAGGACACTTTGCTGCAGATTTTCACAGATCAGCTGACATCGCTTAGTAAGTGACTGGACTACTGGCAGAGTGATATGGAAAATATGAATCAGAGGTAAAAGAATCCATTTCCCTTGACACTGGTGCAATAAACATTATGTGAAAAAAATCGTGCCAGAGAATCATGACCTCAATTCTAAGCAAAAAGATTGTGATTCACATTTTTGCCAGAATCATGCAGCCCTAGATTAGTTGCAAAATCTTTCACTTGTAATGACATGACATGTTGCACATTTGATGTCAACTTGCTCTGGAGGGTTTTTGTGACTTGTATCAATGAAAACATTGAAAATCTCCTTGTGTATGACTAAAGTCTGATGCCTAGATGGTCAATCTGCATTGACTGTGCTGTAATTGTAAATACGTATTCATCTAAAAGGTGACATTGTGTCTGTCTGTTCAGCTGATGACGAAGCACCCTGGTAAGCGTCTGGGCTGCGGTCCAGAGGGCGAGAGAGACATCAAGGAACATGCTTTCTTCCGCTATATAGACTGGGAAAAACTGGAGAATAAAGAGGTCCAGCCGCCTTTCAAACCTAAAGCTGTGAGTAGAGTACACCGACACGATTTTTGCTCTGAGATAACTGTCAAATATGCCCTAAAAATACTGCTTGAAATGAAAATAGGTTACAGTACTGAAGGAAATTCCACAAACACTTAGTCAAAGTCTGGATAATATGAGGTAAGTTAGGAGAATAGATGATCACTCATTCCCCGTACCCAACCATCGCCTCCCATTGGTCACTGCACTGATAAAGAGCAAAGCTGAGATTGGTCAGTGTAGTCACCAATGATAAAGCTGAGATGTCGCTAGCTCACATAAATGGACCAATGGAAATCCACAGTTTCGGCTGTGAGAGATTTGATTGGTTGATCGCATGTTTTAGTTGTATTTCTCTTTTTTCTCTTTGTTGTTTGTTGTTGTCCTTTTTTCTTCCATCCCTCATCATACTCACTCCACTCCACCCCCCATCTCTCTCTCCCTCCCCTTCTCTCCTTCCTCTCCTTTCCACGGCAGTGTGGGCGCGATGCGGAGAACTTTGATCGTTTTTTCACGCGCCACCCCCCAGAGCTGACCCCCCCAGATCAGGAGCTTATAGCCAACCTGGACCAGGAAGAGTTCCAAGGCTTCTCATTTGTTAACCCTGAGTACACTCACGCAACTCACTGACCATGCCACATATCACTGGGCAGCACTAGTAATCCCCTAAACCTTGATAACATTACACACAAAAAATAAAATGAACAAAAAAAATACCGTGATGTCATATCCAGGCTGCATTCGGCAGGGTGAAACTTTGATGAGGACGTTTGACATTTTGGGATATTTGCTTTTTTCATTTTCCTCAAGAAAATTAGTTTAAAATATCAGTACTGTGGTTATTAATGTTCATTAAACACACAGCTTGTATTTTCCATTCAAAGCTCAATCTGTCGATCAAAACAAAACCAGATGATGTCCATAACTGTCACTGGATGACTGAATTTGGTCAATCCAACACCATACAGCTTCATTCATGTTGTATCGTTTCATTCTAGCAAAAATAATGTTACAAATAAAGGTCAGTTTAATCCTCAAAGACCCAAACAGCTGCCTGCAACCAAAAAAAAATTACTGATTTGAAACATTTAACAACTTTTGGACAATTAATCCCATTGATACAGTTAAATAATTCAGTTAAAATGCAGTTTTTCAGCTTTTCATGGTCATTAAATATGACCCATTTGGATGTTCAGAGGCTCTGTAGTTGTCATTGCATGTATTCAACTCACAAGTAAAAGTCATTAATTAGTATTTTTATGTTCAGTTAAGGAAATTGTTTCTTCAGTTGGTCTGTTCTGATATAATAACTTTTGCTTTTACTGTGAGCTTGTATTAGCATCTACATGATCAGTAAATTAGATATAAAAGAATACATGATTTTCAGGGAAAAAAATCAGAATTTAATATAAATATGCTAAATCACTTAAGTAAAAAAAAAAAAGGAATTTAGGAAAAAATAGCTCTCGGTCTTTAAGGGTTAACGGGATTCGCCTGCTGTCAAATGAACAAATGAATGTAATGCGAATAAATTATACATTTCTGCAAATGTGAACATCAGTGGAAACACTTGCTGTAATTAACATCCAGCTGTGTGTAGATATTGTTACCTGGAAATGCTACATACTGTGGGTTTAAGTACACAGCGCTGTCTGTATATAGACAAAGAAGACAGAACGGAAAAGCCACGTAATAGCATTTCTTGTCACTGGTGACGGTAATTGGTCAATTTGATTAATGGAACTAAAAATAAATCACCTGTTGAAAAAATGAATCAGATGTTGCTCGAAAGGGCAGGATTTACTCCTGTCTTGAACTATCCTCCAAATCAAAATTCTCTGACATCACTGTAGGAAGTTGTGCTGGTTTTTTTTAATAGTCTGTTTTTTGCATTATGGTACGGGCTAAATGCGACTCGATTTGACTCTATGCATCGTATTATTTTATTTAGTATTTTATTAAACACTGACTTGTGGCAAATTACACAGCCATGGTGTGGTAAAAGATCATATGCAGCCTTTCCAACAGTGTTTTGTGCTGCACTGAAGATGGCTTCCTAGTACTTTCATGTGTTCCACTAAATCTACTTCTACTAAATCTGCACCTGAAAACAAAGCAGTAAGCCAGTGCCATGCATGGAAAGTGGAAAAACACAGCTTGGTATTGTTGTATTTATGCTAACTCTGAAGAAAATGGACCCCCACCAGATCCAAATAAGCCTCTACTCACTCATAACAAAGCAAATAACTTCCCAAAATGTCTTTGCGATCCTTCAAAGTCCAGATGGAAATGCAGACAGGTGCTCAAATGCTAACAATCAGGATAAATAGTCAGATTTTTACGTGTCCAGTTGCCAGTAGGAGGCTAGTTTTCCTTTCCAGAGGTGACGCTGTTTTCTGTGGTTTTAGCATGTCATGTTGTGCTGCTGCTCTCGTATCAGCTCCACAGCCTGCATTTCTATCTTCAGTGCAGAAACGTGCCCGTTCCTGAATGCCGCCCGGCCACTCACATTATCAGGTTCAGGTCAACATCGGAGTTCAGAGCCGACCTGAACCTGCTCTGTCTGTGTCACCCCCTCCTGTAACATATTGACTATGAAGTCCTATCAGTAATATAGATGAGTGTAATATGATCACATATTGGTAATATTCATACAGTGTAAGTGAAAACTGACCAATTGCTTTGCTATAATTGTTTGAGTACTAATCAGTTTCCTAATGTTGACTTTACTTTTGCCTATAGGACCAAATACTTTCTGTTGAGTCAGTGTTGTGGTGAGCTTATCTGAACTATTTGCTCATTTGTCAGACATCACAAGTCTTTCTACAAACAGTCACCAGTAGTCCACATCTGGTTAGTGTTAACTGAAAGCACATTATTTTTCTCTTCGCTCATTACTGAAAACATTCACCGCATTACACTGTGTTTTCAATGACAGAGGAGCAGGAAAGAGCCATCATCTCTAACCTTGTACAATAACCATTTCTGAGATATTTCTCATATGACAAAACCTTGGAGAGTCTCATAGAAAAGATGTTCAAAAGTGCCAAAGCGAGGTTCAGAATGATGATGCAGACTAAAACAGTCCTCAACAACTGTGAAGAAAGGCAGCCATGTTGTGCCATTTTGCTGTACATGTACACACATTAGAGTATGCATTTTAGCTCATCTGTTCTCCAATAATTCAATACCTTTGGAAATTCATTTTCATATATAAAACGACATGTGTGAGAAGATGTGCGTTTCATTGTGAGGCAGATTGTATTTTCCTTTTTTGTAACTGTGCAACGATGCAGGGTAGTATAAAACAAAAAACAAACAAAAAAAAAAGGTGTCAAATCTTGTTCTCTGAGCTTGTATCAAATGTAGGGGTGATGAGAGTTTTGTTGTCATGGCAACAAAATGAGCACTAAATGTGATGATGCTAATGATGATGACATAATAATGAAAAATATGAGATTAAAAATAAATGTATATCAAGTTCTTTATCAGATAGATATGTGGATCAGTTGTTATGGATGAGAGAGAGAAGCTTCTGTGGATTGTGTAATTGGCCTGTATGACTGGAAACTGATAATATACTCACTGGTGCCTACCAGAATACTTCTGCTGTGTCTGCCCCGTTACTGCTGCTTCTGGACATACACAACATCAACACCTTACTAAAAAAAAAACATCATCAGCCTTTACCAGAATACTGACATTTATAGGTCACATGTTTTACAGGAGGGATATTTTGCTCTTTTTAAATGGAATTCTGCATTTTCAAACATTTCCCTGTGGTCTACATGAACTGTAAATGCTCTGCTTGGGTCTGAATTCTTCATTCATTCAACTCCACAGGTCCATCTTCAACCCTATTTCTGAGTAATGACACCAGAAAGGTTGTTATGAGCGCTGGCCCTTTAAATGCACATGAGCCACTTCAGGCCCCGCCCTCTCCAGGTTGTTGGCTGTGCTGATCTGTCCTGTTTATCCAACAACTGAACATTTTACGTATCGGCTCAAAGTTTGGACATATTATCAGTCTGGACTACAACCGCTGCTGCTGATAAACAATTACGGTGTATTGGGAGAAATGTTTGTTGGAAGTTTTGACCTTACATGTGCAAATGTCATGACGTAACTAGTTATAGATGTAACAAATTAAGCAGGAATTAAAACAGGTTGTAGAGATCCACTGGATTTTTGCCAAAATGAATTTTAAGATAGTTTTGCAGCAGCTGGAGAGTTCAAATTCAAACTGTATGAACTATTAGGGTCCAAATACACAAATAAATGAACCACAGACTAATAAAGTGGGTCTAGTTAAAATATGACCCATTTAAGTGCTTATTAGCAACAGCTTCTGGTTTCTTAAAAGATTAATAATCTGAATGTTGATATTTAAACTTTTAAATGCAACTTTACAGCTCTTAAAATCAGATTTTGTGCTTGGTTGAATCCTTGGTTAAATAAAGAATTTGATGACCGCTGCACTCTGGAGGAAAACTCATATTAGGAAGTCGCATGGAAAATCAGAAAACCATAAAGTTATCATGAAAAGCCATCAACAAACGCCTGCTATCACCCACTATTGTTGTGTATTCACATTGGAACCATCGGCAGAGTCTGACTCCAACGCAGTCAGACGTGAAATAGATCTGAAATTACATTCATAATGTGCTTGAAAAGGTCAAGGACCCAAGACGCAACAGCCATGGCTTGACATTGAAGCTGATGCAGCATTGGTCAGTCTAGTCAGTAATTTTTCCCAGAAGTCATTGTACTTTAATTCACTTAATTTAGATGCTCTTACAGGTGTACCAGTGGTCATTTTGCAAATTATTACTACATTAATCAACTCTCTAAACTGTTCAACAAGACTCTTGGAGGAGCACTCCAGTGTAGAAGTGATTCAGAATCAGAATACTCTATTAATTCCAGGAGGAAATTATTTGGTGTTCCAGTCACTTCATTCAAATATAAGGACCATGAAAGAAATTATCAACACACTTTTTTTTCATACAAAATTAGAATAGCAATTTCTACAATATGTTCTAGACAATACATTATCAATAAAATTAAAGAAATACACATAACTGCAAAAATGAGCTGTGTATATTTATAATTATATGGTTATAAGGTGGAGTTACACAGTCCAAAGTTGTTAGTTACCCAAAAATAGGGGATAATTTTGTTTTGCAAATGTTTCATGACGTTTACTGTTAGATACAACCGTTCATGTTAGCAGCACTTAGTATTACAGTGTATGATCTATCAGATCCACTGATTTTCTACTGTTCATCTGGTTGCAGGTGAAGTCTAGACAGGGAATCCCAGACCTCCCTTACCCTGACCCCCTCTTCCCTCTCCTCCAAATGATAAGACGTTTCCAGGTCAGCCCTCTGGTGTGTCCCAGCTATTCATTGGCAGCCTGACCCACCTCAGCTGAGTCCTCTGAGTGTAGAGGAGCTGTGGTCCTACTCTGAGACCCTCCTGAATAGTCCAACCCCTCACCCAAGCTCTAAGGCAGAGCTCAGACACCTTATGTAGGGAACTATTTTCTGCTGTTTGATTTCAACGTCTTGTTCTTTCAGTCACTCCCCACAGGTTGTGACAATAGGTAATGGTAGGAATTAGATTGACTATTAACTTGAGAGCTTTTTCTTTCAGCTGTGCCCACTTTTGATAACGGAGGTAGATGATTATAATAATCAGATCTAATGTGTTTACATACATTAAATACATTTAATAAATGGAGAAACCCTGGTTTAGATGTTCCAGTCCATTATCCATGACTCCTTTCAGAGTACATACCTACGTCCTGATGGTAGACTCCAACTTCCTGTTAAGAGTCTTCAACTCATGTATGACTACATAACTTCAGTTTTCTACAACTTTGTGTTTACAGATGCACAGATGTAAAAGACTGAAATAAATCACATTAATCTGTAGACATCTGAGTATTGGGGAGAAATCCAGGTGTGTTCATCTAGTTTCTCAATCAGATTACTGCTGTTATCTGATAAAACACATCAGATTCTCCTGTTTACACGATCACTTGAATAGTCTGATAGCTTCAGATATCAGATAATGATCAGAGTATTGGTGTGAATGTAAATGGGCTCGTTGTCCGGTGGGTTGGACTGAACCCGGTTTTGGTTCGGGGGCCATATCTTTGACACACTGACAACGCTACTCCAATCCCCTTTCGATCTCCCTGAGATACTTTAAATCCCCGTTCACAGCCAGATACACAGCATTCATACTTTAACTGAGCTGGACATTTCTGTTATTACACAGCTGCACATGTTAATATTTGATAAACGGTTTAAAATACTTGGTGTCATTAAATGCAACATTCCCTAGTTAGCAGTGTAATCTGTGTTTTCCATGTATTAGCTCTCCAAGCCTCATATGTGACTCCCTGTGCCTTGTACGGTTGTTTGGCTCCAATAAATCAAAGTGTAAACTCAGGCCTTCAACATGACAGTCTGCTATAATAGATGAACCCGCTGAAACCCTGTTTTAAGCATCTGTAGTAATTACTGTTTATTTCTATAACAACGTTGTACTGAATTGACATCAGATTACACACATAACATCCTTAACATGTACAAAATCTTTTTTTCTTTTTCAGTTTTAAATACAACACTTCATCTGCAAAATCACTGCTCATTTGCACAACTAGTGATCCCAAATGTCATTAACTTGCCGTTTAAGATTTCTCGATTTTTCTTTCTTGGTTTTTAAATGCATCTCATAACCTTCACCTTCAGCTGGCATTGCTCATTTTCCATCGATTGCCATGACTATAACTGTTAAACATCTTTTTCAATCAATTTCAATCAGCTGCTTCACATTCACCAAACTCCAGTGAAGCGTCAGGAATAAAAAAGCTGGTGTATCTGTTGCAGTGGAAAAAGGGTGGGGGAGGTGGGGGCTTCATCCTCACACCTGTTTCATACACATAAAACATAAAGCTGAATTAGTGGTGAATACGTGGACCAGTGGTAGAGGTGGGATATTTTCAAGCCCCTCCTCACATTCAGCTGGAAGCGGCACTATGATGAAGCAAAAAGCGGAGGTAGGAAACTAAATGTGTGTGTGTATGTGTTACATGTGTCTCGCCTGGGGCTCTCTGCTTCACCTCCCTGTGTGAAATCCTCTCTGGTTGTGATTTGGTCTGCAGTTGGTCTGTTTTATTGATCCTTGTCTCCACTGGAACATTTCCTCTCTCTGGCTTTGGAAGTTTGTCTTGGATCTATCTGCATCTGTTTTGTTGAAGTGTTTCGGGGGTGGGGGTCTTTTCATCTTTTGGCTGTGTTTCTGATTTGTCAGCAGGGTGTTATTGTTGTTTTATTGACTTGCTCTCCCAGTCCTGTTCAAAATCATTGATGTTTTTTTAATGGCTTCCACATATTCAGAGGTTATCAGAGGTGTGGGCTTGGACCGGACTCATTGACAAATTGACTTAAGGGAAAAAAAAAAAAAGGATTTTACAACCAGTGATGACTAAAGCTATTTTCATGAACTGAAAAAGGCCTCCCCTGTTTGCAGCTAAAAATGGACCTACCCTCCAGTAACTAAGAACCCCAGGAAAGTTGACCTTTAAAGAGCTGAATATTTATTTCACTCGTCTTGTGTTTGCAAATGTAATTGGCCTAGCTTGTCACCAGATGGGGCGTTTATTTTCAGGGATTCTTCTCTGAATGAAACACACAAAGTTTATCAGTACAGCAGCCTTGTACAATCAGGATTCATGCACATCTCTCCTTAGCGGCACTCTTAGCTGACTCACTGTCAGTTCAACGTGTGTGCTCAAACATTTTTCACATTCAGTAATCCATTAAATATATGAATGAACTCTGATCATATAACCACAAAATGAAAAACATCTTTAAATAGTATTTTTCCACCGTCCCGCATTAATTTTATTACATTTTATAAACGAACACAAGCCAATTTACACTAAAACATACATTGCACATTGACAAAATAATAAACAGGGAGCTTGCATACCTGTGAAACACGTAAAATTAATCAGTGCAGCAGCTTCATACAAACTGGCTTCACGCACACCTTCAGGGAGAAAGAAAACAGCAGGACACATGAAAAAAAAACATCCACAATGCTCCACTAGCCTAGCCTAGCATGCTACACATAAATGCTGTACACGGAGATATTAACACGCACCGAGTCAAATGTAATGACATGAACAAGATCTGACCCTTATAAAATACAAATTCACGTCTCTTACTAATTTATCCCTCTCTCTTTTTTTTTTTCCTTTACAACATTATCTACAGGAGCATTTGTCTCAGCTTACCTCTCCTTAGCTGCGCTCCTAGCTGACGTGACTCAGGAAAAACCGCGAATATCCCGGAAATGACGTAATTATGTCAAAGGTCACATTACATTAACACTATTTTAAAAAATAGAAGCTCCCCAAAATAAATGTATACAAAATGAAAATATGATTGAAAAACAGTTGTAGAACATAAACAGAAACAAGAAGTAGATTTTTGGTGAAATATAAAAATCATATTAACACATCTGTGACATAAACAATAACAGATTTGCCACAGAGTAGATTAACCATGTGATGTCAATACTTCTGCCTGGCAAATATAAATAAAACTGTAACTTGTCTAAAAGGACAAGGTCTGGGTCAAAGGGCCTTTACAGGAGACACTGACCTTCAAATGCCTTTTAGCAACTCATTTGTTTATATCAATATTTATCTATATAATATTTTAGCTCTTGCTCTGTTGAGCAATAATTTAAAAAAAAAAAAAAAAATCCAAGAACTACTCTGGTAGTAATGATGAAAAATAGAAATTAACGCTTATAAATGTTGGTTTCCAGTGTGGACCAGCAGACACACAATAGATGAGTGGAGGTGTCCCGAAATTCTAAGACATAAAAATCTGCTGAATTGAACAATAGCATGAGTTTATATGGTTTTTCCACAAGTTTAAGAACAGTTTAAAAAATGGTTGAATACTCCTCCAGATTCAGTGAAAACTTTGGAATATGTAAATATGCAAATACTGTTTATTTCTGAAGATTATTTTCTAGGTACTAAATGTTTTCCTACCTCAGGTTTCCATATTACACTAGTAAAAGTTGCTAATCTGTGTATGTATATGTGTGTGTGTGTGTGTGCTTCTTGCATTCAGATTTTTGCTCTGAGAAACTTTCTCTGTTTCAGCAGATAAATGTGAGAAATCCCTTGCAGTGTCAAACTCTACACAAACATCGACACATAGAGAAGATGCTCTGAACACTGAAAGCCTGTTATAATATTATCTACATTTCAGACAAGTACTTGACATTGACTTGGTTCAACTCTTCATATACTGACATATACAATTTGACTTGTTAGTCTCTGACATTGTCCCACCTTTGCAGATGATTAAAATGTGTCTTTCTGTTCTGTGTGCTGAAAAAAGTCACCCTCCCTCTCCCTCTTCTCTACCTTTTCATCGTTGTGCGTTCTCTTGAATATACCCATATGTCTGACACTGCATGAACTTACTTAAACTTTTTTTTTTTCCCTCCAATTCTCCTGTTTTTCTCTTTGTGGCAGAAATCTCGCCGTGACGTCGGCAACTTTGACAAAGAGTTCACAAAGATGGCGGTGGAGCTGACACCCACGGACAAGCTCTTCATCATGAACCTGGACCAGAACGAGTTTCAAGGCTTCTCCTACACCAACCCTGAATTCATCATACAGGTCTGAGGGTGCCCCCACCTTCTGTCCCTCCCCAGCTGAGACTCGAGTTTGACCCTATGACCCACTTCATTCATCAAAAGGACCCAAACCACGATGCTTCATACAGAAAATCATCTCTCTCTACTATCACCCCCCCAGGTTAATATCCCCACCAATATCTGCAAACACAAGAGCAGCAGAATGTCACACAAACTGCTGTAGGCTTCAGCTCCTGGTTGGTCACAGTGGGACTGAGCTCGGCCAATCGGGAGCAGACCGGTTTCAAAGAAAATTCCCGTTGTGTGTACTATAGGATTCACGGGACCTCATGGTGAACAGGTCAATACAAAGACAGTCACAGTGAATGTGTAACTACGTGCACTCTATCGATCGACAGCAGCGTGTGTTTGTTTACTTGATTTCCTTCTCTTCGGCCTGTAAAAGTCATGCGTCATCAACATTCCATGATCAATATGTCATGTATGTGCTCATACAAACACACACATGTGTCAGTGCAGGCTGCAGTCAGAGGGAAAGAGGTTTCTGAAAGTCCACTGGGGCCAGTTTCACAAAGACATACAGTCCATCCACTCTGATACTGAACTAATGCTGCCTTCATGTACTGTTGGGAAGATGAGGCTTTCCACTAGTGAATTCCAAATTACAAGTGCGTTGTTTTCAAGTGCTTTTGTTGTCGTACTGAAATTTAAAAAAAAAAAAAAAAAAAAAAGGCTGACAAACAATTTATTGTGACCTGCTACTTGGGTAAAACAGGTTTGGACATGTCATCAGCTTTTTTTTTTTTTTTTTCTTGCAAATTGCATGTGTTTATAAATGTGCAAAATCATGATATATTGTTTATTATTTTGTTTGCGATTAATCCCTTGTTGTTTCTGCCATGTTGAAAAGTTCAAAGGTTATTTTCAGGTTGTATATAAAAATGTTTTCCCAGTTCTCCCGTAGAACATTTGACCTTTTAGGGCGTTCATGTGCAATTTTGGAGTTTGTAACTAGAATATACCATAATTCCCATAGCACCTGAAGGCAGCTTAAGAAACACACTCAATAACTGTTGTGGTAATCAGTAAAGCACTTTAGGGGCTTTTAAAGCAGAAATATGCACTTGTTTCAGCTTTTAAAATGTGCAAATTCTTCTTTTTTCAGGAGATTTAATGACATATCTTTGTTTTGGCTCATGTTCAGCCCCGAAAATGAAACTGTTACACCATTTTCTAACATGCAGGAGATAATGAGCCAATTAATTAACAATGAAAATATTACTTTTAACCAATATTTTCAAGCATCTGCTGCACAAGAATACTTAGTTCTTCACAACTGTAAGGTGGATTATTTGCTTTTGAACTTTTTCCCTTAAAAATGTAGTTCTTTCCCTATTTCTGAACTCTTCTATCAAGCAGAAAACATGTGATACCAATAAAAATATTTAGAATCCTTTCAGGAGCTGTTGCGTTGATGAAAATTGGAAGCCAGGAATGGAAATAGAAATACTATATTTTCTACTTTTAATGTACAGAAGGAACAAATGTGTGTTTGGCCTGGATGTAAATATGCATCACAATCATCATAAAACAATGTAAACAAGATACTAACACATCAAATTGTTCCTAAGATATTACAAGGAGCTCTGGGTAGAGTCACTGCTGAATTGAGTTCAGGTTATACTGATAAATAAATGTTAAGTAGAGGTGGTTATGTACTAAGACAAATATTTATGACCAAAGAGAACAATTCTGTTTTTAGTAGAAGACTCTTAATAAATGAAAACCATTCATATTCTCCAACTTCAATAGACAAAAACACATCAGGTTTCAGAAATAATAAAATGGTCAGATTAGATTTAGTCCTAATAAACATTCATGACATTCAGTAAGAATTTCAGGTGTAAAAGGATGAAGTGTACTGTAATGTAGTTTTAGGCATTAACCCATAAAGACCCAGGGTTACTTTTGTGGCCGTTCCTAAATGAGTTTTTATCTCTAGTTAACATTTCTTAAGTGATGTATCAGCATTTATCATCATATTTTCCTCTGTATTTTGCATTTTCCACTGTAAATCATGTCTTTTTCAATATTTCACTTCATATATTTCATGTAGATATTCATGAAAACTCGGTTTATTCAAAGATCATTATATCAAAACAGAGAAAACTTAAGTTAAAGTGACTTTTTCAGCAAAGGTATCATGAACTCAACACAAATCCATGTGTCTCCAACTGCTGTCATTTCATAAACACCATGGGTTTTACAGGTGAATCACTGTTGTAGAAGATAACTGTGTTTCCATGGTAACTACGGAGCTCATCCAAATGGGTCATACCTGGTGACTATGAAAAAATGGCAAACTGTATTTTACACCAATTATTTCCATGTAGTGAAAGGATTAGCAGGTATTAAACAGTTTAGATCCGTAGATGGTTTTGGTCGACGGTGAATGTTTGGGTCAGAAGAATTCATCCTGGTAGTGAAGGACATGAATATCTCCTCATAGTCACCAGTTGCTTCGCTGTTATCTATAGATGTGCACTTTTAATCATACAATCAATGCTCTGATTTAATTGTAAGTTATTTAACAGACCCCCAAATTATAGGGCCGGACCCCAACTAACCCATAAAGACCCAGACATCCACCATCCAACAAAACTGTTTAATACCTGTTTATCCACTAATCCTATCAATACATGTAAATAATTGGTGTAAAATATAGTCTGTCATTTTTTCATGATCATCATATATGACCCATTTGGACGTTCAGAGGCTCCGTAGTTACCATGGAAACACTGTTATCGTCTACAGCATTGATTCACCGGTAAAAGCCATGGACTTTGATCAATGACAGTGGATGGACACACTGGGTTTATGTTAACTTTGCTGAAAAAGTAACTTTTACTAAGTTTTTTTTTTTTTTTTCTGTTTCTGACATGATAAAATATAGAGGATAATATTATGGTAAATGATGCTAAATTGCTTTTTTTTTTTTTTTTTTTTTTAAAGTTTTAAAGAGAGAGAAATTTATTAGGGGACTGCCGTAAAAGCGGCTCTCTGTCTTTCTTGGTTATGGGATAGAAAACTGATACTGAACAACAAAGATTTTCATTGCTCATCAATCTGTAAATGATTCCATGAGCTGTTGGGTCAGTAAAATACTGAAATATGGCAATAAATGTGGATCCGTGAAGAAGAATAACCAATACGATGCCTTCATAGGTCAAGTTTAGTTTTAAACCCAAAGATATTGAGTTTATTTTCATGGAGGAAATAAACCCGAAAACATTCAAATTTAACAAGTTGCAATACGATAACGACTTTATTTAATATAATATGACCAAGATAAAACAGTTTTTAAACAAATGGATTCACCCTGAATGACCTACAAGTATTTTTGAGGTGACTTCCAGATGATATTTTCCCTTTGACATTGAAACTGATAAATCGCCTTTTATCACAATATGCATCAGTATCTGCACTTCGCTTTTCTTCCCCCCTCCAAATCACGTATTTCCATATTTTTTATTTTACTGATCATGTGGATATTCATAAAAACGTATTATATCAGAACAAGGAAGACTGAAAAAAAATGTTTAACATATATCGTTAACTGAATATATTACTGGTGAATCAATGTTGTAGAAGATAACAGTGTTTTCACGTTCACTTCGTAGCCTCCGAACGTCTAAATGGGTCATATCTGATGAGCATGAAAATACGACAAACTGCATTTTACACTAATGTATTGATAGGATTAGTTATTGTAAAGTTATTGATCAGTAGATACTTTTGACAGCTGGTTTAAGTGTTTGGGGGTTTAATCAAACAGTCACTGCAGTTCTATATTTTATAATTGTTACTTCAGCGTCCTAAACCCTTCCCTGTCATTTCGTGCTCTATAAAATGCTCAATAAATGAGAACACTATGAGCCAAACACACAGGCTTGTGGGATTATCCTGCAGTGAACATCATTCAGCGCTACACCATTTTGTCAGCCAGTTCATATCCTGGGTTGTTACCATGGAAACAAAGGTCTGTCTTTGGCCCCGGGGGGAAGATTACTTAAAATAAGTCGATTTTTATTTTTGTCAAACTGCCTCTTTTATAATCGATCCTGGTCGATCACTACAGATTAAGTGTGTGTGTAAAACTGGCCCCAGGTTTAGAACCTCATCTTAGTTCTGAATTTAGTGTCAAGCACGTCTCGTCTTCCAAATCGATGCAAAAAAAAAAAAAAAAAAAAGGAAAAAAAAGACTCCCCTAAATGCCTGTTTGGCAGTGATATTTAACATGTCTCTGTCTTTCTCTTGCTTAATCTCTCTCTTTCTCTTTTCTCTCTATGGCACTGTGTACGCAGTGGGTTAGTGCTGTGTAGGCCTATACAGTCTTTGTGGTGCAGCTCCTCTATGCATGCCATATTCGTTGGTACTGTAGTTCTTTAAGACTTGCTTTTGACACCTCGGAGGAGAAAAACGCTTGGTGTCTCAAATTTATTGATGCAAGTGGGTTATGAAGTGTCCATGCTCAAATCAAGTTTCAGTTTCCACTCCGAATGTTGTTTACGCTAATAATGTCAAAATGTGAGTCTGCATTCCAAAGCATGGGATGAAGAACCCTTTGGCTGTCCATGACAAGAAAATATGAGACTCTGTGATATGAATATTCTATAAAGTAGTTGTACTAATCCTGTATGTGTTTCAGTGTATGTGTAAATAGGAATGGGATATAGAGCTAGAATTGATTTTCCTGTTATCGTAACGCTCTTCTTTATCGCCTCATTTCCCTTTTTTATTTTCTAATGCCAGCACTCTGAGCTATCACTTTTTAATTTTCCCCATTTTTATTTCTCCCCTCCTCCTCTTTCTCTTCCACGTAAACCTTCTTTTAATGTTTCTTTCTTCTTCTGTTGCCAACATTCACAGCAGGTAGTTTTTAGGAGGGTGAAAAGGGAAGAAGAAAACTAAGACAAGAAGGGGAGGGGAGAACAGAGGAGAATAAAGTGTCTACTATGCAAAAGGCAGAGGAGATGTAAAACGGCGACAGGGAGGATCTGGGAGGGAAGGAGGGATACTTTTATAAAGCAAACTAAAGAAATTACGTTAACAGGAACAGTATTCATGTGTTGCATGCGCCATCTTTATTTGCGCGTGAGAGACACCTATGATACCTCCATTAAAATGAATTATCATAATACCATTTCAGTAACCTGGACTCCTGTGTTATTTCACTAAATGATGTCATGTAACGGGTCAGCTATTACAGAATAAAACAGTTTGTTGTATACTTCAAGTAACCTGCAGAAAAATCTTTGTTTTTTTATTTTTTATGCTAGGTCAATGGGCCGGATCTACTAAAGGTTTGCATGTTTAAAAAGATGTGCAAACTCATTGCACACACACAAAAAAATGTACAAACTGATTTACTAACAGTGCGCACTAAGGGTTGTGTCTTTCAAAAGTGCAAAATAGTGCGTCTGCATCTGGTTAGTATGTTTTCTGTAATGAATATGCAATGTGGAGCGTTTAGATGCAGTTGTGCGTGTGCTTGGAGGAGAAAATGTAGAATGGGATAAAAAAAAAAAAAAAAACATGAACATTTTACAATTTTCAGGCCCTAATTGTGAAACTGGTTCGTTTTGCACTGTGGATAAACGTAGTTATTTCACATTTTGATATGAGACTGGGTTGAAATATATTCATTTAGCACACGCAAAGTGATTTATCAAACCCAAAAGCAACTTTGCTCATAGAAACTGTGTCTATATTGAACACGTCTCAAAGGGAGGTGCAAATGGGTTGCAATGGAACAGAATGGGATAAAAAAAAAAAAAAGTGTTTGAGTTATGTTGCTAACAAACAAAGTCAGTAACAAACACACAGTAAAACATAACCTCCTTGGCGGAGGTAAAAAAGAATAATAATAATAACAACAACAACAACAATATTATTATTATTATTATTATTATTATTATTATTATTATTATTATTATTATGAAGAAGAAGAAGAAGAAGAAGAAATAATTGGATGATGGATGAACAAAAAATGTTAGCCACCAGCAAAAAAAAAAAAAAATCTATTGCCATGTTATTCAGTTTAGATGGAATCATCTTTCAGCTATCCATATGACATTCTCTACCCTTCTGATCATACCCACTTTGGAGAAATACACAAGACAAAAATAAAGATATGCAAACATCTCACTGAAAATGAACTGCCAGGTAACTTTCATGTTTTTTTTCTCTTTTTGCAGTAAACTATAGGCAAAAAAATGGAACGAACAATATCTGTATTTTACAAACATCAGTTTTGTTTGTGGCTTAATCACACACATCCTCCCTCACTTTATATTCAAAGCTCTAAATATTGATGTTCTCATTCATTGCTTTATTAATTCATATGAGGGGAACAGTAGGGGACAATCTACTGCTGGAGAATTCCAATGAGGTTATTAAAATGACAGACAAGCAATGAGTAAACAACAATATCTCACACAAAACACTTCTATTTTTTATCTGGCTTAAAGTTATTGCAGTGTTTTATCTGCAACGTCTACATGTACAGAGTGGATGAATGTCAGGCAACAGGCATTCATTTTCTATACCCGCTTCATCCTCACTAGGGTCACGGGGGTCGCATGGAGCTTATCCCAGCTACATAAGGGTGAAGGTGGGGTACACCCTGGACAAGTCGCCAGTTCATCACAGGGCTGACATATAGAGACGAACACTCACTCTCACATTCACAC